>VXAL01000987.1:0-14714 GCA_013399475.1 Chauna torquata | reverse complement strand
TTTTCTTTTCTTTTCTTTTCTTTTCTTTTCTTTTCTTTTCTTTTCTTTTCTTTTCTTTTCTTTTCTTTTCTTTTCTTTTCTTTTCTTTTCTTTTCTTTTTTCTCTCTTTCTTTTTCTTTTCCATTTAATTAAATTATCCTTATCTCAACCTTTGAGCCTTTTTTTTTCCATCATATTTTCTCCCCATCATCTTTTGAGGAAGGGGAGTGAGAGAGTGGTTGTGATGGAGTTCTGCTGCTCAGCTGGATAAAACCACCATGTATCTGTAGGATGTTAGGCCTTATGTGTATTGATTCTGACATTTTCTAGGGGGTCTCTCTGGAAAACAAGAGAGTTCCTTCATTGTCAAAGGTAGGAGGATATTCCTCTTTTGATAACTTACTTCTCCCACTGATAGATGCTGAACAGGCAAGGGCAGGATTTGGACCAAGAAGGAGCTACCCTTGGGATGCCCTCAAAAGGTAGAATTCCTGGGTATGTCACAACTTGAATCACTGCATTGCGTATGTTGACCAAAGTCCCACCACGACAGGCTGAGGTCTGGTGGTGTCCCTCACTGCAGACTCACACAAACAGAGATAAAAGGAACAAAGGAATACAAGTGTTGAGTAAACTTAAGGACTGTGAGGTGCTAGACACCACCTGGAGCATGAGCTGAGAATGAGCTCATCACAAGCACCACATTCACATTTAACTGGTTTGAAAGGACTGAACAAGGGGCATAAGAAAAGGTATAAAATGAGTAATCACCTGCTCTCAGTGTGGACTCTGGCTCAGCTGGCCTGTGTACCGACAACCTGCTCATCAACTATGAATGCCCCGATGCCAACTGCCAGGGAAGTTGCAATTCAACTTGCACGTCTTGAGAGTGGTGAGGTAATTCTGGGGAAAACCCAAACTAGAGGTGTGGCTTACAGGATGTGGGTGAGAGCAATAATTTGTGCGGCATCCTTGTTGTTTGGAGGAAGGCCTTAAAGAATCAACTGATTGTAACTACCTATCCAACTGCAGTAGAGAAGAACTTTCTTTTCAACTTTTTTTTCTTTTTCTTGCCTTTTATTTATATTTATTTATTTATTTATTTATTTATTTTTCTCCCTGTCTTTACTTGATTTATGTTTCCCATGAGTGATTGTTTGATTAGTCCTAGGATCTGAAAGAAATCCCTAACACCCCTCTACCGGTGCATCACACCTACTCTGTGCACTACATCCACAGGAAATTTTTTAATTCATCTTAGTGTCTCTCCATTCCCATCCTCTTCTTCCTTCATACTTATTTTTCACAGCCCATGTCCCTTTCTTTCAATCATCTTCACTGTAGGAAGGACAAGGAGAACTCAGTCAAGTTTGCCTGCTCACCAGCCAGTGTGTTTATACCACCCATTTCCCATCTGTCTCTTTTCTATATTTTATCCGACAATCAGTTTTTCATCATTTCCTGCCTCACTTCTCCCACACACTTTATGAGGTTCTCTTTTTATGGATGGTCTTATTTGTTGCTTACAACATTTTGTACTCCTGCTGCCCCATTTTCCGCCCAACCCACCATCGCCTGAGGCCTCTGCGTGTGTCTGGTCTATTCTCTGATAGAAACTGTTGAATAAATGGGGTTGTGTTTCAGGTGATGCAACCATTAATCAATGGTGCAGTATGGCTAGTTTCAAAAGGGTGTTGTGAAAATGATGCCATGTAAAGAATGACCTGGAGCCCGGTTAGACACCCCAATTTACTATTGTCATCTTAAACCAGGGCTTCAGTTTGTCCAGCCACAGAGCCTGGTTCAGAATCAAAGCTATGCTACTGTAGGTAATTCCCTTTGAAAGGAAATTTAGACACTTGGTTCTATTTTTCAGTCGACTGGTCCCTTTCCAGCTTACATTACACCCCTGCTTGGATTGTCAATGAATTTCTAGCAGCAGCAGCAGCAGCAGCAGCAGCAGCAGCAGCAGCAGTCATTTTACGTAGCACATCCCACTGTGGGCTGCGTATGAAATTTATGCCTTTAATTTTTGTATATAAAGCCTCACTATTGTGTCTGTAGGCATTTTATAAACCTCAGAATGAATAACAAGGATATTCACAACCCACGCCCCACACTGCATTATAGATATGCTACAATCAGCTGGGAGTCATGGCATTTATCAACTGCTGAAGGGTAGTGCAGTCTATCACTTTTTAATGAATTATTTTCTGTACTGTTAATTTCCAGAACAAATAAATATGGTCAAGGACATCCTATATCAGGAGGGAGTTATGCTTATTTTTTTTTTTTTTTTCTAAGTTTAATGATGTTTGGTTGGATCCTTCCCCATAAGTTATAGTTTCTTTCTGTTGTACCATGGTACAGAGTTTGCTACAGGAAGACTTGGTATGAAGTATAGGTGAAGCATCACCAAGAAAAGTATATACAAAGGTCTTCAGTTCCCTGGAGGGGCTGAAGAGAGATATAGAGTAGAGCAACTTGCCTTACACAGTCACCAGTCAAAGGAGAGCACATCTAAGTCTGAACTGTCTGATTGAAGTAGTTTGTGCTTGCAGTTCATAGAAACAACTGTGTGAACTATTGTGTGAAATCTGAACACTTTTAATTTTAAAATTCAGGTAGAACTTGAGAAAAAGCCTACTCTTGTCAATCTTCCAAATGTAAAGATGTTCTGGATGGGGAGTTTATCATAAGTGTTAGTAGCTGGGTATAACCTGAGAGACAGAGGTTTGAAAATGGGAATCAGACCTGTCTGGGAGATGACACTTCTGTATTTCTGCTGTTTTCTGGAGTTAGAAAAAAATGCCAAGACAGATCTGGGCATGAAAACAAAACAACAACCATATCAAATAAAACATACCAAAACTTCAAAAAAATCTCTTAGTGAAAAGGTCATTGAAAGGGATATGTTTCTACACAGTGTTTTGGCTTTAGTAAAATTAGTTATGACAAAATTTCACTTAGCAGGAATTGGTCTGATAAGTTGTCATAGAAACATTATTAACATTTGAAATCTAGAATCTTTTCAGAGGTATCGACCCTGGTCTTTTTACAGAAGATGCGATGAATAGCTGTTCCAAGTTAATATCTAGACGTTACTTGATACATCACAACCAGTTTATTTTATATAGCTTTTGGCAATACATCAGATTTTTATAGCAGGAATTTAAGAACAATTTTAAATACCTTTTTCAGTGATACTATTCTCTCTCACTTTTTTTTTTTTAATAACTGTGCATTGTAAGTTGTTTTTAATATTTTTATTTTTTGTTTATAGATATTATCCATGTTCAGACTTTGTCTTTTTTTGGTGTCTTATGTACTCTATTGTATATTCTACTATCACTATTCATATTATTACTGTTACAGACAACTTATTTAATATATATATATATTTGTCATTACATACTTCTCTTTCTCCTGCTTTATTCAAAATATTATGACTTGGGCCTTGATTCAGCAAATTTATTACTTTGTACTTATATGTATAAAGCATTGAAACCATTAGAATTTTGCTGAATAGATGTTAAGATCACCACTAAATATAAAACTCTTTAAAAATGTTGCTGGTTTGATTTTTTGAGTTTTTAATACAATATTCATATAAAAAAAGGAGCAAACATTTTTCATCTAATAGATTTCTTCCTTCTGATAGTTTTGAAATTTCATATTACACTAATTTAAAAATAATTTGAACTACTAAGTGCAGCAAAACTGGAGAATTAATATGGGAAAATGCAATCATTACTTAAAATGTTTAAGGCAAGACCTTACAAATGACTTGTGTATTTTTATTTGCGTGTTGCCTTACACAGTTAGGTCTTACTGAATTTATATATTTTCAGACAAGAACGAATAGGATAACATTTAGATTTAGTTAAGAGTTATGTGGGAAGATGAGTGAAAAGAGTTCATGATTTGTAAGTAAAATACTCAGCAAGAATCCATACAGTCTGGAATTAACTACTACTAAGTTTTAAGAAGGAGCTGGAGACAACTGAATGTTAACAAGTTTTGAAAATCTAATTACCTTATGTATATTTCAATACTTATGTAGTGTCAAATTATGTATTATTTTATTTAACAAAGACAAAAATATACTACAACAATTAATAAGATATTCAGCTTTTGTTCTACTTTAGTTTAAATGTAACTGGTTGCTTTTAAAAAACATTTTTTTTTTTTTAAAGAAAATGATAAGCCACATTTGATGAAGATATTATAAAATATGCTTCAGCCTAAAGCAAATTTTTACCCTCCAGCTATCAATTCTTTTTACCAAGGGGTATATGATGGAGACTCCAAACACAAATATAGTGGTATTTATATGGATAGCAACACTGTAACAAGTCTCCCATGGCTGCAAATTGTATCCTTTTAAGTGTACTTCACAATTTGAAAAATATTTAAGTAATCACGGTTTCAGAGTTATCATCTGATAATGCCTGGGAATTGGTGACCCAAGAGACTAATTCCAAACATTACTGGAAAATGACATTGCTCATGTCAGTGTGGAAGTGTCTTGGTGAATATAAACTGTAATATAAAAGCATTTGCAAGCAATTTGACCATCTGCTCTTTCCTGTCGATATTGTTTAAGAATAAGCTCACAGCTTCACAAAAAAGAGTCAATGCGCCAGCACCTGCGGTAAAAGTCTTTGAGATCTCAGGAGGATCTAGTCATATATATATTTTTTCGCTCCCCTATCATAACTGCACATTGTCTCATGATGATAATAGAGAAGGACTGGAGTTTAAACCTTCCTATGGAATTTCCCCCCTCTGCTCAACTCTCAGCTTTCCTTGAATGAAGAATTAGAAAGTTGTCCCTCTTGTAACCCTCCATTAACTCTGCTTGCTGACAGCTGGAACAAAGATACCCCAGAGGGTGCCCACGGCAGAAGAAGAGGCATATCTGAAGGACAATTAAAGTAGGTCATGTATGTTACCAACATGTTATAGTTTATTGTCACTATGTGTTTCATTGCTGTATCTGCTTTGCATCAGCCTATTTGCACTTGGTGTTGCAAGGCTGATAGATCCAGCCAAGTACATCCCTCTGGAAAGTGAAAAGCTTAGGCTGCAGGAATACCAGCGTCAAGACAATGCCACACATGGCCAAATAAAAAAAGGGAGTCTTCACTACGTCCCTCCTTTTCTATGATCTCTCACGACTACAAAATGTTTTGAGGTTTTGAGCAACTGTAAGCAAATTAGGGTAATCTTTTTTTTTTTTTTTTTTCCCCTACTTTTTCAGACAATTCAGTCTGTACAAATCGGGTAATATTCTCACTTGCTGGAAAAGTCTATATTTGCTTCACTCCTCCTTTTTTCACATTAGCTCTAAATGTTGCAAAAATGAAACATGAAACTGAGTAAATTTCATATGCAGAAAGTTCCTCAAACTTTATTAGCACAATAGTTCTATATGATTCATGCTTTTACATCTGATCCCTATTCTTATTTTTTAGACTGACTTTGATTTCTGTATCTGAATATTAAGAAACTTGAATTCACACCTCATTCCATTTTTCATCTTATTTTTCTTTTGAAGCTCTTCCTAATTCAATAGATAATGTTACAGTGTATTGATTTTCAGGGTAAAGCTCAGAGTACTTCAACACATGCTGTGTTACTGAGTGCCTTTTATAAGAGATCCTAAACATGTGAAAAAAACATATCATGGCTATTTTTTTTACTTTTCAATGCCATATTTGGAAGCTCATTCATGGCCCATTGGGAAAGGTTAGGACTATAATTAGACCTTTTCCTCTAGACATTTCAGCAATAGGATGCATGAAGGTTAGTAACAGTTTCCTTTTAATTGCTCTCCGGTGATTTTACTGTAAAGCTGTTAACTGGTTCACTAGGGACCCACAACCCACAGGCTCCTTGTGCTGACATTTGCAGCAATGATTAGAATGTCATTGGCTTTCCAATACTCTGTTGTCATTCAGGGAGCACTCAAAATGCCTTTTACCTCATATTGCGATGAAACACGCGTTTGCAGGCACACACACTGGCCTCACTATCTGAGCAGCATAGGCCTTTGAAATTGGATTTGTTCTGAGTATCCACTTCAGTATTGCCTCGCTTTTCTGCATGGTGTCACTCTCTTGTCTTTCTTACTAATGGAGACAAAGACAAACTGCTCATTCTGCACCTAATACTGAACCCCAAGGGCAAACTTTCTATCAGTATGAAAAATAACTAAGTGAAAATAACAAAATACTAACTGCTTGTGTGAGCACAAGAGTTAATGTCCTTTCATGTTAATTCTGTCAGGTCTTTGAACATCACATAGTTCAGTTTCAGCTCCCATCACATCACTTATTAGAGATCAGTACTCAAAATTTTAACAGGTCCTTAGTCCAGCATAGTTAATGTTCTAGAACGCTTGGTGGAGAAAGAAAAACAAAACAACCAATCAACCAAAAAGAAGCCCCTCCAGAAAACAACAACAGAAAGNGTGAAGAACTACCCAGAGAGAAAAAAAGAGATTGTGGTTAAAGAACTACCCTGTTCTCCTTTTAGCTTCCATTTTTCATTTTTCCTAACCAGAGCCAGACTAAATAAAAAAAATATATATTTTTAGAAAAGTTCAATTGGAAGGGACCTTAAAAGATCAGGTCCAACTGCCTGACCCCTTCAGGGCTAACCAAAAGTTAAAGCATATTACTGAGGGCATTATCCAAATGCCTCTTGAACACTGACAGGCATGGGACATCAATCACCTCTCTAGGAAGCCTGTTCCAGTGTTTGACCACCCTCACAGTAAAAAAAATTTTCCTGATGTCCAGTCTGAGCCTCCCCAGGTGCAGCTTTGTGCCATTCCCTTGTATCCTATCAATCACTGGTTACCAGGGAGAAGAGCTTGGTGCCTTCGTCTCCATTTGTCCTCCTCAGGAAGTTGTAGAGAGCAATGAGTTCACCTCTCTCCAAATTAGACAAGTGTCCTAATAGGACAGGTGTAACTGCAAATGTATTTTTTGGGGGGGAGTAGACTCATTGATTGCAATATGAGAAATCATCTAATATGTTGATTCAATAGGAATGGAAGAAGTCAGATCTTAGTCATTCCTGCTGTTTTCTTTCTATTCAGAATGAAAACAAAAGCAGGATTTCTGTCTTTATTTAATTTTAAAAAATCAATATATAAAAGAACATTAAACTAGAGTATGAAGTATTTTCTATAAAACTTTTTATTAAAGATTGCAAAATAATGTCCAAGTTAAATAAAATAACTAGTAGTTTCTTGGAAAAGGTCAGGAATAAACCTTACTCTCCATCTGAAATTTCATGTAGAAAGAGTGGTTGCTCCACAAAGTAAAACCTGAAAGACTTCTTACTAAATATCTCTGAGGAGTACGTTGGTTTGGCTATTATATTGGTTTTATCAAGAACATTTAAGACTTTCATTCCAATGCACTACCTAAGTACAAAGTCTGTGAATATGACATAGAAAAGTCTGTGTAGAAATGCAAAGTTCAAGGTTAAGTTTGTTTATTTGTTTTTACTTCAATAAAACAGGGACAAGGGGGACATAATTAATGTTCAATGTGTCTCTGAAAGGGCCAGGACGGAAATAAACAACACCATCAAATAAGGAAGGCAAATGAGACCTCCTGTAGTGCTAGTTGACTGGCACATGCAGTATTGACAGTGCAAGGGCAAAACTTGTAAGTGCTTCTACACCAATACTAGAATTATAAAAATAAGACAGGAAAACCAGAATGTTTGGCATCAAATGACAACACTGATTTAAGTATTTCAGAGACCTTGTGGAAATTTGTAGGAGAAAATTTTGCCAACTTTCCAGGGATGACAGAGTGAGACATACAGGCACCATACATGAAGGATAATAAGAGTGTTAAAGCACAAAATACTATGGGAAAATAGAAAAATACTTGTGGGAGGAAATCTCATGCTTCCAACAATAAAAATATAGTGCTATACTTGTACTGTGGTGCGATAGCGATCAGGACATGTTAAATAAGATTAGAGAAGCTGCAGCTTTAGCATAGGTGGTGATAGTCAGAGATTTAAGCTACCTGCACGTTGACTGTATCAATGCCTCATCAGGACAAGACACAGAGATTAAGTTACTACATGCAATAAATTACTGCTTCCTGGAATATCCTTTCTCATGGCCCACAAGAAAATTTATCCTGAGGCTCAGGACCTAATTCAAAAAGAATAAATGGGAGGGCTACCCTGTAGTAGCAATCACAAAGCAAAAGTTGTCATAGGAGAGAGTGGGCCAAATAAATCTTACACACAAATATTGACATTATTCATGACTATTCAAGACAGGGAACTACATAAAAATGATGCTATTAGTAAAAATAAAACAAAACAACATAACAACTGAAGGCAGTATTCTGAAAAAAAATGTCTGCATACAGTCTAGAAGCTGTTCAGAAATAGTAATAAAAGCTAATAAAACAATTGTGGATATTGGAGAATATACGGGATTTAGGCTATAGAAAGTGGCCAAGGTTTTGTGCTTCCCTACAATAACATCTCCTGCTGTCACTGATGGATAAGGAACACTGGGCTCGTGGACCACAGTCTGATGCAGCAAGACACCTTTTATTCCAGTTACCATTGGTTATTCTAGTAAATTAAACAGTACCTGTGTCTACTACTTGGATCCTGGAACTAAAATACCTCTACTGTTAAGCTTGAGCTGGGGCCAGGTACCTCTCTTCTGTACATACAGAGATGATAACCGTGTTCCAGGGCTGCTCTCAGTAAACGGATTGTATCAGCAGGCAAACAAATTTGCTGGCTTCTCTTGGGAATTTAGAAGAATTTAGCTATATGAATGTGACCAGTGACATGTCATCTGGGTGAGGGTTAGGGGACAGGCCCCGGCCCATTTTATGTAATACTATAGACAGAGACACAAAGACTATATCACAAAGGCATCTAATCATGTGACGGGAGACACGATTCCTATAGAGCTGGGGCATATATATTGGAAAAGATACATCATTATATACTTCAGAGAGTATTCACATTTGCCAGATGGTCCTACTTAATAAAAAATTATAAAAAGTTATCAAAGCTTGAACTATTTAAAAAAAGAGTAGTGGAAAAAATATTATTATTATATGAACTATGGGAAATCACTGGATACCTCACTAATATCCCGGTTCTAGCAACTATTGTTCACTTTTCCTTTTATTCACTGAATGCAGGAGTAATGGCGAAATATAATGTTAATTAAAAAAACAGAACTGTACTCTGTGCATAATGAGGCAAGCAATCTACTTGCAGCCACTTTAGAACAAAAAGAACACAAATAAAATAATTTTCTTGCCATCCATTGTCTTGTTCTGGAGACCTGATTTTTCACACAATATCTTCTTAGAATCATAGAGTCATAGAAACACAAGCTTGGAAACCTACAAGATCATCTAGTCCAACCGTCATCCTGTCACCAATACTACCCACTAAGCTACTAAATCATGTCTTGTAGCACCTTGTCCAGGCGCTTCTTGAACACCGCGAGGGTCGGTGACTCCACCACCTGCCTGGTCAGGCCGTTCCAGTGCCTGACCACTCTCTGAGAGAAAAAGTTTTTCCTGCTTTCTAATCTAAATCTCCCCAGGTGCAACTTGTGGCCATTTCCTTGAGTCCTATCATTAGTTACCTGAAAGAAGAGGCCGACCCCCTCCTCATCACAACCTCTCTTCAGGAAGTTGTAGAGTGCAATGAGGTCTCCCCCGAGCCTCCTCTTCTCTAGACTAAACAATCCCAGCTCCCTCAGCTGCTCCTCATAAGACTTGTGTTCCATACCCCTCACCAGTTTTGTTTCCCTTCTCTGGACACGCTCCAGGGTGTCTATGTCTTTCTTGCAGTGAAGGGCCGAAAACTGAACACAGCACTAAAGGTGCGGCCTCACCAAAGCTGAGTACAGGGGGATGATCACCTCCCTGCTCCTGCTGGCCACACCGTTTCTAATACAGGCCAGGATGCCATTGGCCTTCTTGGCCACCTGAGCACACTGCTGGCTCATGTTCAGCCTTGCATCGATCAACACTCGCAGGTCCCTTTCCTCATCACTGTCTTCTAGCCACTCTGCCCCAAGCCTATAGTGTTGCATGAGGTTATTGCACTATATAGCAGCTGAGAGCGAGCAATTGATCGGGGCTCTAGGTGGCTACATTCATGTAAGTGAATATAGTCCTTGAAGTCTCTGCTTCTGTGATAGACTAGGGATGGATGGGCACCTTCAGAAGACAGTACAACTTGCATTAAAGTTCATACCATCTTAAGGCAATTTTTTCTCTGGTTATGTCTATTTCTCTGTGCACTACAAGGTCTAACAGTACAAGCCAGTGCTCTTATGTTTCTTTCCAAGCTATAAGTGAGATTACTATCATAGAGATAAAGTTTATTTTCAAATTGCAGTTGGAAGGAAAATTCCATTATGCAGTGTATGCAAAGCACCGAGGTCTTAATTAGTCACACAGATTAAGCTCCAATTCCTGAAGTGAGAACAAGCGCATGCCTAGTAATTTCATCATGTTCTCACTATTTTTGCTAGCCCAGTACATATGCAAATAATACTAAAGTTCAAGTCAATTTGGGTATTCAGAACTGAATGTTTTTGGTAGTTAGTGTCAGCAGAAATGAACTCTCTTCTCAATTAATTTCTTTTTCTGTCAGAGTTATTTTAAAAAGAGTACCAGACAAAAATCTCTCAGAGAAATGTATCATCTGAAGTTATATTCCATGCACACTTAGGTACGTACTTGTTAGAGATAGGGCAGTGATGTGCAGTGAATCATGTAATTTAAGATTATAGCTTCCTTTTTTTTTGCTCACATTATAACGCTGTGAAGTATCCATAAACATATAGTGGTTTTCTGATTTGTTGTTGTTGTTGTTGTTTTGTTTTCCCTTCTTTTTTAGCTCTCCATATTCATCCCTTCTACACTCTGGAATATTATTTAATAATTAGGTCTTACTTAGTTTTCTTTGTGTGGAATAAATATGCAGACGTCCCAGTATGGAAATTCATGAAGAATTAACCTTTCAGTTTCATAATAATGCTTTTGAAATTTATTTTATATGTTCATGCCTATCAAATAAAAATTCAGAAAAAGGTGAACAACATCATATGAAATGTGAGCAAGTCTTTCTGGAAACTTTTTTTTTTTTAACAACGCTTAGATTGAAGTGGTATTTTGAAAGATTTTGCAACACATACTTCTCATCCAGAGGACCACCCAGAGTCTTTCAGAGTTCTTATTATCACATAAACTCATTTGAAACCTTTAGTCTGTACAACATTATGTATGATGGGCACAGCAGAATGTACGCTAATGTGCTGCAGGTATTGATTAAGTCATTGGTAATATCTTTGGGGATTCTAAGGGTATCTCTCTTCTACAAGGGTAGACAGTACTGTGGCATATTCTTGCTCTTACACCAAAAGGAGCAGGCTAGCTATGTCAATACCAATAAATACTCTCTCAGAATCTAACTAAATTCAGGTGTCCATAGCCAAAGTGCCGTGGTCTCTGGATCATGCTAACTCCTGAAGAGTGCCTGATGAGAGAAAGCTCCTTGGTACTGGCCAGAAGTACACCAGGATCAGTTCTAGCAATTTAACTGTAGAGAAAACTAATTACAGTGCCTGGGATTGTGTCTTGACACTTCTTGATGATTCAGTGTTCTAGACAAACCTCAAGTATGTGACATCTTTTTTTTCCATTATACAGATTGTCATTTACTGTTCCCTTCTTTCTTTCCTTCCTGACGTGAGTACTGATCAACAGTTAGAAAGACAGATGGGGAAATTTTGGACTAGAACTCAGTGGGGTGGTCAGCCCAAGCAGCTGTAGTACGGACTTCCTAACAGTCTTCTGCTGCAGGTGCCAGTTCTGAGGTGACCACAGACTGCCATGCAGAGCTTGGCCTTTCCAACATGGCTGAAGGCAACAATGAATGTCCCAGTTCCTTGCCGCTACAGATGCTCTGACAAATCTGGAACTGCTCTGGGAAGACCAAACTCATTTTATGCATCCCATTGAGCAGTGAGTAGGTGGCAACACCTTTCCATGGCTATCACCTTGGGTTGGTTTATAATCACATTATGGATGTCAGAAGTATTATGGACCATTAACCATCTGCTGTGCTCCCCACAGCTCTTCTTGATTTTATGTCGAGGCCTCTATAGGTGTTTCCTAGCATGAACAATTCTGACGTGATAAGCCATAACCAATGCATGAGCCTCTGGAGTCATGATAATGTGTCATGCCAACAGGACCACCATGCTTAGGTACTGCATTATTAAATTTTTGATGAAAATTATTTTTTTGCACAGCAGGTACTTTTCTAAATGAAATAATTCTGTTGATATATTTTTTTTTTCCCAAGATGCCTAAAGGCAAAAGTGCACATTATTGACTAATGATATGAAACATTTCAGTTAAGCTCTCCCCCAGATCCTCAATCCCACATACACATATAAAAAAAGAACCTTTTTTAAAATTTTTTTTTTTTTTTTTTTTTGGTCATAGGAACACAAGAAACACCTGGCCTTTATTTTGATAGATTCCTGCTATGTAAATTAAAAATGAGCAAGCTATTTTGCTATTTTTAGCTCTTCAGATTTTTAAGTTTTTATTTACAGTTAGATGAGAATATATCTAGAGTTTTTCTGCCAAGTGAAAAGAACAATTCTGGAATAATATGAGTCTAACAAGAAAGTACAAAACAATCTTCATGATAAGATACAGTGTAGTACCATTAAAATACTACTATATTGGTAGTATGAAAAGTCATTAATCCCACTGCTAATTCAAATGCTCTTACTAGTTTAAATTGTGGCTTTCTTCTTTAGGAGGAAAGAAATACACCAAAGAACATGTCTAAGGTACATTAACACACCATACTGTATTCTCCTTCCTTCGGACATTGGGTAATTTTTTGTGGGTTGAGCCAAAGTGTCCCAGCATTTTTGCTGATGATTGTCACCTTGAGAAAGTATGATCCACCACATTTCCAGTATTTGAGAAGTGATACCTTCACAAGACAATTTTAATTGAACCCATATCACAGTTCAGGAAAAAAGGATTTGTAAAACCACTGTCTAGTTCTTCTGTTCCTATCTGATTACACTGTACAATATATATAAGTGCAGGCACGTATAATCAGTTCAGTTGCACTGAATTTCCTGACAGAGTGTGTTAGCTACTATCCCTCAGATAAACAAAAAGTAACTTGGTGAAATATAAAGGTTTACCAGACTAGCTGACTAAACAGTTCCTTATGCATTTAATCTCTATGGATCCCAGCTAGGTTAAGTCCACATTTATATTTAGATGCAAATTTCAGCTGCAAACAGATATGAATTCTTCATTGTGCTAACAGAAATATTCAGGAATGTAACACAGAGCAACTAAAAATTATAGTGGTATTGCACATGAGTGAGTATGCCTTGCCAAGAGGCAGCTATAGTGCTTCAAATATGAGCTGGCATAGGAGTTCCACATACGTAGACTGTATGTTTGGTCTCTGTCATTTAGAGATTTCAGCGCCTTACTCGGGACTATGGTGTAGATAACCATGGAAGAAAATATCTCCTGCACTTGTTCTCCCATCAATAATTACCGTGGGATGTAGCTAATACTGAATGTGAAAAGGTTAGAGAGGACGTGACATTTCCTTTAATAAAATACTTGAAAGAGTAATCCTCATTGCAGGCATTTTAGGGGAAAAAAAAGATGGAGAATACATGACTGAGAGAACTGGGCAGATATGGTGAAATGATTTTGAGACTGCTGTTTTTATGAGGTATTTTATCTCAACTACATTCAGCTGTGATGTGGGATCTGAGTGTGGGTGGGGTTCATATAAAAAAACCTGACCCTTGATTTCTGGCTTCCTTGCCCAGGCACAAGCAGATCAGTTCACATTCTCCATGGCATCAGTAAGCTTTTGTTCATTTGTATTCCTACCATAGACTCTTCTCTTCGGTTTGGAAGCATAATTCCTTGATTAGAAAAGTTTGTTCCTTGACTTCTGAAATGCTGAACAGCACTAATGCTTGTTGTATTAAATTTCACATATAAAAGAAGGTCCTGCAGTTGTGAGGAATGAGTAAGTGTACAGCTAGTCAGAACAATTGTGTAGCGCTAGAGGCAATATTTGCTTCTTGTTTGTATATATCTAGCTGGAGAGCCCTTATCAAAAACTGCTTTACTGAATCTGAAAAGGTTAGGGGATTTTGGGGGGGTTATCTCACATAGCTTCTTCATATTGCCTTAGGTTGTTTAATTCACGTCCATAAAGGACAAGCAAGCTATGGAAGGAAAAGATTACAGTGCCCCTGCTAGTTCTAAACAATGTGTATTTGATTTATTCAGCCCTCTTACTTTTATTTGAGGTGGAAATCTCATCCAAAGGCTTCTGACTCTCTCTGTATTCCAGATGTTGCCATACCAGCCTAAGTTGCATTTCTCATATCTCCCTTCTCCTATCTGTCAAGTTTATGAAAAATTAGAGCCCTCATATAATCAAAATGCCATCCACCCCTCCTTCCCAGGCAAGGCTGGCTTTTGATTATGAGTATGCAGTCATGTGTAAACCTCATATTGGACCTCATCAACAGGACAGCTTAAGGACTGTGGAATCTGCTGCATGATATATGAGGTTTTTATTGAAAAACTCTATGTGTTACAAAAACAATTTTTTTAATATATATATATTTT
>VXAL01000986.1:63735-73905 GCA_013399475.1 Chauna torquata | reverse complement strand
ACCTTACGGGATACAGGAATGGCTGTAGTAGTTGCTTAGCTACAAAGAGAAAAGAAATTATAGTTATAATTATACAATTATAAAGGAAATTATTTAAGTTCTGAACTTCAGGAAAATTAAAAATAGAAAGAAATGAACAAATATATGATGGCGAATCAGATGCTCAAAATAGTTTTTTTGTTTGTTAGCTTTTTGTTTTTATAATATTCTTTCTAGGAGTGTGGTGATTCTACCCTGCTGAGCAACCAAACTCCACCACAACCACCGCTCGCTCACTCCCTCTTCTCGAATCAAACAGGTGGAGAAAATATGATGGACAAGGGCTCAAGGATTCAGATAAGGACAAGAAGGTTACTCATGAGTTATCATCACAGGCAAAACAGACTCAACATAGGGAGATTAATACAATTTATTACTATCACTAGCAGACTAGAGCAGTGAGAAACTAAAAGCAAACTAAAAACACCTTCCCCCCATCCCCCCTCTTCTACCTCCTCCCCCCGAGCAGAGCAGGGGAACGGGAATGGAGGCTGCGGTCAGCCCATATCACTTCGTCTCCGCTGCTCCTTCGTGGTCTCTCTGCCCCTGTTCCAGCATGGGGTCCCTCCCACGGGATGCCGTCCTTCCAGAACGGATCCTGCGTGGGCTTCCCACAGGCTGCAGCTCTTCAAGAGCTGCTCCAATATGGGTCTGTACCATGGGGTCCACCCCTCAGGAGCAAACTGCTCCAGCACAGGTCCCCCATGGGGGACAGCTCCCACCAGATCACCTGCTCCTTCCTGTGTGGGCTCCTCTCCACAGGCTGCAGGTCCAGCACAGAGCCTGCTCCTGCGGGGGCACTCCATGGGCTGCAGCCTCCTTCAGGCCACATCCACCTGCTCCAACATGGGTTCCGCCACGGGCTGCAGCGTGGAGATCTGCTCCGCCATGGTACCCCATGGGCTGCAGGGGGACAGCCTGCTTCACCATAGTCCTCACCACGAGCCGCAGGAGAACTTCTGCTCCAGAGCCTGGAGCACCTCCTCCACCTCCTTCTTCACTGACCTTGGTGGCTGCAGGTTTACATTTCTCACTCCTCTCTCTCCCAGCTGCTGTTGCACAGCAGTTTTTTCCCTTCCTTTAATCTTCTCTAACAGAGGCACAACCAGCGTCACTCACTGGCTCATCTCTGGCCAGCAGCGGGTCCCTTTTGGAGCCGGCTGGACTTGGCTCTTATCTGACATGGGGCAGCTTCTGGAATCTTCTCACAGAAGCCACCCCTGTGCGTGCCCCCCCTGCCCCTCCCCCTTACCAAACCTCCACCACATAAACCCGACACAGAGAGGTAATTTCTAAAAACACATGCTTGCCAAAAGTAAGGAAAATATCTGTTTCAATTCTGATTTGTCTCCATTTCTGTCATAACTGAGTCTCTCAAAAGACTTGCACGCTCCTTCTCACGGCATCCCAGTGAAAAATGTTTTCCTATACATTAGAAACAAAACATTAACAACAACAACAACAACAAAACAGAAGCACAGGAAGACTTGTTTGCTCAGTGATGGAAAAGAAGTTAGGGGCAGACACAGGCACAGTCTAGTTCCCCAAGTCTCAGCACCATGAGTACTGCAGAACTCCCAGCAGACAGCAGCACTGTCAATTTCCACACTATATTTTTGTCAGAAAATGCCATCTATTATTATAAGAGTATTACATACAAAATAGTGCAGGGAAATAAATATTTTCTTTATTTGTTTCACCAGGTTACTCTCTTTCTTGAATTCCTACATTCCCAGTGTAGGGGTAATTAATCAGGCAAAGGATCCATCTGATTGGACATACAGAGCTGCAGTTAAGTTAGTCACCTAGATGCCTAGACAAAAACAGGTATTCCTCACCACTACTATTTGCCGGAAGATATCACGGACGTCCAAAACAGATCCAGTGATGCCTGACCAGTCTATTGACAATGCCTGTTCCTGTCTACTCACTATAAAAAGAGTCTAGATTTGAAAAGTTAGCAGGTAAATGTCATGGCAAGTATTTCCATTTATTTTGGTTCTTCTCTGAAATACAGGGCAGAAAACTTTTCTGTACAACCATAAAAAACTTGTAATTAGTTTTAATAAAGGTGTACTTTTAAAAACAGTTCACAAAAATTAGCAACCATATTGTGTGAACTACTTGGCAAGCTGAGCACTCAGGTTTTATCAAAATCCAGATTCTTTGTAATTGCTGAAGCAAAAGATAATTTCTTTTTAAAATATGGTCTGCAGTCCATGTGTATATTGACAGAATCATTTTAAGCTTGATTTGCAAACTTAATCCAATGATTGGATGAAATTCTGTATCATTGTTCTTATCATTTTCATAGACTTTAGGGCCAAGAGGGACAATTTATGACCTACTAATTTTTCCTCATGCATAATGCTAAGAATTTAATTCAATAACTTTTATATTGATCCCATAACTTCCATTCAGGCTATAGCATATATTTTAGTTATGCTTTACAATGCTGTAAAGTAGCAGTACCAGTGATTCCAATATAAAACAGGGCAGATAATACTAGAACATGAACCACAGTGACTTAGGAGCCTGAGATACTGCTACAGAACAGACAGAATTCAAAATACTGTTTCATGTCAAAGGAAGAAGACCGAAACTGTTTAAAAGAATCTGCAACAATGTATTGGCTGAATACAAAAAGGGAAGAATCATTCAGTATTGGTGTGGAGGTCATTAACATTATGAAGACAAAGAAGACATTTCTTTCACAGGACTGTTACATTAGTGAACAGAATTTGACTGCTGTGCAAACGAACAAAGCAATATATTTTTTCCTCTCTTTTTATGCTACAGGGGTCCAATCCTCACCCATAAAGGTAATTGCATTTTGCTACTGTGTTCTGGGACACCTAGGGTAGATCTTAATTAAAAATCCGTATAAACTCATATTGTAATCCTGGAAAGGTATAGTCATTAATCTGAAAATGTTAAAGCTTGTTCAGTGCTCCAGGTTGGTGGAGCTGTCAGAGGGTTATAAAGGTTATTATAACACAAAGGCCACCTTCTGTAAAACTTTTAGATTTGCAATGAAACTGTTAGTTAAATCAGCTGCAAAAGCAGAACAGAGATCCATTAATATGTGCAAGGGTCATGCTACCATCCTGCAGGGGCACATGTCAATGATTTAATAATTACAGCAGGAACAGTAGTTCAGACCAGGTGGATAATTTCTGTATTAGAGAAACTGATGGATTGAAGCACAGATGAATTTTGGGTCTGGGAAGTCTCAAAGTTCTTGTAAAGGGAAATGATCCTGAAAATTTTACATGGAACTTTAATGTGAGATGCTGCCGCTCACAACTTCTGAGGAATTTTTGCTAAGTGGTACAATCCAAGGCTGTGTTATTTAGATGACATTGAAATAGTTCAACAGAAAATGTAGTAGGAACTTTTTTTTTTCCCATATAAAACCAGTAAGTTTTAAACTAAATTCTCACTGCTTTCATTACATTCTACTTTTACTGTCATGGTCTGTGTGGACAATGCTTATGATAATTTCATAAAACATAAGAATATGCAGAAGTTTGGAGGCATAACCACATTTTTTAAAATTAGTCCTTCCAACGGTCAGTATAACTAGATTCCATTGTACAGGAAGGATACTTCATTAGAACTGACCTTTATGTCCCACTCCATCACAAATTTTGCTTCCAAAGTTGCTGTTCACATTGACTCTTTCCAATGATGCAAATCTGAGATTTTTTTCACTGTCACGAAGTAATCAGGGTTGTATACTTTGTATACATTTTTGAAGCTTCTTTGATTACCTTAACCTCTCTTACTTCACCTTTGGATTACAGTTGAAGGTCTAAAAGCCTTGCATAAGCTAGCTTTGAACTACCTTTCTAACCTTATTATCCTATATGAATGTTAAAAAAAAAAAAAAAACCTAACTTCTATTTTTTCTACTTAGACTCAACTCTTGAGTCTACAGACCTTTTTCCTACATTATATACAAACACCAAAACATCTTCTTCACCTGTAAAGCAAATCCTTAGGTAAAAAGATACAAAAAGAGTTATTGCAGTGAAATTAACGTTGGGTTGAAATAATCAGTTATAACAGGGATATTGTGATTAACATTCAACTAAAAGAACTCTGGAAGGCTTAAATTCAGATGGGCAGGTGTAAGAGAAGCTTGAAAATGTTAAGAGAGAGAAATCTTCCATTAGAGAGGGCAAAATCACTCCAGTTTCTCACTGCAGTCTCACTCCACAATAACCATTTAATGAATAGTGATGTTAATGTCAGATTTAACTCTCTTTAAACACACATATTAAAAACTAAATCAAATACTTTTCCAATGGTTGTGTTCCCTGGTATGAAGTTGAGTTCACTTCTCTGAAAGAGAATTATAGATCTCACCATCTTTTACCAAAAAAAAAAAAGAAAACATAACAAAAAGTCACTTGTCTTTAATATCTTGGTGGCAAAGGTTTACATTGGCCACTTAACTAATTCTCCTAAATTAGGAGATAATCACCTTTGTATTTAAAAATCATTGTTGGATAGTGTCTTACTATCACTAGTGTGTGTCCCTTAATTAAATGTCTAAGATGGAGACAATACATTTTGATATAAGGATCCATCTAGTATGGAAGATCCAGGTTTTTACCTCTTGTACACTTCATTTAAAGTAGGAAATTTAAGGCATGTTTTCTGTATCTCAGCTACAGAAATAGGCTTTCTCACGCAATGAATCATTGTCTGTCTCAAGTGACAAAGATCCAAGCGAAAGGTGCCATTCTGGTTGAGTCACTATGTATAACTAATAAAAATCTCTTTCAGGTCAGCTCACATTCAGAAAAGGACTAAATATTAAAACAAATCTCCATGCTTGATACTCATCTTAGATCTATCTTCTCAAAAGGGTGGCCTGGTAACATGTTCATGTATATAGCACTTGTCAGCTGTGCCAGAGCTCTGTCACCAAGAGAGAGCTATAGTTTAAAGCTTCCTGCTTTCCAAGAGAAACAGAAATCAAAAGTAGCAAATCAAATCCAAGGATATTGAAATAATTCATATTTAGAGTCATCTCTAAAAAATATGGTATGGCTTGTAGCTGAGATATAGGTAAATAAGTGTATCCATGCATAGGCTGGATTGAACAGCTGCTGTTACTAGCAAACTAGGATGTTAAAACCCAAAACAAAGCAGACATTGACTTAAAGCAAATCTAAAGCAGTGGAATGTGACTCCCAAAGCAGGTTTATGGTCATTAGGGATTCATCTTGCTTTATTTTTCTGCAATTAGGGAAATGATGTATCAGGTATAAGAACATAACTCATATGCCAGCTAGATATGAAAAGGGTAAGTTCTGCAGAGACATTCACCAGAAAACAGTAAATGAAGCTGAGTATTGTTGAACTGCAGAGATGATAAGAACAAGTGTTGTTTATTGGTTTATTTATCTAATTATAGCCAGCAAGGGAGAAATCGATGTAGTTAGTCAGGGATAAATTGCATGCTTGTTACCTAGTTTAACTTGAGCAGCTTGTGCTGAGATAATTAGCATAACCTGTCTTAACTAAATTAACTAAATTAGTGTTTAAAAGTGCAAGGATATAGAACCAATTTTCTCAAAAATTATTTTATGTCATGGTAACATATGAAAAGAAACCTTACTAATTTGAATAGATGCTGCAGTTCTTATTTATTTAAAGAAAATACGTACACTTTAGATACATGTATTTTTGTGTCTATATGAACAAACATTGGAGTGAATACAGTTGAGAGGACTATGTTTACACTATGGACCTGAACTAGGTTAATCTAAAAATGTTATTTAAACTTTTTTTTTTTTTTTTAAATTGAAAGTAGAAAAATGAAGTTTCCTGCTGGACAATATCATAACATTATTTTGGTAAACAGTTCTGTTCCAAGTGGAAGATTATTTTTAAATTCATGAAGAATTTTAATAAATTTTAGTGATAAACAGTTCACGAAGATGACATTTTAAAATCTAAGGAAAGAAAAACTATTAAAAAAAATAGAATGTACTCTTTATAACATTACATTTTATTAACAGTTAAACAACATATTGCCATGTAAAATTTTTACTATAAATACTTCATGCACAGACTTAAGAGATTTCTTGAATTAATGTAATTTAGAAAAAAAAAAAAGATAACAGTNCCTCGTTGTTATATCATATTTATCATTTCTAAACATTTTAGGCACAAAAAATCTATAAAGAAATTTCAATATTTTTATTACATCTTGAGATGAGTATATAAGATCAATCAGTACCATAGCTGTACTTAAAATAACGGAATTAGACTGCTATCCTACCTCTTTTATGGTATATGTCTAATAGAATAAATTCTCTTTTGTAGGCTCAGTTATTTTTGATTAAAACAAAAACAAACAAACAAAACAGGTAGAGTTCTTATTTTAAGCATGGCACTTTGTGCTGTGCCAGGGTAAGAAACACAAAATGATCCCAGACAGTCACATAGCTGTCTTATTCTGCACTGATGAATTAGGAATGTGATGTCTGTTCATAATATCAGGTTAAGTTAGCATCTTCAGTATTCTGTTTCATCTGACTAAGAATAATGGAAATGAAATAATATTATGGAATTTATATATTGAGGCCACTTTTAAACTGACCTGTTAATGTAAAGATTATAAAGTAAGCTATGGCGCTGTATTATGCTATTTAAAGTGAAGCTTAGAGGTTGACTTGTGGCAACATAAGACATGAATGCCATCTGTAAAATAATACGTTTATACTAGCTTCTAATTTTGAAATATTATTGTGATTAATACTGTTGTCTTTTTACAGAACCTACCAAGGAAGAAGTCAAGGAAGACAGTCCTTCAAAATTCTTTACGTGAACATGGAAAGTATGTAAGGAGAATACTCCTCTGTGACATAGAAATACTGTTCAACAGACTACATTGAGAAATGCTTATTTAAAGGTAGATGTCTTTGAAGCAAATCAGGACTTCATTTTTCTTAGATAGTACTAGGGAGATACAATGGTACCTAATTATAACACACAATTATTCTGTCACTAAAAGCAATGACTAGATTTTTTTTTTCTAGTTAATGGGAACATGTTAGTAAACAGCTGCATATACAACTAGAAAATTTAAGTGGTAATATAATCATGTCTGCTTGTGTCACTTCAGGGAGGATGTCAGAGACATCCGTTACTCGTTGTTACAGATATGTGAAGCATCAACTTGTAAAAACCAACAGGAGCAGAAGCACCAGGTTTTTGTCCAATGCAAAGTTCTTTTCCTACTCAAAGGAAGAGCCCTAGAATACGCTTTCCTGGTTAAAATAAATTAATAAATAAGAATTGAATACATCCAGATTTCCCTTCTCTCTGGCTGTAATATCAACAGGAAGAAATGTTGAGGATTTTTTGAAACAGNTCCCCACAAAAAAAAAAAAAAAAAAAAAAAAAAAAAGTTTATAGTCTGAAATGTTAGGAATTAGCAACAGGGAGGAATCCCTAAGTAAGAAAATATTTCCCGTTTCATGCTATTATCCTTGTTACTAACTTCAGAAAATGAAATAGAATGAATAGCACTGATTTTTTAAAACATTTTGAATTTTCTGTCCTTAGGGCTGATATTTGTGAGTACAGTATGTTTTCTGCAATGTTCAGAGTGAAGTTAATGATTCTTTAAAAAATCAGATACAGGCTGCTGGCAGCAAGCACAAATTATCACAGTACAGGACGTTTGTTCAGTGTGAAGGTGCATTAAAAAAGTAAAAGCTTGAAAGACAGGGATTATCTCCTTCCCTCTTAAAACACTAAGCATATGAAAGGTGTCAAACAGCAACATCTACCAATTTATAGTGGAGGAAATATTATGTACTCGCTTAAGATTCAAAGATGGAAAAAGCATTTGGAGTCTCAGAAATGTGATGCTGGAATAGTTGATAATATCAGCACCTGAAACATTTGAAAATAATAAAATTACATACTGATACCTTAAATTCTGACTGCTGGGGAGAACAAAGTAATTTTAAAATCTATTAACTTCAGCTAGTGATCACAGAACAACTTCAGCTGAAGTATTGTTTCCTTTTCAATTAATTGTTTCTGCATGTCACATTAGTATATAAGAAGGAAAGAAACTTCCTGAAGAAATGATTTTGTTCAGTTGCTTTTTTCCCTTGCAGCTATTGCAATATGCATATCATGGGAGAGGTCTTTTTTGGTTGGTTGGTTGGATGGTTTTTGTTTGTTTGTTTTGTTTTTTAATTGCCTAGTAAACACTATCCTGTGGATACTGCAAGGTGATCCGTAAAAGACATTAGCCACGCTTTTAGAAGCTTACAGGCTAAATGAACAAAAAGCAGGGAATCAATAAGAAATCCCAAATATGGCGCTAATTGGTGGACTGGTTTTGATGGGATTGTGACAACTTTCCTTGAATAATTTAGCAATTATATGCCTCTGGGAAAAGAAAATATTCAGGAGGATTAACAGTGAAGAACACTTGAAGTTCCTTTGCTTTGTATTGTTTCATTTCATGTAACAAATACTGTGGATTAGCTGAAGGCTGTTTTGAGGTTGTGCTCTACAGATCTAAAAAAAGTTTCAAAATTAGGAAACGCTGTGGGGAAGATATGAACATTGTATAGAGAAGGAAATAAAAGGCTATATCATTATTTTATACAAAACAGGGACAAAGAGTAATTTGGAAAGGTGACAAGAACCTCCAAGTCTGAGACAATAAGAAATACGAGACAGTCTGAAAAAAATATACACAGACCTATAACAGTGAATATAAAGGTTTTTTTTGTTTGTTTGTTTGCTTGTTTTGTTTTTGTTTTTCAGGATCACAGAAATATTGATTTTTCATTCCTTATCATTCAAATTTTTTTTTGTTTTTACTAATGTTAAATAATGTAATAGAAAAATCATATATAATTGACATTTATTATTTTCTAAATTTAAAATTTAATTCTTTCCTACATTCACAAAAAGTCTTAATAGTTATATGTGAATAACTGTGGAACTAGATCTTATTTCAAAACACTCTCAGTATTTGATCTTTGAAATCTGAGCTGCTTTTGTTGCATACATTGTCACATACTTCACATTTGTGTCCTCACTCTGAAGCTCATAGAATGAAATTTCTTCTGTACGCATTCAGATTTCTGTTCCTGTGAACTTTCTTGCATTGGATTTGCTTGTCAAAACATACATTAAAAAATAAAGCCAAAAAAGATCAAAGAATTTCATTGTAAGTATATCATCAAGGAAAAACTCAACCTCAAAAATAGTAAGACCTCATATTGAAGATCTCAAGCTAAAGGTAAGGTAATTATTTATAAGGATAAGGATTCATTTCTCACAATAATTTTACCTTATGCCCTTATTAAAAGCTATGATACTTTTTTTTTTTTTTTTTTTTCCAGATAAACCAATGTGATCAACAGCTCTTAAAGGAAGAACTTCTGGGCTAATCCATAAGCTGATCAAGATTTACAAAAGCCACTGACTATGTCTACGTTTGCAAATAGAGTGTTGCAATCAAAGTAGGTCTGAAGAATGAAAAAAGTTTGTGCTGAGCAGCTAACATTCTAAATATATTTCAGCTTCAGTTACTTCCAATAAGCTTTAGTTTTGTCTTACAGACTCAGTACTGGTTCTTGGTTGGAGCACCTACATGCATTTCTGGAGAACATTTTTCAGTCTAAATTAATCTGAAAGGAATCCCGTCTGTGTTCTCTGCAACAAATTTATGATGCATATCAAAGTATGCTTACTGACCCTGATGGAAGATTTGCTTCCAACACGCATGATTTAAACTAGAACTTTAATAAAGTGAATCAATTATATGCCTTGCCACATGTCTATTAGAGTAAGTAATGAATGAGTTTTCATAATAAATCCTATAAAATGTGTCTGTATTGTGATCTATACAGAACATTCACCTTTAAAAAAGTAAGAAAAAATATTTTGACTTACTTTAATAATAATAATTATAAACAAATTAAGATGGTATCACAATGCAGGTGCTGAAACAAAGAAATTTTGAATGCAATCTTTACTTCAGTGTCACACCTTCCCAACACAATTACTTAATTGCTCAGAGTCCATAAGTGCAAATCAACATTTTTTAACCTACACATGCAACGTATTTCCTAACTA
>VXAL01000986.1:0-59851 GCA_013399475.1 Chauna torquata | reverse complement strand
AAAAAAAGTTTTTAATTTTGAATTTTGGGAAATGTTTTTTTTTTTTTTTTTTTTTTTTTTTTTTTTTTTTTATGAATCCATTATATGAAAGCTGACTAAACATAAATACTTCAGGACAGGAATCCCTGGGGTAATACTGAACTTTTGGGCATTAAGGATTTATTTGATCCACTAACAACCTAGCAAATAAGCAGACTTCCATGTTTTGAAAATATTTTTAATAGCTTAAAAGTTTCTTTTTTTTTTTTTTATGTTTAAAAATGACTAAAAAGACTGAATATAAATATATTTATTTTATTAATGCTAACAATTTTTGTAATAGATGGAAAAAGTTCAAGCTATCAAATAAGAACTGTCTAGTGCCAATATCCAGACTGCTGCCTAGATGTTTGCTGCTGCTGTTGTTGTTGTTATTTTTGTCCAATAACATCTTCATTACCTTCAAACAAATTTGAGAAGGCATTAAGATCATCCATTTAAACCATATAGGTATTAGTTTCCAGGATCTGTGTATCTTTAGAGGTCTGAAGTAGTAAATATTTGTGATTTGTTGCGACTTAAAGTAAAAAAGTAACAACTGTTTAAAGTTTCAAAATACTGTTAAGAACAACCAATCTGTATTGTTTTGAACTTTTCCAAATAAGATTGAGTTCAGAAACATAAATATTCAAGCATTTGGTTGAATAGCTTATGAATAACAAAACAAAATTAGACTGCTAAGATCTGTTCCCACTCACATTACACTCTAGTTTCCTCTAAAACTTGGACCCTTGCTTTCTAAAGATACCCCTAATAATTTTCTCTTCTAAATGAGTTGGTAATTTATTAAATGGTAAAAAGGAATTTTTATATAAAACACAAATTTTAGTGGAACAAATTCTCATTCAGAAGAAATAAATTTAGCATATTCCAAATATTACAAGTATGCACGAAGTGATTACCAATGCATTTTTTTTCACTAATCTAAACAGAGTTAGACATACTGTATTTTTCAACATTAAACATGATGGTTGATAAAACAGTAGAACACTGATAGTTCCATGGGAATTCTTATATTTTTATTTTCCATATAAAACACTTGCTATTATTTAACTGAATCTAGTAAAAACAATATGTTCTTATTTAAGTAATTTGAGCTTTTAAGTTTATTTTTAATTTAAGAACAAATTTTGTATGTAAAAAACACTCAACAGCGATTCCCAATGGACAAATTACTTTTATGGTTTCAGCTGGTAAAATAATTATTGTTATAACTGTGACATCTTCGATCTCTGATCTCTGGCCTCTGATTTCTGATATTTGTATGCAAAAGCCACTCTAAGAGAAAGATAATTATTGCACAGAAAATAAGAACTAAGATGCCTATCAAATTAAAGAAATATTTAAAGTTAATAATTTCTAGTGTTTTTTTTTTTTTAATTGGGATTTTATTTGTAAACTAAAAATTTGAATTTAGAATTTAGCATTATGCTAAAAGAACTGGAAATACATTAAGATGTGGAAATGCAGAGATGAGCCTCCACATGACCTTAATGCGCTGTCCTTCATCACTCATTCAGACTTCAGGCAAAGCATTCTACACAGTTCTAATATCGTTGGGAATGTTTCCTTTCCTCACAATTTACATTTCTGACAGTCTCTTCAATCATTGTCGTTATCAACTCAAAGTATAGTGTATGACAGATGCCTTCATCCTCTCCCTCACATCAAGAGCGTTACAGCACACGAAATGTTTGACATGTCTGTCTAAAATTATTTGGGTAGTGTCTCAGGGAAAAACTGCTCAGTTCAAGTGGTTTAAATCAAAACAGGATTGAAGCAGTGTATTGACTGATGAACAACGTGTGATCAACCAGCAACCAGTGAATTATACTTTCAGAAAGAATATCGCTAATACTGAGCCATAATACTAGACACCAAGAAAAAGTTAATAAGCACCTGCAAATTCCTAAAATCTTCTAATACAAAAATGTCCTGCCCTTCTCCCTCCTGCAGCTCTTCCCTGCTCTCCCTAGCCCCTCCATATGTGTGGGGGTGCCACTCGCACCCCTCCTGCAGGTGATGCGGGTGCTCTGTCTCCAGGGGTGACCTCTCCACCCCAGCACCTGCCATCACGTGTTGAGAAAGTCCCCAGCAGTGCAGGTGCACAGCGCTGCAGGGCCCTGGTGCTGCCACCTGCACCGCTAGCACTGTTTGATCCCCTCTCTTACAAATCTTAATGTTCCTCCTATACTGCTTTTCAAGCTGGTTCCTCCTTTGTTTCAAACTCTCTTGTTAATCCCTTGGCAACTGCTTCATCCACCTTCCTTTTTAACATTATCAATTTTGGGGCATACACCATCTGAGGTGTTTGGAGTGCTCTGTTCACACATACTGTTTAACTCACAACCCAGTCTTGCCAGCTGGTGTTATCCAAGCCATTTTGCCAAGGCCAGTGGACACCCACGCAGGTGGGATAGACAGATTTTTTTTTTCTAGTCAATAAGAACATGTTAGTAAATAGCTGCATACACAACTAGAAAATTTAAATGGTAGTATAATCATAGTGAGATGTCTGCTTGCATCACTTCGGGAAGGACGTCAGAGACATCCGTTACTCATTGTTACAGATATGTGAAGCATCAACTTGTAAAAACCAACAGGAGCAGAAGCACCAGGTTTTTGTCCAATGCAAAGTTCTTTTCCTACTCAAAGGAAGAGCCCTAGAATACGCTTTCCTGGTTAAAATAAATTAATAAATAAGAATTGAATACATCCAGATTTCCCTTCTCTCTGGCTGTAATATCAACAGGAAGAAATGTTGAGGATTTTTTGAAACAGCAGGGAGGCCATGATGTGCTGAAAATGAGCAACCCAAGCTCCAGGGAGGAATGCAGGGAGGTTCTGTGGGAATGTTACTGAACTGACCTTGGAGGGTAAAACATAGAGACTAAGGCACTGTTACAATTTGCAAAATCAGCTCCTCCAGTATAGGAAGAAAGCAGAAGAAGAAACCAAGTATCAATATCAAAATGCTTTGCATCACGCGTGCTGGGTTATGCAGACCCAATCAGCATAGTAGAATTAGCACGTGCTGGCCGCATGCACTGACCGTGCCACCAATTACAGCGCTGCTTCAGCATGCTACGAAAAGTATAAGAATGTCACTATTTGGGTAATAAAATGAGCAAGATTTAACCATATTGGTGTATGTCATGACTTCGGCCGTCTAATCCGACGACAAAGAAAAATGCAACAACAGAAGTCAGATCAGAACAACAGAAGTCTGATCAAAAGATGCAGCACTATCTTAAATACCAACAATAGGAAGCACTCTTCCTCTTAAATGGATGAGCACATGGATTAGAATGGTTGCTACTATTCAGCAGTGTCTTTTCTAAGGATGGTTATGTTTTTTAACCTTACCATTTGTAGAAGTCCTGTCTTATTCTAAAGTGATTTTATTTCAAAGTTCCAGAAACTTCTGAAGTCTGTCCACCTTAATAAATAAATAAATAATAATTTAAAAAAAAAAAATCAATGTTTATAGTCTGAAATGTTAGGAATTAGCAACAAGGAGGAATGGGATACCAACAGAGATCCCTAAGTGGGACACCAACAAATACTCCTATTTCTGAATGACTGTTCATTCAGATTGTTCATTCAGTCAGAAAAATGACTGGGAACAAGAAGTTTTTTCCTAAGGACATTCTGGTAGTTACATTGCTTCTTTCATAATGTTCATTGCTCTTTCTATAATTTTTTCTCTTGTTGAATGTTTGCTTTTTTTGGCTACCCTCTTTTAAGATGTTTCCCAGCAAAGTAAATTCATAGGTAGAAAATAAGGATTTTCTGCCTCATAAAAGAACCACTTCACCAAGCAAGTGGTTCCCATCCAATTTCAGTTTGCTTTTACTCCAAATGCTGTTATTTTTTTTTTTTTTTTTTTTTTTTTTTTTTTTTACTTGTTATCAACAGTATTCATGAATATCCTCAAAGTACCTTTTCTTCTTTGTTTTGGATTTCTTATTATACCAACCTAAACTCATCTGATATTGGAATAGGATTCTGTTTGTGCTACCCTTTTTTAATCTGGGACATAAGAACTCAAAGAAGTGGCAATATAGTCAATTAATCCATCAGGATTTCATCATCCTGTGGGAATATGAATTTATTTGGTACCTCTCTTTAGTCTGAAAGTTCGTTGGACATTATAAGATAGAAGAGAACACATAAATTTCTTCTGTAGTGGATTCTGTGAAATAGAGATGAGATGGATATAAACACAGTTTCTCCATATTTTCATGGGAGTGAATTATTTGACTTAATCAGTGTTTACCTTCTGAAGGACACTGAAGTCTTTCAATAGAAAGATCTTTGTTCAGCCAAAGCTGTTATCTAATTTCAAGATATACTTCAACAAATATCAGTGAATGTAAGGTTTATTTCATATTATATTTGCTATTTGCTGAATTGAAGACCCAGTCTATACTGAATGTTCTTGTCATATATACCTCCGTCTCAGTTCCTGTTGAATTCTGTGGGAAGTGGGAACAATCAACCTGTTGTTAAGTTTGAGCTACCGTTAAAATTATGACAACTAAAATTATTTGGATGGGGCTTTGAGCAACCTGATCTAGCGGAAGGTGTCCCTGCCCATGGCAGGGGGATTGGAACCAGGTGATCTTTAAGGTCCTTTCCAACCCAAACCATTCTTTGATTCTATGATTCTATGATTTCTGTTGCAAGAAGATAATGGTACACATAAACCATTGTCAGTCCCCATAGTGCAAACTGATGCTAACTGTTAATTTAACAGCCAATGCTTCGTCTATTTTCCTACACTTTCAGCACTTTCAAGACTCAGGACATATGGAAATAATGAGATAGTTAAAATATTGCAGTACGTTTATGGTATGCCAGGTGTTTCACTTTTTCTATCATTTTTTATCTTTTTTTTTTGTTTAACCAGTTTCTCTTCTCCCAGAATATGAGAATATGTGTGATTCCACACTGAATGGCACCAAGGGTTTTATCAGTGATGACTTAAGGCTGTGCAGTATGCAACCACTTAAATGTCTATGTAGGAAGAGGTGTGTACTGCATCTCATGTAATATCTCTGAGTGGTGAAGTACAGAATAATCACAGGCTCTGTTTTAGTATAAGTCAGAGCATGTGGGTAAACCTTCTTCATTTGCTTTTTAAGTTAATGTTTATCTTAATGTTGCAAACTGTGGGACACTGTTTAAACCAAGGATTCTCTTATTTCTGCTGTGGGGAGTAAGCTGATGTTATATTTACAGAAAACCACATTCCATTTCTTTAAAATTTCAATCTACATTTGTAGAGCAGCACAACCTTCTCTCAGTGCCTACTTTATCATGCTATTTATCACACAGTGCAGCTAATAGCAATCTGATGGTCCATTCGTATTTCTTCTTTAGCCTTGGAATAACTCTGATTGTCATTCAGGGACAGAAGTGATATTCATGTCATTTTACAAGGGTATATGTCTCCAATCCATCATATTTTCTGGATACAATTATGGAGCTCTGTTTTGTGTCATCTCTGCCCTCTGTCTGTTCCCTTGTTTTGCCTTACATTATAGAGTTTCACTGAACTCTTCTGCTCTACTTTTCCTTTTGTGGATTGAATGATGATACAAACATTGAATTAGTATTGGAAGAATAAAAAGTATGCCTAGTGTATGGTTATCTTATGATGTGTCAATGTTAGCATTAACATAGATTAATTTCCAGAACTGCATGGAAGTTATTTTCATGTACACTGAGTAAGAACAGAAGACAGAGAACAGAGAACTACAAAACAATTCCTCTAACATGTTAAATGATGTCCATTTAAAATCAAATAAACTATAACATACAGTACGTAACCAAAGATAAAAACAGTCTAGCTAAAATATGAAAAGTAGTCTTTACTACAGATTATTGCTGTGACTTACATGACAAATAAGACAGATTGGGAAGACAAATGTTCACAAAGGTTAAATCTGTGGAGCCTGCTGTTTTGCTAAATTATCCTCAACCCCATCTTAATAGTGCACTGTGAAACCACATTTCTTTTCCAGACATCAGTCCCCCTGCTTATATAAGTTGCACAGTATTTGATTACAGAGTATAATCAATGTGTTGCAAAACTGAGTGAATAATTCATAATGTGTCATTTGTCTGACAAATTTTGCCTCTGTTTCTGTTTGCCAGTTGTCAGCGAGCAGATTACGATGTTCTCAAATGCATCCCTTATTTGAATTTGTTTGCTGAATAATTTCTGCAAATGATTCTTATTCTGTACCTCATCTGCAGGCAGTTTGTTACAAGCTTTCAACACCTGAAGATGCAATTGCTTTTATTTATTGGGCATATGGATCATGTGATATTCCTCTGCTTCCTGAATGGATGACAACCAGTATGAAATGAAGCCTAAAGATCAATATTCTACATTCATTTTCTACCAATATACACCTAAAATTCCTGGATTAAAGCCAACATGTCTGACTAGTCTACAAACTCCAGGCACAATCTAAGAACAGGAGACTGATCCATTATCTCTCAGATCACTAAAGTCACATAGATAATGCCAAGATATTTGAGTTCAGTCTGGTTTTTCATTTACTCTTCTCTCATTACCATGGGAAGATTTTAGTTCGCCTAAGCCAGGTGTCTGCTTATCTGCACTGAGTCTATGAGCAACCAGCACAGTGTGCAAAGAAACTACTGCTATTGGAGATCTCACCCTCTCAGGTCTCTTCTAAAATTAAGCTGGGTTAAAGTTGCTTCTCAAAAAAGGTAATGATTTCCGTTTCTTAACTTTTGCAAAATTTACAATTACCTTAAAGGAAGCTATAGCTAGATGGGGATTGGTCTCTTCTCCCAAGTGCCAACTGATAAGACAAGAGGAAGTGGCTTCAAGTTACACCAGGGGAGGTTTAGGTTGGATGTTAGGAAAAATTTCTTTACTGAAAGGACTGTGAAGTATTGGAACAGGCTGCCCAGGGAAGTGGTTAAGTCACCTTCCCTGGACGTCTTCAAAAAGCGTTTAGATGTAGAGCTTAATGACATGGTTTAATGGTGGACTTTGCAATGCTAGGTTAAAGGATGGATTGGATGATTATGGAGGTCTTTTCCAGCCTAAATGATTCTATGATTCTATGATTCTATGATTCTATGAAAATAGCCTTATGGATAGATAACTCTCCACTGGGAGGCTGCATTCTGCTTGGAGAGAGGGATTAATCCATACCCTGTAAGAGCAGTCAAAGCTTTGGGTCTTACAGTCAGAGAAAATACTGTCTGTCCATCTTCTGGTTCTTTTATTTCTGGTTGTGCAATGGCACAATTCTATTTCTATAGAATAAAAGCTTCTCATTCTCCTTGACTTCCTCCCAGAATGCTTTAAGGACTTCACTAAATTTTCAGGTTTTCTTTTAGGATTTGCCATATGGATGGCAAAACAGTTTTAATGAGATAAGGACCTTGCTGTGTCACAGAATATGTTTGAGTAATTACAGCTACCCTTCCAGGAAGCATCCAGCTCAGCAGAATTGTGTCCAGTGAAGCAGCTTTCAACAAATTTAGGCATTTTTTGCAATGGAAGACAGAATGAATCATTGTATATAACTTAATCAGACTTCTTGTGTCTTTAGAGGAACGTATGTGCAGGAAGATGAAGTTAAAGAAGGTTTGATAAAACGTAATTGGACATTTCTGGACATACGTATTTTTTCATTCACCTATATTTACAGTTTTGTAAGGACTTTTGTATTTATAGTGGCTTAATTGAAAGTGTTCACTTTAGGAACGAAAGTCACATGCCATATTTTTAAACTATTTTCTATATATAGCCAAATGCTTTAAGTCATGTTCTGCAGACTCTTGTGTTGCTGGCACTTACTCTTTTGATTAAATCTAAGACTGGAATAACATTTCCCATGTAGAAAAAAAAATATATCTTTAAGAGTATCTATAGCAGAATTGGACACTGATTTGATATACATAAAAAATCCTTTAAATGTTTTTGGGTTACACTAAGAGCTTTGGTTGTCATCTTCACAGATTGTCAAAGTCTAGGGATCTCCATGGTCTAGGATCTGATACTAATCTGAAACTTGTGACTGCCATCTGTGCAATAGGACAGACCCAAGGCTTAAATTTTTACAGCTGTAAAGAGAAATCATTTACAATTCTGCATGGAACAGGCTCAAGAGAAAATGAGGTACAGTTCTGCTGTCTCAGGCTGACGTGTATACTTCACCGTAGTTGTCCTCAACTTTCTTTTGTAAAAAAAATGTCATTATTTAAAGAATCATCACTAGGAGCAGCTGTAGAAGTATGCCCTTTCTCATAGAGCCCTTGCTATCTAAATTTTCCATTACTGTACCTACAACTCATCCATAAAGGTCTGTTCTGTCAGAATTGTACATCAATCAAATCAACCAAACAGTAAATATACCTCACTTTACATGAATACACTTAATTTTATTCTGTGTAACCATTAAAATAGGCCAGATTATGCCACTGCTTTAAAAAGAAATTGATTTGAGCATGTAATTCTTAGCTGAATTTGATTTTATTTACATTTGTGTATAAAGACTGATAAATTTTATCTGTGATTAAATCAATCTTTCAGCAGTCTTCAGATTTATAAGACTTCATTTAAAGGTCTATTTCTGATCACTTGGGATAGTGAGACCATAAACCAAGTTCAAATTGAACTTCCTTTGGGTTGGAACGTTCTTATATATTTATTACTTTGCTACTTTGCACCTCAACCAGTTCTCAGTGCCTCTCAAATCAGAAATACTGATAGCTGGCGTAAGTCCTAGAAGAGCTCTATTCTACCACTGCATTGATAGCAGAGTAATTCATACACAGTAGCATAAGTGAGGGTTATTAAGAACAGATTTAAATGACCTTGGAACATCATTCCATTTAAATGTAATTGAAATGATGTTCTGCTTTCTGTAAATGCCTCTTCTAAAATTAGTGAAATACTGGAAAAGAGAAGTATCTTTGCTTGGGTTTCATCTCAGCTCAATACAAAGCTGCAGACAGGTCAAGAAAAGTTCAGAAAGAACAAGTCTGAGGTCTTGCGAATTCAGTATCGTTATTAGCAATGGCAACTTTGCAGGGCTACATTGTTACAGAATGAACACAAGGTGAGGACCAAGAGGTTTCCTGAAATCTCCAAAGCATAGATGTGTAGCCCTGTAATATCTATTGCCATTGCCAGCAATAGACCATAAGGTTTGTACTGAATTTGCCAGGTCCAAGGCTTGTCAAGCTTGCTCTGTCTGAACTTTTCTTGACCTGCCTGTAGTTTTGTTTTATGTGGTTTAGCTGTGACAGCAATTTCTCTAATTGACAAGATGTCAAAGGCTAATTTGTTTTCTCTGTGCTTATCTTTGTGTGATATGACCATACATTTACGTAGACAACAGTAAAAAGCAGGTATTCTATGTAGAATGAGATATTTACAAATCTGAAAAATGTGATGTAGAGGAATACAAGTCTGGTCCAACTTCAGCAGTCTAAGGACGGGAGACACAATATACAGGATAGAGTGGGGGAGCTCAGGCATGGGATGATAAGAGGTGTAGCACAGGGTTGGTACTAGAGAACCCACATCTGTAAACAACTTAGTAATGATCAATTACAAAAAAACACGGCACTGGAAGAGGGCAAAACTTGTTTTAAGGTTAGCAAAGATTACAAAGAAATAGTTTCTGACATATGTAAAAAGCACCATGTATATTAAGTTTGGATGCTACATGGAGCTGCAGACCAAAGAAGAAGAAGCAAAGGCTTAAAACAGTGCTAGCAAATGTATAAATTTACCTAGAGTGGGTCTCTGAAGGAGGAATCAAAAACAACATGAACATCCTTTTCCTTTTGATGAAGGACTCCAGATGCTGACAACTCACCATAACCAGCCTCACCCCGAGTCCCATCACCACCAGTTTGAAACCACAGACTTTAGCACTGAGAGGAGCAGAGGAGGGGTGAGCATAACAGCAGGAAATGGAGTAGAAACTCTGTTTGTGTGTATAGTAATTTTAACTGAATTGTTTTTCTTTCTTTTCTAAAACAATTACATGTGGACTAAGAGTGTAACAGAAAACAGAAGACAGAAATGGTTAAATGATGTAACAAAATAAGAACTACTTTATAAGTACCACAAGGAAAGGTCTGGCAAACTAAAAGTGAAAAGTTAAAGAGATACTAGTACCTTCTTTACAGTCGTTTCCTAGAATCAAATAATCTGCATTAAATTCCAAGGCAAAAACTAAAATCCTTCTGCCAGGCTGATGGGTGTAAAGATAAAACTGGTCATGATCATTTTAATGGCTTTTTTGTGCCTTGTTATATATACAGTTGATATAAGCAGCTATTTCCAAGATATGCAGTCTGCTGAAATTATTTAGCATATTGAATGGTATCACAGTTTTAACTTTACAAGATCCCCAAAGAAATCAAAAATAGAGAAGATTTCTCCAGACACCGGGTAGGTCTTTCTCTAACTCCAGGATATAGACAATTAAGCACAGGTGTTTTGAAAAGATCTTGTTAGTTGTCCAAGATACCAGAATTTATGAACAGAATGCTTTCCTCTCCCCAGGAGAAATTCTACTTAAAAATTTCAAAAAACTTTCCAGCTAAATGAGAAATAACTGATATAATAAGAATTGACAGGTCATAACTTGCTCCTTCACCCTAATTCAGAGCTGTAGATTTCATAAAGTTTTAAATGTAGTTAAGTATGTAAAAGAAGTCAACAGGAAATTCCTGGTTTAAAGCACGTGCTATCTTCACCTGAACATTCAAAATATGAAAGAAATGAACCTTTAGAGTGCATCCCTTGAACCATACTGATAACTGATATTCCGAAAAAGTCTAGCCAAAAGCAAGTTTTTAAAATGTAGTCATATTATTTCTTAGATAAGATTGCATGGTACTTCATAATTCTAAAGCATTTTATAAACATTTTAGCACACAAAATTACCTTCTTAAAGTGAAAAAAAAAAAAAGCAAAATTACATTCTTTAGTAGAAAAAGGAATACAGGTAGAAAAAAAAATCTCTATCAAAGCTGCAAAAATACTACTACAAAAACACATATTCTATGAACATCTATTCAAGTTTTTCAGAACATTAATTAGGAAGAATTAATACTCTTTTTTATATTTTTTATTTCTAACAATTTTAACAGCTAAGATTACAGGAAGAAGTGATTGCTAAACTATCAAATTTTCAGCAATCCTGAGAAGCATCCAAAAAGCTAATTTTAGTTAGTATTCTTATATACAATATTAAAGTTTTAAGCTTTGTTTCTCTCCCTCATAATGTTTTTAAGTGTTTTTATTATGCAACAGAATATTAAGGAAATAAAAGATCTCCAGATAACACTTCTTGAGAAGATATACAAACTTATTTTTACAGACCTGATGGTATTCATGTTTATATACTGTAAATAGGTTTACAGGAACCAGACACATCATGCAAGTGTGGGTAAAATGAAATTAACAAAATAATTTTGAAAGAATCCAATTTCTTAACCCCTATTTTTAATTTATTTACAGGACATTGATTTTGGTGTTCCATCTAGATAAGTTCAAAATGTCTCCTAACACATTCAAAATGTTTCAGAACTTTGAGTAATTGAACTTTGAGCATTTTCAGGAATGAGCCCTATTTTCCAGGCTGCCTTCTTAGAGGACTACCAAAAGCTGAAGAAACATTGAGGTCTGGAAGGAAATGCAGGCCTGGGAGGCTGGGAAAGAAACTTCCTAGTGCTTCTAAACCTGTAACCCCCGAGTACCTTGATATCAGCCTGGGCTCCTTCTCACTTCTGAACAGTCTTCAGAAAGGCTTTTGAGAAGTCCTCCAGAATATATATTTCTCTATTATATTTTCCCATAGATAATGTGAGTTTAAATGAGTTTGGGATGGTTATTAACAGGGAATAATATTCAATATCAATCAAGAGTTTCTAATATTCAATAATATACAGTCAGCACTCAATATGAATTAAGAATTAGCTTATGTGGGTTTAGATTCTCATACAGAAAAGCAGTGGGCTACAGTCTTTCTGAATACTTTGTTCTCTTATGAATCATTAGATATTATGAATGTCAACACTTTGACAATTGTAAACTGGACAAAGTCCTAGCATTGATGTATGAACTTACACATTATTAAGATAATTAGATCTTTTTTAAAATATATTATATAATAATGTTTATCTCTATTAGCCTATTCTTCCACTGTAGTTAAAATTGGAATATTTTTTCTTTCTTTCTTTCTTTTTCTTTCTTTCTTTCTTTCTTTCTTTCTTTCTTTCTTTCTTTCTTTCTTTCTTTCTTTCTTTCTTTCTTTCTTTCTTTCTTTCTTTCTTTCTTTTTCTTTCTTTCTTTCTTTTTTTTCTGATATCAGCTTGATCTTTTCCTTTCATTCTGTTTAATATATGACTGACTCCTTAGGGCTATAGAGGTTGCTACGTGCAGAAACCTAATCTAGAAGTGACTCTATTTATATTGCCTGTAGAGAGCAGGTAGTTAGAATCATAGAATCATACAGGTCGGATAAGACCTCTGAGATCATCTAGTCCAACCATTGAAATCAGTAATAGAATCAGAGAATCAGAGAATCATCATCAGAGAAAATTTGGATTTTGAAGAGACCTTAAAGGTCATCTAGTTCCACCTCCGCTGCCATGTGCAAGGATACTTTCCTCTAAATCGTGTTGCCCTAAGCCCCATTCAGGCTGTGGTGGTTTAACCTGGCAGGCAGCAAAGCACTGCACAACCATTCTCTCACTTCCTACACAGTGTGGTAGGGGAGAGATTAGAAAAAAGGAAAAAGTGCAAGAACTCATAGGTTGAGATAAGGAGGACAGTTTAATAAGAGAGAGAAAAAGAAAACATACACACACACACACAAAGAGGAAAAAAAAAAAACTACAAAGAAATTAATAAAAAAAAAACAAGCGATGCATGTCACAACTGCTCACCACCAGCCAACTGATGCTGAGCCATTCCCTGAGCAACGGCAGCCTCCCTGGCCAACTCACCCCAAGTTTTTATCGTTGCATGTGACTTCATGTGGTATGGAATATCCCTTTGGTTGGTTTGGGTCATCTGTCTTGGTTATGTCCCCTCCCACCTGTTTGTGCACCCCCAGCCCCCTCTCTGGCAGGGCATATGAGAAGCCGTAAAGTCCTTGAATCTGTGTAAGCACTGCTCAGCAACAACTAAATCATCAGTGTGTTATCAGCATTATTTTCATCACAAATCCAAAACACTACCAGCTACTATGAAAAAAATTAACTCTATTCCAGCTGAAACCAGGTCAGTAATCATCTTCTTTTTAATTTAGATGGAAACTCTTTGAGACAGCAGGAGAAATTCAAACATTTCATCCAAAAAACCTTCAAAGACTTTGGCTGGGAATACAGCTTAAGCCATATAAACTCTCTACTAAACAGTATGGTAAATCATATATTCTTTTGTTTTTAACAATTCCTCATTTTTATAACATGGCTATCATAGTAGTTGCTGAATACGTTATTTAGAATCTGTCTTATAATGTAAAATTATAGTGATAATGTCTTTTTGATACCTTTTCTCTTCATCGGCCTTCTCTTCTTACATCATCATCACATTGCTGTCAGAAGACTTTCCATTTTACAGTCCAAAATTGCACAAAGTATTCATTCAAGTATTCTGAGCAATACTATGTAGAAAGGTATGTTTCTCTTTTATGTGCCAAGTGATATTTTTTCTAAGAAATATAGTCAATACGTAAAGCCAAGGTCTTGATTAGAATATCTGTACATGGTTTCTAGCCAACCTTTGATGCTGATATATCTCTGCATATTAAATTCTGTTCCATTTCCTTAAAGAGCAAATAAATATTTGAATATTCAAAGTCATTTAAATAATCTGATAGTGAATAGTTTAGAAAAATATATATTCTCTAAGTATTTGTATGCGTCTGCTTCTGTGTGATATAGTAAGTTATATTCTATGTACCAAGAAACTTTCAGTTTATGGGTAAAAACAACAGAAGATCTTTGTGAATAACTGATGTTTCAGCACAGCCAAGTCCAAGATTGGTGAAGAATCAATTAAAAACCCTTTCAATTTGACATATATTTGTTCTCTCTACAAAAACAAAAACAAAAAAACAAAACAAACCAACCAACCAAACAAAAAAAACAAACCAAAACAAAACAAAACAAAAGCCTGTCCAAATCAGAAGTATTTTTTCCAACAGTTAAAAACATATGGGAAAAAATTAAGGAAAAGTACTGCATTTTCCTAATGATTTCTGTTGCTACTCCAAAAGCAATATTGTCCCTTTTTGTTCAGATACCTTAGTGCTTACAACATTCATGAAAGATGTTGGGGACCTAACATAGATAAGTTCTGGTTTAGGTTCACTTCTACAACTCCTATTTTACAAAAAAAAAAAAAAAAAAAGTTATCCTGACTGTAGAAATACTGGACAGTATGAAAACACAAATGCCTTTTTAAAGCTGAAAAAGTGGTCATTTAGACAACCCAGAATGACAGAGCACCTGAAATAAATAAAAATATCCTGGATTTTATTTTTATCTGGTTTGTTTTCCTGGTATAAACTGAACATAACTTTCTTCTTAAGACACTTTTTTTTTTTTTTTTTGTTGGTTTTCACTTATAATGTTACAATAGCATCTCTAAAGGTGTTTTATTTCAGTTTTTATTTTGGAAGCTGTTTTTAGTGCTTCCTTTAACAGGATCAGTCAGTGCAACCCAGAAGATGAAACTGTATAATAAAGTTTTTACTTTATACTCATTAAAGCTACATCTAAGCTGAATACCCATACTTTACAAAGAACCAGGCAATATTTCTCAATTTAAAAAGACAAGTGATATAAAAAGACCAATGTGACTTGCTACAGATAGTTCTTTATGGATCAGTAATTTCTTCATAACCATGGTTCTAATGGGCCATCACAGAGGAATCTGTTTAACTGTATTACAATCTAATCAAATGTGGCATCTGTCAAATGTGCTTGATTTAGCTCCAACAACTGCTAGAATACATATCAAGATACAGGTTGACCAGTTAACAACACAAAGAAGTCCAAATAGTACTGTATACAGGCAACAGACCAAAAGGCATGGAAAGAATCACAAAGTCTGAAAACACAGAGATATTTATATAATTATAAACTTTTTATTATTTTCATATATAAAATTTCAGAGTACTAGCTAAACTTTACGCTATTATCATTAACCTATTGTCTGAAGGGAAGGGTGTTTCCTGTTGTTTGACTTGCTGAGGACATACAACCAAGGCATGAGGAAAGATATTCGGGCAGTTATGCTTGGGTGACTGTTCTGTATGAATCAAACTACCACTGTGAGCCCATGCAAATAAGCTTACTATTTTGAATGTCTCTTTCTTTTTCATGGACAGATAGATGGATTCTGCTGAAAAACTACTGGTGAGATCTATTTTTCTCAGTACCTTTCTTAGAGTCATCTAGTGTCTCTGTGTTTAGTAGACCAGGAGTTGTACTGTATATGTGAATCTTCCTGCATTTACTAAAATATTTGCATATGTTATTATTATTATTATTATTACTTAACCAATAGAAATAAATAGATATATAGGAATGTAGTGTTGAAAACTTCAGTTTTTTATATAACTGGGTTGTGATTATAACATGTCTCTTAAAAAAAGCCCTCTCTGATTATCAGATTCTGCCAATAGTCTTTAACCCTCACTGTGACTAGCCACCTCCCAAGGGGAGAAGTCTTTTTTTAAGTCTTCAAGACCATTTAGACATTGGCATCTCTGCTTCTATTACCACACCAGGGTGCCAATTAATGTCATTTGCAATGTGGATTTTTGTCCATTAGGAATGAGACTAAAACCACTAAATCATGTTACACAGGCCATTCAATAGCTGTCAGGAGGCAACACTTTCTGTCACTACTGATCTGGTATAGATGTGAAGAAGTGATGTGAAGAAGTGATATGAAGAAGTGACCTAGAGATGTAATGCTCTATCTCATTACCACTTTCATGGGCCATCCATCCTACTTAACTTTAATTATTTACTCTTGTATTGCACTTTTTTTCTCTTTGTTCAGGAAGAAATGCCCTCAATCTTCAGTGATGCTCAAAGAAATTGAGATATTTTGTTCTGAAATATAATATTGGACCCGTATAGTAGGGGAAAGAAAATGATTCTTCTTCCATTTATGAATATAAGGTACATATTTTCTCTATTATTCTGTGTTTCATTCTGTTTCCTCACCTTTTTCCCGTTGCCAAGATAAGATAAATCTTTCCAAGTGTCAAGATAAAAATATTATAGCACCTAAGACGATGTAACCATTTAACTGGGGCTGTTGTAGCTCGGGATTCTGACTTTATTTGAAGGGAGATTTTGATATCTTAATCTTCTCATGTAACACACTAGGAATAGAAGAACAACAAACAAAAAAAAAGGGTAGTGTATGTGGAAACCTTTGGGATAAGATGTCTAATTCTAATCACAGAGCTTTTCTGATGTTCAAGTAATGAGCTAATTCCTCACCTACTGCTATTGTAGCAAGCTGTTTCATTGTGTTTCAGCACTTCAGCATCTTAGACCATCTTGCCAATTTTAAACGTCTGCAAAACTCATTTTAGTAGTTAAAACTCCACTGAATACTCCAAAAGAAGGAGAGATGGGGGAGTGGGGAGAGAAAGAGAGGGAGGGAGATGGGCTGGAGAGAAAAGCAGGTTGGAACAGAGAGAGTGAGGGAGACACAGGGAGGGAGAGAGGGACAGAGAGCACACTTGCATTTAAATAACACATTTGACATAAAACCAGGACAATGTGTTAGGTTTTAAATTGCCTCACTGTGATATATTTTGCATTAAGTACATGAGAATTGGAGTGGGTTCATCTTTACTACGTAAATATTGCAGAAACACTAAACTGAAGGTTGATGTCCTAGAGGTCAGCTCAGCAAAGACTTATTTTAGGGACAGACTTTAGGTAGGGTAGAAAAGATCATTTGGGATTACTCTCCAAGTCACAGAAGTCTTGACTTCTGCCTACATGTCCCTTTGATTTGGAGTAACTGATATACTCATCTCTCATATTTCTTATGGTCTTCACAGTTGTTCCCAGAATCCCTAGACATACGTATGCAATATATTTTCAAATCTTGTGTTAAAAATGTCTAAGAACCTTGGATCATCTCAATTTGCATTGACTATAGGACTTGGAGGAATACAAGGATTCAAAAAGTCTTTTTGTTTCTCCAAACCAAGAATTATGCAATTAGCCAGGGCCTAAGGAGTCAGGAGCAGAATTTAGATCTACTATCAGAATGTTGTAGGTTTCTCATGTTAAACACAAGCCTTTAAGAGTTTAAGACCACCTTGTCATTTCTTGTAAAATGCTTTTAATACCAAATATATTACCATAAGTAATAAATAATATTAATAAGCAATTATCAAAGCACTTCATTCTGTCNTTTTTTTTTTTTTTTTTTTTTTATGCTTCCTATTTTTCTAAAAGCAAAAAGAATGGAAGTACTGGGTTGTACTGATGAAACATCAGTTATGTTACTCTAGCCATGAAACCAAATCTACACCATTGAAGAAAAGTAGGAGACTATAGCAAAAGTACAAGCAGAAAGAAATATCACAGGATGATATCAGAGACCACAGAGGTATAAAAATAAATCACAGATGAGTAATTACTGATAAATGCAACTTTGAAAGCTGTGCAGGGTCCATGTTAGGGCATAATTTGAACATGTTTAGAATTGTGTCACAGACTATTACAGACACCTGTGATTGATAGCATAAATAGAATAATCTTTAAAACGTCTATAAGACAGCAAGAAAACAAGCTAAATGCAAAGATATCTCATTTCTTCAGAAATCAGTGTGCAAAACTGACTAATATGATACCCTGTACTGGTACTTAACTATCTCATTTTTATCACAAAAGGGAATTGTACTTCTATTTCTTGAATTGGTAGAAGTACCCCACCTCTGAGACTCAGTTGTAAGTGGCATATGACTACTCAACCTATGCCACTTCCTTATGGCGGTAATATCTTCAACAACCTTTTCAGCGGAGTAGAGTTCATGGGAAGCCAGGCAGAATCTGGGGCCTGGTCAAAGCTATTACTGTTTTATATTTTGTTTTCCATATCTTGAAAACACACAATTATTTATCTACATTGTTATGAATATGTAACTAGTTAATATATACATAAATATGCCACATTTTCTCACAGAAATATGGAACGGAAAAAAAAATCAGCAAATATATTTCTGTGGTTTAACAAGTTATTCAATAGTAAGTCATCTGCTCTGTGTCCATTTTTCAGACTGGCAGTAGAAAATAATGTGACTTTGCTTACTGGTAAGCCTACATTATTTGATATTAAACTCTGTTTATTAATTTACATGTACAGAAACACCAAGAAAGTACAGATAGGTATTATAATGGATAAATGGTGACCTGTTAAGCAGTAATAATTTTACAAGTATCTTAGTTTTATTTTATATTTAATGTAATTGAGATTTACCATCTCAGAAAGAAATGAAATTGTTACAAGCACAAGCACAGTGAAATTTTGTATGCTCTTTTTCAACATAATTTAGACAGAAAAATAGACAATGTAAATATGTCTATTTTGATTTTCCATAAGATATATGTGTCAGGATTTTCAGTTGTTTAAGACTCCTACTGAATTTTTTTAGGCCTTTGAATGTCAATGTATTTCAATGAAATGAACAGAAACCTCCTTCGACAAGTCCTCTAGATTTGGCTTTTCTACAATTTGACCATCTGTTTGTGCTGGATATGGATTCCTGTGATACTGGCAATGGCCAGTATTGTCTCAGGTGGTGAATGGAAGAGAAGAAATGGTGACATATGGTAGTAGGATTCTTAATCCAGCCAAGCAAAAACAAATTGTACTACATAAAAGCAATTACAGTTTATATTTTATGCAGCGAACATACAGAATTGTATTTAAAAGATTTTAGTGACTTACACTTTTAAAGACTTAGTCAACATATATTAAATGTCATTAGGATGAAAGCAGAGAAAAATAATTTTGTAACCTGCGTTCTGTTCTGGGAGAGTAAAAAGCTCCCTGGGTTATCAGTTTAGGTCCTCAATTTAGGTCCAACAAAGAGCATAAAATGTTTCACTTGATTCTTAATAGAGGTACCACAAAAAGGACATTTAGAGCACCTAAAGTAATTTATAGATGCCTTCCTCAAAATACCCTTTAAATTCATTTAAAATAAAATTTGTAGTCTTTAAAGTACAGAAGTGGAAAATTAATGTGAAATAGTCTTATCTCCCCACAAGATTCAGTTATTTTTAAAGCCATACTTTTTGGTTATCCACAGTTTTGGGGAACAGGAAATGGAAACAAGCTTTTAAATAACTGAACTGGACTGCCAGCATGGTCAAATTACAGACAAACAGTTTCTCCCATGTCCTACAAAGCTATTAGGTTTTGCATAGCAATGCATACCAAGAACGTATTATGTGGTTGAGTGTCATGCTCTGTTCTATTCAAGATAAACGGCCTTTCTTTGAATGAAATCTTCCCTCTGAAATCTTCCCACCAGTCAAAGCAAATCATGCCCAGAGATTGATGTTGTCATTTATTTTTGCATATTTTACAATCCAAATAATGTGCAGAGAAGTCACACACCTTGTCAGGAAGGAAAAAAACAAAAACAAAAGCAAACAAAAAAACAAATCTCCAAATCCCACATTAAAGCCATAGGGGGAAGAGAAATAATTAAAAAAAAATTGTCCAGGGTAAGATCTCTCTTCTGCAGACAACCTCTGAAAAAGGTTAATCTGCTTAATGCATAAGTACTGTAACTAACACCTAATTATTGTTTCCACTTAATATATTTTGTATAGTGTTCCACATTCATGTTTTCTAAAGAAATGGTCCTATGGATACAGCAGATTCCAAAATCTATGACATTTTAAGGGCTGGGCTTAGGGCTCAGGACGATGAAGTGGAATGACATTTAATTACTGATGTGCAGCCATTCAGTTCAGCTAATTATGATCCCTGGAGTTTAGTCATCATATGTAATTAACTTTTACTTTCATAAAAGCTTAATGTGCTGCAAAAGCAGCAATGGCTGTGAATGTTACACTTCAGGATTACTGACAGAATTCAAAATGAATTCTAAAATACCATTTTTCTCACTAAGTGTTAATATAGTCATCTGCTCTTAAACAATGTAAATTTGTTTTAATAGGAGTGCAGATATCGTTATCTATGATTTTATTTTATTTTTTTATTTCATGGCCACAGTAACCACAGTATCAGCAAGCAGGAGAATAATTCAGCCCTGGACAAGAAATCATAATGTATTCAAATAAAGCTAACAAAAAGTCTGATGAGTAACATTGAAATGCCAGCTGCGTTTTCTTTTGTTTTGTTTTGTGTTTTTATTATTATTTATTTATTTATTTAAGAACATATTTCAATCCATTGTAATTACTAAAGCTTAATTTGATTTGTATTTTAGAGAGTCTTGGTAATATGCTGGGGAATTATTATTTATTAGCCTCCTTAAGGCTAATTAAACGCATGTTTGTGCTTATATAAAAAAAGATTTAATGACCACTGCATTGGAGAGATGCATAAGAGATGCTAAGCAGATCTATGAGGAGTCTGCAAAGATGTGACACGAGACAATTCCTTATACACATTTGCCTTGAAATCAATCATAGAAACACTAGCATCAGGCACCTTAACCCAGTGTTTGGTTCATCCTCCAGTGCCATTTCTGTTAATCGAAAGTTGTCCCTGAGCAGGATCATTGCAAGACAATACTGCATATTTCTTAACTTATCAGCAAGCGAAACTTTGGAGTCCTTCTGTCCCTGTCATTCCTGTGTCCAGATGGTTTAACCAGCTCTGTGGTCAAGTCTTCTTGCCCTCCATCCCAGATCATTCCTTGGTCATGATAGCTGAGCAGCTGCAATTTGAATTTCCCCTTCAAGTATGCAATATAAATGTATGATATTTACCTCATGTAAAGGTTTTAAAGGTTCACTACCTCATGTGTCTTTATTCATCTTGTACTGATCTTTGTTACAGAATAGGGAAACTAAATCAAAGCTCAAGGAAAATCAGAGAAGAATCATATCCAGTTATACCAAAACCTTGAGTTGTGTTTAGCAAGCCACTTACAGTATGTCTGTATAATACCATATAGTCACATGCAGGGATACTGAGTGGGTAAGGATACCAAAGCAGTGTAACTCTTCCAGTGAAACTTTGCAATCAGGCTGAAATAAAAAATTTAAGTTGTCTACAAACAGCATGCTAACACATATACACTGCACAGGTGTATTCAGTGTAACCCTGGAGAACCCAAAGCACATACCCACATTCTCTATTCGTGCTATATGTGAGGGTTACTGCTCAACAAGAACCTGAATCTGGCAATGCTGAGCTCAGGCTCGGGCAGGGGAGGCAACAGGCACTTGGCCCTGAGGCAGGTGCTGAAGCCAGCTCAGTCCAGCTGGGGCCAAGGGGAGCCCGGGACAGTTCTGACCCATGCTTTCAGGTCTGTAGTACAGAGACTTTTACAAAAAAAATGGCAAAATCATTTTTACTGGGCTACTACCTAGTAGCTGCATTGCCCTACTGCGTGAGGAATTGTAATACAACAGAAAAGACTAGTCTTAACCGAAGAACAAAAACATATAGAGAAGGTAGTTATAAAAATAATACACTTTTATGGACCATTAATAAGTTGTAGAACACCTTTTACAAATGTAACAGAACATAAGTTAGGCCAAAGGCCAGGAGCAGTTGCCAATGACAGCATGCTGATGGGAATGATCAGAGCTAAAAAGCTTCTGAAATACTCTCATGCTCTAGCCACAGCAGAGAAAATTGGGATAATTCAAGAAACCGCAGGATAACAGGGTTAGACTAAAGTTAGATCTAGTATGCCTGCAAATATGCTTCTCATATTACTGCAGCTTTATGTTAGAAATTAATTAAAATTTTATTAATGCTAAACTAAAATTCTGCCTTGAGATGTCTTTCCTTTCATACTAGACATTCATTCACGCTGAAATCCCTATTTGTATATTCAATGGAAGAATTTGACTGAAAACTTGGTAAGGTTTCCCCTTATCCTAGCTACCACACTGAATTTCATTTTAAAATTAAGAATTTACACATTTTCCATAACAATATTTTTTTCTAAGTTGAGAATATTATACTGCATACATATACATTTATTTAAAACTTTCTCACAATATTTTAAACTTATTTTTTGCAGTTTTTGTGTAAATATTTCAATATAATTATTTAAAACTCACTCCTTTAAGGTAGTTATGTCTCCAGGGCATGTCTTTCAAACACTTTCCAGAAGGCACAACATGTCTAGCAGTCAGCTGGCTTGAAGTTTACACCACAGAACTTCAAATTCAAAATTAAGGACACCATTTTAATTTGAATATAACTAAATATTTGAACAAGGTACCAGTATCCTTCATGTCTGGATTACTGCAGAGAAGTAGAGTTATAGCTTATAATATTTCCTTCTTCAGCCAAATTGCACTGATTCATTTATGTTAAGCTGTGGTGGTTTCACACTGATGGGCAGCTAAGCTCCACCATACTGCTGTCTCACTTCCCCTCCTCCAAAGAACAGTTGTAGAAAATATGATGAAAAAAGGTTCATGGGTTGAGGTAAGTACAGGGAGATCACTCACTAGTTACTGTCATGGGCAAAACAGACTCAGCATAAGCGAGATTAATGTAATTTATTGCCTACTGATAACAGACTAGAGCAGTGAGAACCAAAAGCAAACTAAAACCACCTTCCCCTCCCATTCCCCCTCTTCTACATCCTCCTCCCGAGCAGTGCATGGGGAATGAGGGTTGCGGTCAGTCCATAACGCTTTGTCTCTGCTGCTCCTTCATCTTCACTCTCTTCCTTTACTCCACCATTGACTCCTCTCCACAGGCTGCAGTTCTGGCCTCAAGTCTTCTCCTGCAAGGGCTCTCTATGGGCTGCAGCCTCCTTCAGGCCACATCCACCTGTTCCACTGTGGGCTCCTCCATGGGCTGCAGAGTGGAGATCTGCTCTGATGTAGCTCACCATGGGCCGCAGGGGGACAGCCTGCTCCACCATGGTCGTCACCATGGGCCGCAGGGGAACTTCTGCTCCAGCACCTGGAGCACCTCCTCCCTTCCATCTTCACTGACCATGGTGTCTTCAGGGTTGTTTATCTCTACATTTCTCACTCCTCTCTCCCAGTTGCTGTTGTGCAGCAGTTTTTTTTTTTTCTTTCTTGAATATGCTTTCACAGGTATGCACCCAGGGTCACTCATTGACTCAGCTCTGGCCAGCGGTGGGTCACTTTTGGAGCCAGCAGAACTGGCTGTTATCTAACTTGGGGTAGCTTCTGAACTCTTCTCACAGAGACCACCCCTGCAGCCCACCTGCTACCAAAACCTTGCCAAGTAATCTTAATACATAAGCCCTAAAATGATCAGGTTCAGTACAGCTATAACCTGACAGAAACAAATGGCCTTGAGCAAGTAAGTTGTCACATGAGATCATTTTCACTTTCATCTGGTCAAAGAATCTGTGCAGCTATGTCAAAAAGACTCAGAATACATTTTGTTTTCCTCACATGTCATGTTGCTAGGCCTCTCTAGAATCAAGTTGTCTGTCAGCAATGATCATACAGTTCTGTTGTTGCCAACTTCAAGTACAGACAAGTTCAAATATTGATTTTAGTGGCTAGGATGCTCTAGTTTCAGGCACAGGTAGATTTAACCAGCACAAATTTCAATTCAATTTTTACATTGATTAGGGGACTTTTACTTCATTGGTCCCTGACAACCAACTGATAAATTTCAAATACAGACAGGATGTAGAGTATAGATGGTATATCTCATATCAAATCAATTGTAATATATCAAACAGTGTATGTGTGGACACTTGCTTCAGATCTTTGAAAATTATTTTCCTCATTTGTCTATCTAATTCCAATAATGAGGTTCTTAAATGGAGAAAAGTAATTCAAGGACAGATGTATCTGATCCTCAGAGAAATGGTCTGTTAATCTTCATCCTCTGGTACATGGTCAATGTATCCCTGCTGTTTTATGTTTCTCTGTTCCTTCAAAAGTATTGTGTCCAATTCACTATAGTACTCATATCATTCTCAGCATTCTACCTTTCAGGATCTACACCTTTCCACCAAATATGTGTGTAAATTTATCCCAAATGTGTCGATCTTCATTTTTTAAGGTGAATGTCACCTTCTTCCTATAAAAATAGGACAGCAATAAATAAGCTTTCTCCCATTTTACAACATATGTAACTCCTTATCTTGAATTCTTTATTAAATCACTCATTATTCCAAGATTCTGAATGGCAATATTAGTTCTTTTTTGACAATAGTTCAGAATAACTTCCTTGTGGTCGCCAATGACATAGTGAAAACAAACAAACAAACAAACAAACAAAATAACTACTGGGCAAGATCAAACAGAACTTCAGAGCCCTGGGTTTGCTAGTGAAGGGGACAGGTACACAGGTGATCTCCTCTGTCTTGCCAGTCAGAGATAGGGGTGCAGGCAGAAGTCAACACATCATGCAGATTAATACCTACCTTCATGACTGGGGTTGCTTCCAGGGCTTTGGTTTCTATAATCATGGGATGTTCTTTGATGAATACAGCCTATTGGGGACAGATGGGATCTACCTATCTACGTGAGTCAGGAGGATGTTTGCTTGCATATTGGCTAACAAAGTGAATCCTGACTTAAACTAACAAACTTAGGGGGTAGTGACCAAAGCAGTGACACTTGCATGCTCTTAAGCAACAGTGTGGATGAGTGAACCCACCAGAGTAGTGAAGAATGTTCCACAACCCTCTCCAAAGGCAATAACAACAAGACCAGCCACCCCAAGCACATATATACCAATGTACATAGTCTGGGCAATAAGCAGGAGGAACTGGATGTAGGAAGAAAAGAAGAGGAGGTGGACTTGCACTTTATTTAAAAAAGAAATTTCAGTATATGGAAATGAGCTCTAGACACGTGAAAGTTCTGTCAAATGCTTTTGGATCAAGATTAGAGGGATTGTGCTCATGAGAGATCTTATATTAGGCATCTGTTACCAACCTCCTAATCAGGATGGTGAGAATGACAAAACCTTACTTCAGCTGCTCAGGGAAGTCTCAGGTCAACAGAACCTGGTCCTCATGGGTGACTTCAGTTACCTGGGCTTTTGTTGGGAAAACAGCACAGCAGTGCACAAGTTGTCCATCAGACTCCTGCAATGTATTGAGGACTGCTTACTGTTACAGATGTTGGATGTGCTGACTAGGAACAATGCTATATCTACTGTTCACAAACTGAGGAAACTAACTTGACACTGTTTCCCAGTCTCCTCCTAGACAATCTCTCAATATACAGTTTGGAAGGGTGGTCTGTGAGACGGGTAGGAAAAGGGGTTAACAGGCCACACTCAGAGGGTGGTGATCAATATTTTTTACTCAGGCTGGCAGCCTGTCACAAGTCAAGTCCCTCAGGGATATGTACTGGACCCCATGCTGTTCAATGTCTTCATAAATGACCTGGACAATGAGACTGAAAGCACCCTCCCCAATTTCGTTGATGACACTAAACTGGGTGGTCGAGGTGGATACATTAGAAGGGAGAGCTATCTTACAGAGAGACCTGGACAGTCTGGAAGATTGGGTAAGCAAAACCTGTATGAAGTTTAACAAAGACAAGTGCAAGATCCTGCACCTGAGACAGCATAACCAAAGAGCCCAGTACAGGCTAGGATCTGCGTGTCTGGGGAGCAGGCTTACTGAAAGGGACCTGGGGGTCTTGGTGGACAGCAAGCTGAACATGAGTCAGCAGTGTGCTTCTACAGCAATGAAGGCTAATCACATCCTGGGCTACAGCTGCAGTGGCATTACTAGCAGAGATAGAGATGTCATCATCTCACTGTACTCAGCACCTGTGAGGACATACTTGGAGCACTGTGTCCAGTCTTGGTCCCCACAATTCAAGAAAGACGTGGACAGACTGGAGAGGACCCAAAGGAGGGCCACAAATATGATCAAAGTGTTGCAGAACCTGCCCGGTGAAGAAAGAATGAAGGAGGTAGTTCTTTTCACTCTGGGGAAGGCTCAGGGGGATCTCATCACAGTATTCCAGTACTTAAAGGGTGGCTACAAAGAGGACAGAGGCTCTGTCTTTGCAAGGAACCACATGGAGAAGACAAGAGCAATGGGTACAAGTTGCACCGGGAAAGGTTTTATCTTTATATAAGAAAGAAATTTTTCACAGTGAGATCAGTCACTGCAACAACCTCACCAGGGACTTGATGGAAGTTTTCAAGATGTGACTGGACAGGGTAGCAGATAGTGTCATCTAGGCATCCTTTTCCACAAAAGGTTGGACCAGATGATCTTTTGAGGTCCCTTCCAACCTAGGCTGTTCTATGATTCTATGAGAATAACGGCTATGGCAAATAAGGGGAGCCTCTGTTTCTCATCTCATTTCAGAGTTGAGATAAAATTGAGGCACATATCTGTATTAGAAGGTCTGAAGCACTCTTGAGCCTCATGGTTGAGTGGTAGGCTTAATAATATAAGTTTTAGGTTAAAAAAAAATGAATTCCATTTAGGATCTATTGAATCTTAACACCTATCAATCCCATTCTAAATTACTCTTTTATCTTTTTCAATTGAGAATATGACATAATCGTTTATGGTGTGACTTAGCCCAGCCATCTTGATGAGCTTTAGTGGACCTTAGACATTAAAAGTAGCTGGCAAATTCTCTAAGCACGCTCAAATATTATATTCATATAGCAACTGTACAAGCCAGAAGGTATTTCTTTCTACTCTTGTCACTGTCATTCCATATCCTGTTATTCACAAATGTAGGACAGTGTACCAACTAATGCAAGACTTAGTATTGCTTTCTCATCACATTCTCTAAATAAAATACACTGGCTTATTTAGTTTCTGCTTTATTTAGTGAATTGTTATCTTATAGGCTTAATAACTGTCTTACAGCTCTCTTTAGAAATTGAAAGAATATCTAGTACTTTTAGAATTAGCAATGAGAAGTGGTATTTTAATGCTGCTGTCTGTTATATCAGTCACTATACTAATAAAACAAATCCTGAACTGCATTTATTTTCTCTATTGTTCAATGACTATCTGTTAAGGCAGTTGCCCTGTGATATTTACTCTCCTTGATGGCTTAGACTTTCCATCAATAATATCTGTCCCTTTCTAACTTTTCTGTGAGTGCTGCTGATTGCTGTAGTCTTCTTTATTATTGCAGTTTTATTTTCTGTATTTTCTCTAATACTTACCAAAAGTCAAACTGATTTAATTCAGGATTACATCTTAGGTGATGCAACAAGACTATGCTTTGAAAACAGAAAAAGGTTTATTTTGGGATGACTTTTTTTTTTTTTTTTAAATTTTTACCATTTTAAACATAAACATCTACCTGCTTGGGTCAGAATTGATCACATTTTAAACTATCAGATAGTCTGTTAGTGGCTTACTATCTTTCTGCACCACATTGCTACTGCTGTGCAGTGCTTCTATATGTGCAGTCTTATTTACAGGTTTTTCTTCTGTGTCTCCAGAGGAGTCTGAAGTCCTAAATGACAAAATTTGAGGTCACACTTTATTGAACAAGTCTCCATTAATTACCTCCAGTAGACCACTTCCATCAGCAGCCATCAACAGTCTAATGAGCTAAGTTGTATCCAAAGGTCCCATACAAATGTGAAGGAGAAAAGTTGGAGCTAATTTGTTATCTATCCTCATTAAAACTGATTGTTTTTCCTTACCCTCAAATAAAGCCAATATCTTAATACAAAGACATTCTACTTTAACTAGCCACTGGGATTAGCAAGAATAGTTTCTATCAGTTTCCACAATAACATTTTAAATTAAACTTGATGGAGGAACTGTACAGAGCTCTTTTATCTCACCAAACCTCTTAGACAGGGAGTTGAAGTATATTAATGAATACTAACACTAGTACAGAAATGATAGGACTTGAAGAATGACAGTATTATACAAACTATATTAAATTATAACTACAGTTTTTATTTAATGAGTACAACGTTCAGATGAGGTTGGTCCTGGGCATTTCATAAGCACAGCCCACCCTGTTGACGGAATATTAAACTGATTATATGGATATTGCTGTGTTGGTGATACCATCTGTCCGGTATGGTGTAAAACCAAATACATGAGAAAATGTGATCTTTAGAGATCTGAAGGATATTTCAGTGAGAGTAAAATTCTTTCTGGTCAAGCTCCAGCCCAGGCAATTATGTCTGAATTTCTTAATCTCCCTCTCTAGTTTTAATTACGTATAAAATTGTGCTTCAGGTCCCATATTTACTGTTGCTGTGTATTTGTGGGACAAACACACTATTTTACCCAGTAGTAACTGGAACAATAAAGGAACATGCCATATCATAATGTTATATCTTAATTAATGAATATAAAAATCTTGAATAATTTCAAATGATTGAACTGTTTAGAAGCATGAAACTTTCTTAATGGCTGCGAAGAATATTGACTAAAATCTGTTTCTATGTGGAGGACACTTGATATTTTCAATCTTTTCCCTCTGCTGTGCAAAGATGTTGTTCAGGAGCTGGCCACTATAGTGATAGGACACTGACTCTGACACTCCCCTTCAGGAGCAGCCCCCAGGCTGACTGGCCCATGTTCCATACAGAAAGCTTACAAGAGCAGTCTCAGGTGGGGATCCAGAGCACAAAACATCCTGTGGTTTTGAGCACTCAGTCCATGCTATCACAAGTGTAAGCAACCTGCAAGGCAACCAAAGGTAGGTGGAACAAACAGTAGATGACTCCTGGGTACCTCAGAGCAGCATGTCTGTTCGGATAATACGCATTTCATTCCCATTGCAGTTTTTCAAAACCTTTACTTGCAAGCACAGATAAGTGAGAAGCTTCTTAGCCCTACAATTGACTATACTGTAATTCTGGCCATGGCAAAATAGATCCTGCCCTATTTATTAACAAAGGGAAGAGCATATCATCCCATTGATATGTTGTACCCCGGAGGCCTCATTGAAAAAGCTGGATGGGCATCTGCTTTGCAAAGTAATGCTCACTCCCTCTCCAAATTATTTCTAAAACCATATTAAAAAACAAAAACAAAAACAAAACAAAAACAACCGGTGACACTTTGAATCACTGTCCATGTTGTGGTTTAGCCCCAACAGGCAGCTAAGTGCCACACGGCCGCTTGCTCACCCTCCCCAGGTGGGATGGGGAGAGAATCAGAAAGGTAAAAGTGCAAGAACTCATGGGTTGAGATAAGGACAGTTTACTAGGGAAAGGAAAAGCCGTGCGCACAAGCAAAGCAAAACAAGGAATTCGTTCACTACTTCCCATGGGCAGGCAGGTGTTCAGCCACTTCCAGGAAGCAGGGCTCATCATGCGTAATGGTTTCTTGGGAAGACAAACGCCATCACTCCGAATGTCTCCCCCTTCCTCCTTCTTTACCCCAGCTTTTTATTGCTGAGCATGACATCATATGGTGTGGAACATCTCTTTGGTCAGTCTGGGTCACCTGCCCTGGCTGTGTCCCCTCCCAACTCCTTGTGCACCCCCAGCCTCCTCGCTGACAGGGCAGCACAAGAAGCAAAAAAAGTCCTTGGCTCTATGTAAACACTGCTCTGCAACAACCAAAAACATCACCACTTTTTTCATCAAAAATCCAAAACACAGCATTGTGTGAGCCTCTACGAAGAAAATTAACTCTGTCCCTGCCAAAACCATGACAGTCCACTGCAGGAGTACCAGATGCATCTTATTTCTTACTTCACATTGAAAAACACCTTGAAAAAATAAGCATCATCCGATACCAATTCTAACTAGACTAAGAAGAATGTGTGAATATGCATTTGCCTTATAAATCATCCAGGCTTTCAACATTTGGCTTATTTGCATTTTACTTATCATCAGCTCAATTATCATTGACAATAAAAGACAAAAACCACAATAATAACGCTAACAAAAGTAGAGAAAATCACCAACATTTGAGGTCTTTTCTCTGGTATGGTACTTTTAAATAAAATTTCTGGAAGGAGGATGGATTGAGGACCATACAGCAGAGAAGGGAAAAAGAGAATCCATTAATGGTACCTCCCAATATGACCTGGGAAAAAAAGTCCTGTCTGATTCTAATATGGTGACCAGCTTTACCACGAGTATTTGATAGGGTGATAATTACATCTCATGGACATTACATGAGCATGATGCATAATATCACACAAGATGCATGTTTCAAGAGCTTATATCCAGTGCAAGTAAGCAGTGGTTTACTTTCTTACAATGTGCCTAGTGATGGCCTCACTAAGGTATTTAGATGTCCATTTCAGGACTCTCATTGTTTTCAGTGTTAGAAAACTTCTAATTTCCAAGCTAAATGTCTTTGTTTTTGACAGATAGAAGTTTGACTATTTATTTCCCTGATGGAAACAATCAAAAGTATTTAAGAAGACGCAGTAACTTCTCTCAAACTTTGTTTGACTTTGCTAAATATGTCAAAATCTTTTAATACCCCTAATCATTCTACTAAATCTTCAAATTTCAACTTAAAATATCCTTTTTACCACAAAGGACTGTTGTGGTTTTACCTGGCAGGCAGCTAAGCACCACACAAACGTTCGCTCACTCTCTGCCCCCTCAACCCAGTGGAATGGGTGAGAGAATCATAAAAAAAAAAAAAAAGTAAAAAGCTCATGGGCTGAGATAAAGACAGTTTAACAGGACAGAAAAGAAAGGGAAAATACTGATAATAATAATAATAATAATAGTAAAAGAATATACAAGTGTACATAATGCAATGCACAATGCAATTGCTCACCACCTGCTGAGCGATGCCCAGCCTGTTCCCAAGCAGTGGCCCCCTCCTTTGCCCCGGCCAGCCACCCCAGTCTTGTTGTTCAGCATGATGCTATACGGTGTGGAATATCCCTTTGGTCAATTTGGGTCAGCTTTCCTGGTCCTGTCCCCTCCCAGCTTCTTGTGCACCCCCAGCCTCCTCGCTGGCAGGGCAACATGAGAAGCTGAAAAGTCCTTGGCTCTGTGTAAACACTGCTCTGCAGCAACTGAAAACATTACCATTATCTTCATCAAAAAAATCCAAAACACAGCATTGTGTGAACCTCTACAAAGAGAATTTAACTCTGTCCCAGCCAAAACCATGACACTGGTATATATTATACATAGTATTCAAAATAGGATAGTTATAACAGTTTGCACAATAGCAAAGACAATTACCTGCCTCCACCAAAACCTGCTTGCTTTATTCATCCAAAAATTGAGTTAGTAACTTTGGCAGACATTAATGCTTCAACATTATCTTCCAGTTATACAGCTCATCCAGATCTTTTTCATTCTTTATTATTTTCAACTGTTGACATACCCTCTTGGAGCAGAAATTCTAACTTTTGGTCTCTCAATGCTTGATTTTTTACTTTGTATGAATCAATTTAACAAAGTTCTCTATCAATTTTGTTGGCAAAATCTAACTTTTTTTTTTTTTTTGTATTGGTACTAATTTCCCAACTTTGTTTTGACCAAACTGTTCATGATCACATGATCTTTCCTGTCTACAAGTCTTTAACTTATATTTAAGAAGTTCAATCCCAAGAATTATCCTTAAAGAACACTATAAAGGACTTAAATAACTTCCTGATAGCTTTCTTATTCTCATAGCCATCTCTAGTCTTTCTTTCAGTTAGTCCTTTTTCCAGTTTAAGAATTCTTACATTAATCCTCATCATCTTCACCTTCAATAATTGTTTACCACTGGGTATTTTTTTCAATGTTTTATGTGAATCTAAATTATGAAATCCACAATACTGTCCTTGTTCAGGATAACAAGAAGAAAATAGTTCATCACAACGATCTATTTTTCATGAAACTCTGTTGCAGCTCATTACATTTTCAGTTTTTTTATTTTAAGTGTCTGAATTATGATTTCCTTCAAAAACTGGCCTGATAACATGAATTGTTTCAGACTGAATCCAACAGACCTAGAGATTTCTAAAGATTTCACATTGTTAATTATCCATGTAACTTATGGAGATCAGAAATTAGCAATCATATCAAGGTGACTTGTTAACCTACCAACTAGCTTCACTTCAGGAAATTCAGATAAACTCTGCATTTTAGTTTCTCCTTTATAAACAAAGCAGTAGAGTATTTACAACCTTGCATAAAATCTAAAAAAAAATTAACCTGCAGCATAGCCTGTCAGCAGTTAATACTAGATAAAATCATTGTCAAGATAAATACAGAAAAGCAAGTTTTAGGGACAGCAAAGGCCATGAGCCTGGTTTTGTGTACTCTCAGCTGTTGGGGATTTTGCAGTTTATTTGGGGAATATCTCTTATCTAATGTCAGACAGAGTCTGTTACCAAGTGTTGCTAATATATATGTCAGCATTGGTATCAAATCAGAAGCTTCAGTTTCTCAAAATCTTCCACTTGATGGAAGCCTGCTTTTTTGGGAGTAACTGTTAGGAGCAAGGGGGTGGTTGTGGTATTTTCTATACCTCTCAATTTCTTTGTTTTTAAAGGTTTCTGAAATAACCCAGTGGTTTGTAAGATTTTATGTAATATTACCATGCCAAACTTCAGACATAGTCATCTCTGTGTTATTAATTTGAATAGAATTTTGCAGTGTGTTGTTATTTACTGATTAGTGTTCCCTGTGTGAGGCTCATCTTGATATTTTCACTAAAGTAAAAGTCAGATCTTAGCTCCAGTGAACCATTTAGGCTCTGTCTCATCAACAGAGATAAATAAATAAATAAGTAAATAAGTAAATAAATAAATAAAGCATCCTCATAAGACCATGATGTGCAACTTAGTAGAGGTTTCAAAGAGGAAGGTGGCTTGTCTTTTGGAAAGAGATGAAAAATATTTTTGATTTGATCTTAATTTCATGCATAAAAATGAAGTTAGATGAGGTGAGTTTGATCAGATTATATGAGAAGAAGCTGGTTTGAACATTACTGTGATAGGAACAAATAATTAAGATAAAGATTGTTGCTATTGCTCCCAATACCAGTCTTGCTCTGAACTTGTTATGTACTCTTTATTGAGGAAAAACAAACAGAAAACAGATATAATGCGTTGGGAGATAAAAAGTGTTAGGGAGGAGAATTTCAAGTGAAAATAGGTATTTTCTAAATGAAAATTGGTTTGTTTACATGTAGTCCTAGAAGAGGGTTCTGATCATAAACAGAGTAGAAAAGTCATTTGCCCTCAAATCTTATTGAAAACATCCTGTCTCATTCTTGGGAATTAATTCTGCTTAAAGAATCACTAATTGGATAGCAAAGATGGGTTTAATCACACCTAAATGTAACCACCTGAAACAGTCACAAGATGGATGTGACTCATTTACTGTAGCGTTAAGTTTCCAGTGCTCTTCAAGATTCCATACAGTATCTGAAATATCTGTAGAGATGGCATATATGAAGCTTGGTAAAACTCTACAGACAATCCATACCTTTTTTAAGGAGACAGCTGTACGACTGGGAGAATATCTGGGTACATATCAAAACCAGCTAGATGCCTCTGAATGAGTAATTCAATATCCAGAGCTGTGATTTAACGTGATAAGAAGACACCTGGATTCAGGCATTTAAACATAAGTAGAGCCATATAAGAGTTCAAAATTTCCATTTATAGTCAGTAGAAATCTAGCCAACTGAGTCTACAGAACTATTCAGCTGGCCACACAATAGGTGATGACTTTAAAGTGTATTGAGTCTCTGTCTACACCAGTGGAAAGTATTGACCTGTGGTGCTGGCTTGGACATAGGTAGACAGCTAAATTTAGATTTAATCCTGTGCTCAACCCCATCTCTAAACTTTAATTAATTTTAATGTAGGGAGGTAGAAGTACTGAGAATCACAAACCATCAAAGAAGAGGAAAATATTCTTTCAAGATATTAGCTAAAAGAAATGTTCAGATAACCAACTTTAAACATATACTGATATCTAAAATTTTAGCTCCTATCATGGAAATCACTGTAAAAGACTCTAGTACAAAACCATTTATTTTAATTTATCTGAAATTAGTGGATTTACTCAAGACTTGAACTTTGAGATCAGGATTTCTATCTAGATCATAGAAGCTGTCTGGATGTCATGGAAATAGATACAATATAACACATTTTTATTAGACATTTGAAAGCAATCTGCAACTCTATGTGCTTTTTGGCTGACTTTCTACAACCCAGTGGATAATGGTAAAACTGTTCTTTCTCTAAGGAAACTTCTAGGATTAAGGATTCTTAATGAGATAATTAAAATTTTTAAATAAACTTGTGTGGAAGTAGGGGTTTTCTACAGACATTTGCAATAAATTTTCTTTTGTTTAATTTAAACATAAATTGAAGGAGTAAAATTGTATTATTGAAGACAACACCAAACATTCATTTCCTGGGTTCAATTTCATTCTAAACTAGAAAACACTTAACACTGTCAGCCCCTTGTGCTTTTAACTGAATAAAGGTCAGATAATCAGACAATTGAAAGGACAGCTCATTTATCATCCTTTGATAAATGTGTCAGTAGCTAATCTTTAGCAGTGGACGATAACACCACACAATGAAAAGTTAATGGATTCAAAGCACTGAATTTGCCACAACAAGAATGTAATGATGCTGTAGAGCAAAAAGTCCAATTTTATTCCATATTTAATATGAACTTATATTTGTGGCTGAAAGCATCAATTCCCACAATCTAAACATTATTCTGTTAAATTATATTCCACAAAGGTCAAGACAGATCTTGATAAGAAATCTTAGTTATGGAACTGATAGAATTATTATTTCAACAAGCAATTTTTAGATTTCTATCCCATTAAACTAATTGCACATGCCTCACCAGTTTAAAATTTATTGTTAAATGTTTCTTGCTATGAGGTCATATGTACCATTTTAGCAGCACATATTCTGATTTATACCTGATACACTCATCTAAAATAAAAACTTGTTTAGTCACCCTCGATCTCCAGCTGAGTCAGAGAATACACGTGTATCCCTTAGGTTGTATCTGGCAGCCCTATAAAAGCATTTCTGATATTCTAAGGCATCTCAAATGACTGGATGCATCTGTTTAGAAGATTGTTGATTATCTATTTTCACAAAACTTTAAAAATTGCTTTGTATATTGTTTTGTTTTCATCTAATTTTTAATACATTTCAGAACATGAGATTCATGCTGAAAAAAGGGTCTCGAGACATACTGTATGCAAGAGTTATCACATTAATATATTCCTTGAACTGATTCCAGAAAAAAAATGTTTAACCCATAAGATTATATTACTTGAGGAACACAGATGGCAGGACTCTATCTCCCTTTGCCTTCATCTTCTCTCTATCTCTCTCCAGAAGTCTCTGGTGGAATCACTTGAACAGATGTAGTTGATTATTTTTTGCTAGAATTCAGATTACGGCAACTATGGTTAAAGCTATTAAAGTTTATTGGCCTACTCTTCAGACTGGAGAGCCTTAGAAACCAGGCTGGAGCAGATGCAGAAGACCTTCAAGTCTCTCTCTCAATTGAAGAATCTTCAATTCCCTCAGATTCTGTGGGCTTTACAAAATTACAGGAGGTCCTATGCAGGACAGAGGAGGTAAATAGAGACAACATCCTACATTTCAGTGCTAAAAAACACACTGGGAGAAGTCTGGAAAAAAATTGTCAAGGTCTTCTTTGCCATTTTCTTTACTATTTCACAGTTACGTTTTTCCACAGTACATTTTCCACAGTTTCCAATCCAGCAGATTGTTCAATCCAGATCTAAGTTTTTTCTATTCTGGTTTACAATACCCACAAATACATCTTGCATTTGTTCCTTCAATTAAGAAAGGATCAAGAAAATACATGTCTTACTAGTTAGAAGTTGCACTAAATTTACTTAATTCTAGTAACTACTTAATTTCAAGTAACTATGTATTTAGCTTATTAAACTGTTTTGTCAGAAGATAGTTCACAAAGGAAAGAAGCACAAGGCTAGAATTCATATCTAAAATTTTGAATATTTTACTAACCACATTCATCTAATTTTCAAGTATATGTTGCATTCTCATAAATCATACATGTACTGTGGAAATCAGATATCTCATTGCATGTATTTTGCAGGTATTATTTTCATAACAGAAAGTGAAGTAGATTTATTGTATACTCTATACCAGTTTTGCAAACTAATGTTGCAATATTTGAGTCAAACAACAGAAAAATATTTTGAATAGAAAAAATAAATTAAGAATCCTTTCAAGAAAAGAATAAAAAAAAAAAAAAGAAGAAAAAATTATGATTGATCATAATTTTTTCTACCACATAGCTTACCTCAAACCTTTGATGTGTGTAGAAAAGCAGGCTCAATACTATTTACTGTAAAGTTAGTGATGTGAATAATAGAAAAATATTTTTCTCACAGTGGCATGTTGTTATTATTCAAGGGTCAACACTGCAAACATGTCACCACAGCAGCTATAAGTCAATATAATAAAGTTACAAATTTTTAGACTATACATTTATATGACAATTCATACTTAACATCTGGAGCTACTCATTAAGATCAAGTGGACAGCATTGGATTAAAGTAATAATAATACAACAAAACCCATCAAGTAATTTATAATCATATGCATACTCTCCTTCATGAGGCTTTTGAAATGCAAAACAAAGTGTTTGCATAATGCATTTTTCTCCTTTCATGAGTATTATTTTTTATCTCAATCTCAATTGCCTAATTAAGAAGTTGGGCTATTTTCTTATAAGTCGATCTCAGATAATGTTAACAATATATCACTCAACTAAGAATAGTTTTATATTATGACTATGAATTCTGAATTATTTCTTTATTATATAATCTTATTATAATATAATCATATCTGAAATTTACAATTACTGTTTTCATTGTTTGCTGATAAGAATAAGATTCCTATTCTCTTCCAAAAAGATTTATCTAATGGACTTTGAATTTGTGGTTTATTATGCAAAATTAACTGGAGCACTTGAAAAACTCAATGATAAAAATATTGAAGATATCAGAGCATAAAGAAAACAAAATTAATATAGATGAATTAAGTTTATGTGCTCACTTGAATTTTTTTGCTTCCTACATGGGATTATTTGAAAGTTTACAAGCACAGTAAAGAGAGAGAGTGCTCGCAGAACTCTTAAAAAAACAAATGAAGAAAGGTTTTTCACACTTGAAGTGGAACCAGACAAAGCACCGCCAGTGCAACTGCTCTAAAAATAGTCTAGGCATTTCAGTATGAACAGTGTCATAGAATGAAACTCGATACTGAAAACTTGGGTAAAAATCATCAAAGAAGGTACGTTTTAAGTTAAGAAGGAGCGAAAATTTCTGAAACTAAATGTAACTTTTCTGAGCATATATATTTTAAACAGAGTTGTTTAGAAATTTTAGAACACACATTACTGTGTTCACCTGCACTGCTGGGCATTCAAAGTTTTATCTCTGTTCTGCTACTCATTTGTCTTACTCCACACAGGAGGTCTATTAAAGCTTACCAAGGTGGCAGTTTCTCATGAAAGTTAGAAAGACGTGTTTAAACAATTGCATGATTCAGATTACGTGCATCGTATGAAATCCAAGCAAAGGTTAGAATTCTGTTTCTATCAGTTTAGTCTCACAACTATTTATTGTATGGTTATTGTTGCAAAACAAGCAATGCCTTTAATCTCGCTTTAAGATACAACTCTGAAACATATCCAGAAAGTCTTTGCAGATGATTGGTCTGATCTGAAAAATCCTTCAAAAAGTTTAAGACATTATGAATCCACTGATGTACAACATTCTAACAAGGCAAAGTACATTAAAATCTCAGTTTTTCAGTAGTGCATATCACTGATCTCCCCAGCAAAGGCAGTGGGTGGGACGGGAGGCGGAGAAAGAGGGAGGGAGGGAGAAGAAGAGAGAGGGAGATAGAGGGCAGGGGGGGAAAGGGAGAGAGAAGTAGAGTGGTTTAAAATTATATATTGTTTTATATGGAGGTGCCAGGTGCAAACTTCTGCTTTGTTCTTGTAGATCATCTATCTCCATGGGGCTTTGTTCTGACTGAGAATCCTAAGGATCATTGCAATCATGATGCTTAGCTCTCAGTGAAGAAAAAGTTATTTTTAAAGTCCTTCTAAGAAAATAGGTATGGGATTAGATGATAATATAAACTGTGGGATAATGAAACATGTGAACTGTGAAAATAGAAAATGAGAGGTGCTCATGAGAGGCTTGGAAACCATACCATATGTTATGGTTACTTGTTTTCTTTACAATGAACAAAGAATAAAAAATACATCACTCCTTTATTTACTTTGTCTAGTTTCAGCTGTGTTCTTCTACACATTATTACTGCTATTATTATTACTACTTCTGCTATTATTCTTCAGATAATGTACTGTAAGACAAAAACAAACAAACAAAAACAAACAAAACAAAACAAAAAGAGGTTTGGAGACATGCAAAATCAAATCTCAGATTATTCTGGATTTGAAAATCATGTATATCACCCTTGTGAAATTATGAAGTGAATAAATTGCAAAACCATAATGCGAGGAGCTAGCCTTCTAGCCTGAAGTCAAATTAATCTCTCCACATCTTCCTTGAAAATTCTTTAAAGGAAAACAAATTATCTCTGTGGCAAGTCTATCTTCATTCCTAGGTGTTGAGCTGCATCTGTCTGCTGTGATGATGTTTTCTGTAGACAGCAATGGAAAAATCCGGTTTTGTTACATTGTCTGAACATTCATACCTCTATGTTAAGAAGATTATTTCTGTTCTCCAGATTTTCTGTTCTTGAGCTCTTCTGAATGGGGAGAATTTTCCTTTCTAGTTTCTGTTTTAATTTGAAACTCTGATTCTCCGGGTGTATCTGAGATGATTTTCAGTCACCTTAAATCCTGTGGAATGGAAGTGGCAAGTTTGAATGGAAAGTAAACACCTTGCAAGAGCTATCTTCTCTCTTTCTATCTCTTATCTAATCATCTTTTAATTTCAGAACAGAATGTCTGAGGTTGGAAGGGACCTTTAAGGTTATCTGGTCCAATCCCCCTGCTCATGCAAGGCCACTTAGAGCCTACCAGCTTCCCCAGCACTAGTAAGTACGTCCCATTAGTGTCCATGGATTTATGCATGTCCTGTCTGTTTAAGCATTCCCTGACTTGATCCTCTTCCACCAAGGATAAGAGTTCCTTGTTTCAGATTTTCCTTCTCATCTCCAGGTCCTTGGATTTCTGAAGGCCAGTCTCACTAATGAAGACTGACATGAAGAAGGCATTCAGTATCTCATCCTCTGCCATGTCCTCTGTCACCAGCACTCCTGAGCAATTTAGTAGTGGGCCCACATTTCCTCCCGGTCCTTCTTTTGTTACTTAGGTACTATACAAGTCGTTCTTGTTGCTTTTGACATCCCTTGCCAGACTCAACTCCTGGTGGGCTTTAACTTTCCTAACTACACCTCTGCAAGCTCAGACAGTGTCTCTACATTCCTCCCAAGTTACCTGTCACTGCTTCCACCTTCAGTATACTACCTTTTCATGTATGAGTTTTGCCAGGATGCACTTGTTCACTCATGTAGGCCTGCTGGCATTTTTGCCTTATTCCCTGCTTGCTGAAATGGACAAGCTTAAAAGCTTGGAGGAGGTGATCCTTGAGTATCAACTAACTTCCTTGAGACTCTCTTCCTCCAAGACATTATCCCATGAGACTCTTCCAAGCAGATCCTTGAAGAGGCCAAAATCTCTTCTCCTAAAGAAGGGCTGTGATCTTACTTTTTGACCTGCTGCCTCTTCTGAGAATCATGAACTCAGAAGCAGATATCTCATGAGCATGGAAGCAGATATTGAGGTGGATGATGTCTCCCATTAGGACCAAGGTCAGCAAACAGGAGGCTACTTTTAGTTTACTGTAGAAAACTTCATCCACTTATTCTTCCTGATCGGCTGGAGTATAGCACACACCCACTACCATGTTACCCACACTGATCTGCACTTTAGCTCTTACCCATATTGTCCTTACTCATAAAGACCCATTTAGTCCTTACCCATATTACCAACTAAATCAATTGTCTCAACATCGATCCCCAGGCAGAGCTCCATATATTCCAGCTGCTATTTCCCACAAAAGGCAACTCCATCTCCTCATCTCCCTGGCCCATCTTTCCTAAAGAGCCTGTATCCTTCCCCCGCAATATTCCAGTCCTCTGAGCCATCCCACCACATCTTTGTGCCTGCAACATCATAGCCCAGCAACTGCCCATGGATCTTTAATTCCTTGTGTTTATTCCTTGTGTATGTGCATTAGTGTACAAACACTTTAGTGAGGCCGTCTCTTTCTGATTTCCCAGAAAGGGCCTGGGATGTGTTTCTCCATAATGTTGCCTTGTAGGCATTTCCTTGCTTCCTTACAAATGCCTGAGGTAACCCCACTTAAGCCTTGTTTTGTTGATGTTGTGTTCCCTTTCATTCACATCAGTCCAGAACCTGTGCTTGTCAACCCTGTCCATGAAGCCCTTGCTTAGGTTAATAGCACAGACATTCTGGTACTTAATTCATTTAACCCATTGACCCACTAGTAATAACCAAGAATTTTTGCATTTTATCATTTGGCCTAGAGACACACTTAAAAACATGGAAGACTGAGGCAACTCTAAGACATAAGTTTGGTTCCAGCCAACTCAGAATATGCTAATTAACAGTATAATTGGAAAATGTTAATTGTGACATGTAAGAGAATATATTGAAAAGCCACTCAGAAACTGATCTGCTACCCTGTGGAAATATTATCACTATCTGTACAGAGAATACATAGAAGTCTAGGGAACATATATCATAGTGACTCAAAGACATTTTGATCAGAGCACTTTGATAAGTGCTCTACCTTCTTTTTCTGGCAAAACTGACACAGAGGTATTTACAGCACAGATGAAATAGGAATACGCAGAGGAAATTCCCATTCATTTGGGGGGTGGGAAGGGGAGGAAGGGAAAGACTTTCTTCTTCTATCATATTCCTATTACCTTGTAGATACAACTTGGATTTCCAAGTTTGTAAACCTTTAAGGACTTACCAATAAATAGCTTTTGCATTATGAACATTTCTCTGATTAATAGTGAAGATAATGCCAAAGAATAAATCTTTCACAACAGAGTGAGGTGTTGCCATAAGAAGAAAAAAAAGTTTTGCATTCTCTTAGTTGTATCCAAAAAGATTTTCACAGTATACCTTGAGGGTGTTGTGGATTAAATCCGTTATGTAAGCAGTCACCTGTGAATAGTTTCTACGAAAATTGGTGAAGGGCATTTATCATTCTTCAATTAAAATGTCTAATCTAATTAGATGTCACCTCAACACGCTATCTTATCGCAGTGGTACAATGAGAAACTTTCTCTTGAATTCCTGAAAAGCAAAGACAGTAACTGTGAAAGCTCCATGAGCAGCAGGGGAGCTTTTCTGTAGGATTTTTCAAGTGCAAGAGGAGTTAATCCATCAGTTGTTTACAGACCAGAAAGTATCTATGGAATTGATGCTATACCTGGATGAAGGAGAGGTTCATTCTCACAAGACTCTAGATCAAATCAGTCTGTGGTGTGGACAGATGTGTCCAAAACTCATGGGTTATTTTAATAGTGACCGACACTGTATATTGTTGTTTGGCAGAGTGGAGATTTCACATTTCATTTTTTGGTACTTGCTTTTAATCTAATATGACAGCTTAACAGAGCTAAACACTAAACGATATACAAGATGTTCTTTCAAAATAAAGGTTTCAAACACCACCATCTTGATTTTTCCAGCAAGGAGCTGCCAGTCCAACTTGTACTTCTGACTAACAGAAAACACAGTAAAAAGCAAAATATTACTAGCAGTAACCTAAATATTTTCAGACAAACACATGTACTTCCAAAAATTAGAAGGAACACTTCATAAGATCTACCACTGATAGATATAAGAAATAAACTACAAGATATGAAATCTTTAAATATTTTCTTCTTACTGTTTTCCTGAAAAACTGAAGGTGTTGTATGCAGAAATGGGAGTAATACATTCCAAAAAGTTGAAGACATGGATCACCGTAACACTAACACTCTGTTGGATGTTCAGATTTTATCTGTACATAAATGGAATTGCTCAGCTCCTTAAACTGAATTAAATTTCAAACTTTGAAGTGTCAGATAATGCTTATATTAAAATGGACTAATCAGAGTAGATATAGAATTATAATCATTCTATTTTTCCTTCTTTTCCACTTTCCAGTCACTCCAAATACAATCATTGTGTTTGATCTATTTTATGTCATCATTGTTAGAATAGTCAAGCTTTAGATTTGTTTGTTTGTTTGTTTGTTTGTTTTATAGGGACTCTTATTTTTACATTTATAAATTATAAAAAATTGTAAGAATCCAGAACCCTCTGGCCGGGTTCTTTAGATATTCCACAAAAGGAAGTTTTAATATTTAATATCAAATATGCTTTTCTGTAGATATTTGATGTTATATGTGATTTTGATTTTGTAGAGTGATACAGCAATTTAATAAAATCACAACACAAACACAGTATAGCAATTGCAATGTAGTACTGGATCAAAATACAAACATGATTCCCATTACTGGTCTCTGTAAGTTCACTGTCACTATGCTAGGCATACCCAGTCACCAGGAAGGAATACCTGTGTTAAAGCCCGCTCAAGCCCATTGCTGTTTTCAGAGTTCATTTTGCTGGTCCTTCACTTTCTGTGTGAGCCAAATATATGCTTCCCAATATGGGTCTGCCTGGTTGGGGAAGACAATACTTTCTGTTGACTATTTTAAGGAAGGCCATTTCCATAACTTTTCATAACTTTTACTGTGTTCAGTTTTGGGCCCCTCGCTACAAGAAGGACATGGAGGTGCTCGAGAGAGTCCAGAGAAGAGCAACGAAGCTGGTGTGGGGTCTGGAGAACAAGTCTTACGAGGAGCAGCTGAGGGAGCTGGGGTTGTTTAGCCTGGAGAAGAGGAGGCTCAGGGGAGACCTCATCGCTCTCTATAGATACCTTAAAGGAGGCTGTAGAGAGGTGGGGGTTGGTCTATTCTCCCACGTGCCTGGTGACAGGACGAGTGGAAATGGGCTAAAGTTGCAGCAGGGGAGGTTTAGGTTGGATATTAGGAAAAATTTCTTCACTGAAAGGGTTGTTAGGCATTGGAATGGACTGCCCAGGGAAGTGGTTGAGTCGCCAACCCTGGAGGTCTTTAAAAGACGTTTAGATGTAGCCCTTAGTGATATGGTTTAGTGGAGGTCTTGTTAGTGTTAGGACAGAGGTTGGACTAGATGATCTTGGAGGTCTCTTCCAACCTAGACGATTCTGTGATTTTGTGATAACCAGTCAACACACTCAACTGATCCAAATACTTATCTAAAGCAAAGGCCACACTCTGGTCTCCTTTGTATTGAGCTTTTTTTTTTTTTTTTATCATAGCTGTGATCACTTCCTACATTATTTTCTGAACTTCATAAGTATAGCATCCTTGATATTGTATTGGGTTTACATGGCAAGGTTTTGTAGCGGAGGAGTGATGTTTGTGAGAAGACATTTAAGCACAGTTAAAAAAACACCACACAACAGTAGTGAGAGTGAGGAGTGAGAAAAATGTGAAAGAATTCTGCAGAGACCAAGGTCAATGAAGACGGAGGGAGAGGAGGTGCTCCAGGTGCTGGAGCAGAGATTTCCCTGCAGACTGTGGAGAGGGCCATGAGAAGCACATTGTCAACCTGCAGTTTGTGGAGGAACACATTGGAGCAGATATCTACACTGCTACCTGTGGCAGACTCCACTCTGCAGCAGATGGGTACATCCTGAAGGAAGCTGCAGCCTGTGGAGAGCCCTCACACGAGCAGGTTGTCTGGCGGGAACTGCAACTCGTGTGGGAGACCCATGCTGGAGCAGTTTGTTCCTGAAGGACTGTACTCCATGGTAAGGATCCATGCTGGAGCAGTTTGTAAAGGACTTTATCCTGTGAGAGGGATCCCACACTGGAACATAGGGAAAGTGTGAGAAGAAAGAGCAGCAGGGATGAAGAGTTATAAACTTACCACAATTCCCTATTCTCCATCCCCCCTGTGCTACTCAGTGGGTGAGAAGTTAGAAAAGTTAGGAATGAAGGAGTGAAGTTGAGCCTGGGAAGGAAGGGGAGGTGGGGGGAAGGTGTTTAAATTTGCCTTTGTTTCTCACCATCCTACTCTATTTTTAGTTGGCAATAAATTAAATTAATATTTTACAGAATCGCAGAACCACAGAATCACAGAATCACAGAATGGTTGAGGTTGGAAGGGACCTCCAGAGGTCATCTAGTCCAACCCCCTACTCAAGCAGGGTCACCTACAGCACATTGCACAGGATTACTTCCAGGCGGGTTTTGAATACCTCCAAATAAGGAGACTCCATGACATCTCTGGGCAGCCTGTTCCAGTGCTCTGTCACCCTCACAGTAAAGTTCTTCCTCATATGGAGATGAAACTTCCTGTGTTTCAATTTGTACCCATTACCTCTTGTCCTGTTGTTGGCCACCACCGAGAAGAGTTTGGCCCCATCCTCTTTACATTGCTCCCTCAGGTATTCATACAAGTTGATAAGATCCCCTCTCAATCTTCTCTTCTCTAGGCTAAACAGGCCCAGTTCACTTAGTCTTTCCTCATAAGATAGATGCTCCAATCCCTTAATCATCTTCATAACTCTATGCTGGATCCTCTCTAGAAGTTCCACATCCCTCTTGTACTGGGGAGCCCAGAACTGCACACAATGTTCCAGGTGTGGTCTCACCAGAGCTGAGTAGAGGGGGAGAGTCATCTCTCTCGACCTGCTGTCCACACTCCTCCTAATGCAGGCCAGGATCTCATTGGCCTTCTTGGCCACAAGGGCACATTGCTGGCTCATGGTTAACTTGTTGTCCACCAGGACTCCCGGGTCCTTGTCTGCAGAGCTGTTTTCCAGCAGGTCAGCCCCCAGCCATTACTGGTGCCTGGGATTATTCCTCCCCAGGTGCAGGACCAATTTCACCAATTCAAGTCTGTTTTGCCCATAGTTTTGACAGTAGTTGGTAAGCAATCTCCCTGTCTTTATTTAAACCCATAAGCTTCTTCATCTTGTTTTCTGTCTCAGTCCTGTTAAGAAAGGGGAAGTAAGAAAGTGGCAGGGTGGGCATCTGGCAGTCAGCCAAGCTTTACCCACAACACCTATATTCTCTTAACCTTCTATTGCATGTGTTTGTTGATAAGTCAAGTATTTAATGGAGATTGATATCTCTGCCATGATGTTCCACATAATTTTAGTCTGTAACTAGAAAGATGTTTCACAGTGACTGTTCCTGCTCTGTTAATAATACAGTTTCTCTAGAAAATGCACATGAAGAGATACAATAGGTAGCAAAGAGCAGACCTACAAAACTCTCCTGCATAGCAATAGTTGATTCTGTCATGTCTTGGATGAGGCAAGAACCAAATGTCAAAGAGGGAAGAATGGACAAGCATGCCTTCTGTCTTGTAACATGAGACACCATTTCTTCATTTCCATCAATTTATGGCAAGTGTTTGGACATCCCTGTCATGGTTTTGGCTGGGATAGAGTTAATTTTCTTCGTAGAGGCTCACACAATGCTGTGTTTTGGATTTTTGATGAAAATAGTGGCGATGTTTTTGGTTGTTGCAGAGCAGTATTTACATAGAGCCAAGGACTTTTTTGCTTCTTGTGCTGCCCTGTCAGCGAGGAGGCTTGGGGTGCACAAGGAGCTGGGAGGAGATATAGCCAGGGCAGGTGATCCAGACTGACCAAAGAGATATTCCACATCATATGACGTCATGCTCAGCCATAAAAGCTGGGGTAAAGAAGGAGGAAGGGGGGGGGGATGTTGGGAGTGATGGCGTTTGTCTTCCCAAGAAACCATTACGCGTGATGAGCCCTGCTTCCTGGAAGTGGCTGAACACCTGCCTGCCCATGGGAAGTAGTGAACGAATTCCTTGTTTTGCTTTGCTTGCACGCGCTGCTTTTGCTTTCCCTAGTAAACTGTCCTTATCTCAACCCATGAGTTCTGGCACTTTTACCTTTCTGATTCTCTCCCCATCCCACCTGGGGAGAGTGAGCAAGCGGCCGTGTGGCACTTAGCTGCCTGTTGGGGCTAAACCACAACAATCCCTCAATCACTAAAAATATTAACTATATGTCAGAATGCTAGTGGAAATTCTCCACACAATAAATGTGCACATCAGTTGGGAGCCTTCAGTGTACTAACTCAAAAAGCACAATAGCATATGTGGGAAAATGCAGGAAATGAGCAAAATATTAAAATTCTCAGCAAAGTCATTCTCCTCTCCTCCCTTCCCTTCACCAAAATTAAGATGCCTTCAAGTTAAATTTCCACTTCTGGTGAAGCACGTTCTTGAATTGCAAGCACACTAATTCTACTGCTAACACTTTTCAGCTCTTCCTTCTGTTAAGATTTACAGCTCTGATGCTTGGCTGGGAGTTGCTAAAATTTCAGTCGGTGTACCTCCATCACATTAAAGCAGCTGAGCTCTGCTTATCAATAAATCTTAGAAATTATTCATTTTAGGGTGGTTTCTTGTCTGTGTCATGACTGTGTTTTATAAGTGTTATCTACTAAGTGATTCTCAGCTAATTGCTTAGAAATTGTACACTCTTGCTAGCTTTGAACAAATGAAATACAGATTTTCATTAGTGAGTAAACACACAGCAGCATACACACGGAATTGTCAGCCAGTAATTTAGATAATGAGCAAAATAATCAGTGTCCAAAAGACAAATTACTTTAAATTATTAGCACTTATAAAATAGTTTACCGTCAAAAATATTAAAGATTATAAAACATAGTCCATTCTTGCAAAGATATGCAACTTTAGTAGAATTATATTCTGAAAAAGTTACCTTTTTAACTATTCCAGTCTGAGTCAAGTGTAAATGAAACTGTGATAAAACTGAATGTATAAATCTGTATGAATGGATATTTCCATATGAAAAGTATCTGAGAATCAAGAATATTTGATTCATATTTTCATGCAAATATATATATGTAGACGTAAACAGATCCTGATAATTCTCCTTCCCTCCCCCCCTATATTTTAGAAGGTCTTTGATAATTTAGAGCCTGATAACAAAATAATGGTCAAATATTAACATTAGCATAGAAATGCACAGCCTGTTTTGGTTGATATTACTATGTACCTCAAAGGTTTTGTTGTTTTGCCTGATTGGCTGGTTAGTTACATTTTAAAGTGCTCTTGTTTCCTAAAACAGAAAAATGAAAATGTACTTATCCAAACTACATTCATGGAAGAGTTAAGAGCTAATAACTGCATCATTAGCATCAGCCAGCATCAGTTCAATCATGTCAGCAAATGACTTTTGGAAATTGGCTAAGTACTAAGAAGTTACCTGAAAACGTCATCCCACAAATTACCTATCATTCTTGTACTAATATATCTTCTTGTCTTTTTATGGGTTTACACTATATAAGTTTACTGTATCTGGAATATCCTGTATTTTACTAGTTTTCATGCAAGAAAATTTCATTTTCCGTATATTATTTGCTATTCATTTTTATTCTTTCAGTAGTTTTTGTGTGTGTGTGTGTGTATGTGTGTGTGAAGGGATAATTCACTACTTAAATGCAGCCCTCTCTGGGGTGTAGCACAGCAGTTATCCGCTATAACAAAACTTCTAGAAAAAAAAAAAAGAAATCTGATAAAATAGAAAATGATGAATAACCTCTCCAGAGAGAAGTATAGGTGTGTTTCACATGGATGGAATTGACTTAACCAAACTGGATTTTCACCAGCAAAATGGGATTAATACCCCTTTCCTCATAAAAATATCTTGGGATCTCTTAATGATCATTAGCTGTCAGGGCATTGACATTAATTTCTGAAGTAATTTCTGTCTTTCAAACACAATTGTCAGCTTGGTAAAATATGATACTGTTGCTTGCTGGAAAAGAAAATCATTTTGTTGTAATGCTTAGGAAAATCACTCTGGTGTTAAACAAAGAATAGAACAGTTCTCTGTAGAGAAACTGACATTGATTAAAAATCCTGTCTTCACCAGTCCTTATGGCTGAACTATATTACATGGAAATATTGCAACATCATTCAGAAATTCAGACCAAACTGTCTTGTATACTACTAAATATTTTATTAGAGACAAGAAAGATATTAAGCAACTTATTTAAATATAATTTTATTGAACCTCACAACTCTTCACAACAGCTAAAGTATTTCAATAAAGTACTAATTACAGCAAATAGAGATAATAGTGTTACTTCCTATAGTTGCCTACTGTTTCCAAGAATAACATCCTTTTTCTACCTATCTGATTACTTAACCAAAATTGCCTAAACCGTAGTCACTTGAACGTTCAACTTCTAAACATTATGCACACTTGCCAAGAGGAAAATAAATAAATAAATAAATAAATAATCAAGCCCAAATAAGTTAGACATTTCTCTGAAAGAGGCTGACGGTGAGTATCTGGGCTCTTACCCATGTTAAAGAGATCTAGAAACTTCTAGAGTTTGGTTTCAAGGAAAACAAATAACGTGGTGTAAACAGACTTATTGAAAAAGAAATATTAGCAGGATCCAGGTATACAACTTCAGAAGAGCAGTTCAGCAATCTGTAATTAGAAATAAAGGGAAATTAGACGTGTCTGGAAAGGATAGACAAATGTGCATGGTTATAGTCTAGTAAAAAAATAGCATTGTTGCAGACCTGAGACCATCTATGCAAAATAAAAGGGATAATATGGTGGAAAAGAAGAAGGGAGATTTGATGTAGAGCCCAGAAATTAAGACATTTATTAGAAAGCAGCTGAGGACTAATGGAAAGACAAAGTGAAGGTCAGAAGGCAATGAGGGAACCAGGCTGAAAGAAGAAATAGGAAGAGAGGAAGTGGAATTTAACGGGCAATCTCTTAGCAGGGTAATATTCAGCAGCATGCAAAAGTGTCCAGCAAGGAAAGAGATTGACAGTGTGAGGAGGTATGTATGATATTTAATAGCTTAAGCTGATTGGAAGCCTATGTAAATTCCCGCAATTAAGCATAGCACTAGTAAATACTACAGTTCAGTAACATTCAACTATGGGACAAAACAACAAATAATAACTGGCAACATCATGGCAACAAGAAAATGATGAAAATGGCACCAGAAAAATATAATCATATGAATCATAATATAACTAATTAGATTATGTCAATAATAGTGGATAACTACTACAAACACAACATCATGCTATCACTAAAATACCAGCAGAATAATGTTGTGGTTTTGGCAAGCACCCTCAGTTGAAAGACCCTGAGCTCTCCAAGCTCACATAAGTTCACAAAACACCTATTTTGGTCCTTAGAGTTCACATTTATGGTACAAGGGAATAAGCAGAATCTTGCTGGAGTGTCAAGGTGACTTGGAGAAGGTATTTACTTCCACAACAGTCGATTCTCAGTCGCTGATGTCTGCAATGCTGATTCTCCTTAATTCACAAGTTTAGCAGTCTTTTGAGTTGTCTTTTATCCCATCAAAAGAATGATCTATTTTATTCTGTTCCTTACTTCTTCAGCTTTGCAGACTGACTGTTGCTTTTGCTGAGTTAGTTTCTCAGTCTGGAAATAACTGTTCAGTCTGTCCTTGGTCATTGTGTCTTTGTCCTGGGGATGACCCTCTGGGGACTCAGTTCCTCAAAAGAAAATGACTGTTCCTTTCTCCTTTTTTCTGCAGCTGACGTAACTACATCATTATCCCACTGCTTTTTGTATGTTCTATTGATCATCTTAGCTCAGCAGTGCATTAGTTCAACAGTTGCTGTAGTCCATATATATTCCACAATCTAAAACTTATGTTTAATTAGCATTTCAGTTAGTCCTTATCTGTGCAATACTGAAGATGTTTGTATAGGGTTAGCAAAAACCACACTAAGACTCATCTAGACTTCAGTGATCACCTTTCCACTGCTGTGGTGGCTAGCTAAGCATGAAGGTGCATCTCAGATCAGCAATTCCCTTCTTTCACAATGGCAGTATATAAAAAGGCCTACTGGCTTATCCAGTCTCTGCAATTCCTTTCCCCCAATAGATTTCAGGCCTTTTTAGCATTCCTAAATTTCCTCTTACACAAGCAAAGTAGAAAGCAAACAAGGGAAATGTTCACAGAGAGTCCAAAAGAAAAAATATATACTGACTAGTTGAGGAGATTATATCTTCGATAACAATATGTCCTAGCTCATGACATGGCATTCAAGATCTTTGTGTCAAACTAGTCTTGGGGCAATAATTCAATTCTACTTTATGAAAAGGATGCAAACTTCCTGTAACTGTAAGGAATTCCTGTAGCTCATATGGTAGAAGCCTGTGAGCTGACACTAATTAGGGTCGATAGTCTGTAACAAGTTTATTAAAACTCTTTCAAACAAACATCTGCAAATAAAAGATTACGAAAATATTATTTATCAATACACATTGTTAAACTCATGAGTTTTGGCTAGCTGTTTCTGAAGTCAGCTAGTGACTCTTCAAAAGCAAAAATGAAAAAATTCATAAGTAGTTTGGCCAAGCCACTTCCCCATAATCCTTTGACAGATCTATAGGTTTTCAGCTCCTCACTGTGGATTTTGTTTACTTGTTTGTTTGTGTTTTCTCAGTCATAACACTGTGTATTCTCCATTACTGTAAACTTTGCTTTAAGTGGTAACTCACACACTTGTGTTTTATTAAACTGTCTGCACATATTCTTCTGTTTTTCCCATGTACCTATTGATCAATGAAATCTCCTGTTTTGTACTATGAATGAGTCCAGAATTTCTAGTGCTGATCAGAAATCAGCATTTCTAATATTTCTGAGTAGAAGAATTCATGCTAATTGTGAGAGAACTGCAAACAACTGTGAAGCAATTAATAATCCCCCCATGCTGGGGTAATGAGAGTAGAACAAGAGGCATTTTGGGGTTCGATGATTAATATAATCTAACTCAAAGAGACCCTGAATTATCTGTCTCAGGGAAAAAGAAGCCCCTCAACATATGCGACAACTGAATTCTAAATACTGATGGGATGAAGAGCAGCTTATACTCTAGTGCCTGGGACATCCCACCAAGGAAAACCAGACAGTAATAACTGGAACACTTAAAAACATGTTTACAAGAAATGACTGCATGCACCAAGAGAATATTCTGTTCTTTGATTTTAAGTCCAGTGGTGGAAGTAAATCAAAATGCTTACACTGTGTCCCTGCTGAAAATGAACAGATGGCCTTGTTCTCTTGTGCCATGAATAATATTTTTTGTGCATACACTTCAACAGCAAACCTCCATTCCCTTATCTCCCTTAAAAAAAAAAAAAAAAAATTCTGTGAAATGTGAATGACTGTGAAAGTCTATGAAATCTTAATGAGTCTGCTTCTTAGTTGATGCCTTGTTTGGCTGTAAACTACCAATGTTTATTATAAGATCAGTGCAGTAACCATACATCAAATTTGTTTTGAATAATGAGTGGAAAATAAAAATGCACTTAAAATAATATCCTGTTATCAGGCACACAGAGTACCACCTTAGTCTTGCCCATCATTATGAAATATAACTAAACTATAACATGACATGGTTGTGGAACAAATATGTTACACTCTATAGAAGCAACTAAAGATTCAGGCATCATTTCCCCTCATCTTTATGGTTTGCACCTCATCCTCTCTTCCATTTCTCCCACATCTTCTCCTTTCAACTCTTTCATTCTTTCAATGTCCTATTATTATTATATACAGGTAACTTCATTTTATCCATTTTTCCTCATTACTTTTCCCAGTTCTTCTGCTCCCTCATTTTTCTCTCACTGCTTCTAAGACATTTGTAATAGGGTATTTTGATCTTCCACATGACCTTTATAGTTTTTTTTATTGTCTTCTACCAATAGAGAGAACCTGATGATATCCCTTAGAGATTTTTGCTCAAACGTTTTTGCAAATTTAGTGAGAAATAGAATTTTAAATATTTTTTATGATCTGTGCTGAAGTTACTGTCTAATCCATCCCCACAAGAACTATCCCATCAAAGTAAAAAGGGTTATTAAACTATGGACTCAGGTATCTTCCATGAAGCTAGCATCCCAAACATAATGGTTCTAAAATCACCCTTCCTCATTTGCATGTAGAACTTCTGAATGAATTTTCTGACTACTGATCTACTGATTAGAAAGATGAAATCTCTTCAGATTGTATTTTAAAAGAAAAAAACTGATATATAAGAGTCTTGAAGAGAAGAAAAGTCCACTGATGATAGGATTTTACTCTATTTTAGCTCTGCAGAAACCATATTTGTTGATCTTCTAGTTAATGCATGTAGCATTCTGCACAATTAAGGAGACATTTTCAGCAATAGTAGGCTGGGCTGTGAGTACCATCCTCTCCTTTTATAATTTTGTTAGCATTATATTCATGATTTAATCTTCATGTGCTCTGGTTTTTTGTTTGTTTGTTTGTTTGTTTTGCCTAGGCTATTGTAGATGTATTATTAATTCGTAGTTTCATAGACTTTTACGCCAGAAAAGGATATTAGATCTAGTGTGACCTACTGTGCACCACAGGCCCAATAATGTGCATTTAACTAAGGTGTACCTTCTTCAAGTACATTCAAACTGTACTCCAGCTTTTCAGGAGACAAAGATTTCACTATTTCTTTGATTTCAAAGGAAAAATGTGTTCTGTGTTAAAATGTGTAAATTCTTCATAATAGGAATCTTAAATTTTAACTTCAACAAAGTATGTGTTGTGTATTAGAGCTAAGGCTAGCACCCCCTCCAAATAAACAAACAAAAACAAAATAAACAAACAACAAAAAAAAACCACAATAATTTACAATGCTCATTTGGCAAGGGCAGCTATAGCAGATCATGGGTAGTGCAGTCCATCTGAGGTGTTCCTCAAGATATGTGAGGAGACAGCCAAACAGTGCCTTATCTGTTGCATCTGTGTCATGAATAGATGTTCTCCATATTCAGAGAATATTTCAGTTCCCAGTTTCAAACTGGTTTCAATGAATTAATATGAAATAATCCCTCAGTGTTTTCATTCATTGATAGGAATGTTATAGTGTACGTTTAAATAATTCATGCACACTTGAGCAGACCTACATGTTTCCAAAGCCACCAGAACCTTGTGAGATGAGGAGCCAATAGTGAACTCTGTTATGCTTTGCTGGTCCATCTTACTGTGCATACTGTAAAAGACCAACCAGCTGTATTAACTGTGTTGCTTCAGTGTTTGTTCTCTTCCTTCTGAGCCATTACAGTAACCATGCCTCCACCATATTTATCACACAGATTGATTGGATGGGTCAGCTTGTAAAACAAAACTAAAATTCAAACAGGTATTCCAACCAAGTGGAGAAAATGAATTGCCCATATTTATCAAACCCACCATAGGGAAAACCTCTTGAAACAAGCTGCAGAGTCCAAGTTATTACCAACAACTACCTAAACATTGCAAGGACCTAAGCAGTCAGAAAGGCAGCATTCTTTATTTTTGTCTTAGTCTTCTATGTTTTTAATATACTTTTCTATGTCTTGATTCCCAGAGTGCTAAGCCACTGCATTCCAATATATGGTAAAAACTAGGAACAATAACCTGTCTTTAACTGCACAAAGTCACTTATTTGTCCTCTTCTAATTGCAGCAAGAGAATGGTGAAAACAGAGACAAATGATTCAGCAGTTAAAGAAAGAAAATAGAAATTAATCTGTTTCAGCTTTCAGTCATATCCTGTTCACTTAAACACTTATTTTACCCAAAACAGAAAAGTCCAGAACTGTCAAATTAACACAAAAATATTGAGAAAGATGCAAAGAGGTTCTTCAGGAAACAAACATTTCTGTCACAACGTGCTGGGCGGTACTGACGGTGTCAGCTAACTAGAGGCTAAGATCCGGATCAAGAAAAATAGGCACTGATCATTGCATTGCTTCATCAATGATGCTCTGATTCATCTCATCTCACTCCAGGTATTTATAGAGCAGACATCTACAGGACCTCATCAGACTCCTTTACAGACAGTGGAGTAAAATAAGCACTTACTGGATGCAATTTGTCTTATTCTATCATGTGTTAAAAATAAGATGGAGGAATTGTGCTATAGAAGTACCAATTCATTATCCGTGATCAAAGGGAAACTTGGAATTAGAACTTATTTAACTATCCATACTGTTGGTGTGATGAATGTATTAAAAACATACCTTAGTAACTATAAATTGGAGACATATATTTCCCTATACAATGTAGAAACACACAAATAACTCATAATAGCACCAACATATTCTGAATATTTGAAAACTTTCTAAATTAGCCTTCAGGAAATACTTGCAATAGTGTAGCAATGATCTGGTCATTTTCTTGAAGATAGATAACATAGTGTTTCTTCTTGGGTAATTATACTTTGTTCCTAAATTGTTATATGGAATTTTACCTAAATGTATTTTGTATGTTTCTAGTTTTTCTTTTTTAAAAAACAGTAATTTTGCAAAGTTCCATTGGCTCTGTCAATATGGAAGACATGGTGTTATTGCAATGATTTGCGCATGTGCTGAGATATAAATGTGTTTGTATAAATATATACATACTAATTTGTGGACAGTTAGATTAATTGTCCACAAAAAGCACAAGGGAACAAAAAGCTTAAAGAGGGAATGAAATGGAGGAGTCTTTTGCATGCCATTCAAGCCCATGTCTCTATAAAGTATAATGAAAACTGTAGAGTTGAGGTTTCTTGCAAGATTATGAGTCATCTTTGAAGTTTTCTGTTCCACAAATTTATTCCTATTTATACCTTATGAACTGACTACAACTTATTTATAAAGCTGAAATTCATTCTTTTGTACTTTCAGGCTGCACAATTGCATGGATTTCTCTCTAGGATAATATCTGTTTTTAGGTTATGTAAAACTAAGATGCTATTGTAGCATTTCATTAAAGGAGCTATGTATACAGTCTCCATCTGTACTACAATTAATGAATCAGAATTAGTCACTTTTTCCTCGGGCATACATTTCCTTTTAATCAAGAATTTCCCACTGGGGATTGTACTGACAAGACACAAGAAGTAAAGCAATGATACAAAATATCTAATAGAAACATGCATATCATTAAAATCCTTAAAAAATTGTCCAATCTCACAGGCAAATTACTAGAATTGTGAAAGAAAGTTTGAAACCAAACTAAATNTTTTTTTTTTTGCTATTTCTTCTTAATCTCTTTGGATAGATATATAACTTTTTTTTTTTCAGTTAAAATTTCCTTTCTAAATCACACAGAATTTATGTCTGATTTAAAATACTGTTCTTGCAAGAGAAAACATTGATATGTTCAGAAGCTTTTTCATATTAAACACCTCTTTTATCCAAACATATGTAAGTATCTTCCAAAATTCTGTAGCATCCTTATCTTTACCAATAAAGAAACTAAGGAATTGGTGTGTCCAAAATGAAACTGCTAGTTGATGAAGGGATCATGAGTAAAATCCATCATCCTGTCCTTGTAGACATATCTACTCTAACTATTTGAAAATATTCCTTCCCTACCTCAGCTGTCCAGAGGTAAGAGTAACTACTGGACATGTGTGCTTCATTGCTGATGTTCACAGAAGTGTCAGGTACAGAAGGAACCACAGGAAGGCAGCAGATTGCATTGTCTAGGGATGGAGCTGTAATTTGTGCTCTTCCATTTACTACCATAAATACATTTAAATCATAAGAAATAAGCAATAGTTCCATTGATAGATTTTGGCATCATTCTAAGCTTGAGCGCAGGTTTTGAATTAATTGCTCTGTCACCTGGGGTCCAAAAGAAAAATCTTATGTTCCAGCTACATTTTTCAACAGAATATTTTCAGTATTATCGAATTCAAAGTGAGTAGATACTATTATAGCATTCATGCTACAAAATGATAGACTTCAGAACTCTTAGTGCTAGATTGTCCTCAAATTTTACTTATTTATTTTAGTTAAAGAGATCTCATATATTAAACTGTGTATGCCTCAGGCATTCATCTGCAGTCTTGATGTCATGAGCCTTCAGGCTTACCTACAGTTACTGTGATGATGTTTTTTAAATGTCTGTATCATAGTTTAAGGTTTTCTGCTGACTCATAGTCACAACTGAAAAATGCTAATGTACTCTGTCAGCTCAGCTACCCACACTCATCCATCATCTCTGTTCTCTCAGTTTGTCCCAAGACTCAAGACGCCTGTTGCCATTTGGTCTGCAGGAATTACTGCAGCAAAAAGGAGAATTTGTGAACATTTATGATTATGTGTATTTGCAAAAAAAGACAAGTCTCCAGGGAGAATTAGTATATTTTCTTGGCCTTAATTACATGTCTAGTTCTTTATCCGAACTATCTAAAAAGATGTGTCTAAAAAGACACATAGCTTTGTTTATTCCTATTCTTAGAAGGTCATGGCTATGATGTTTCTGCTCAGCAAAGGAAGTTTTCCTGCAGCACCTTGAAAGTTTTCTGCTGGTTTGTTAGACATTCAGTCTGGAAAAGGAAATAATTCTGTGATTTAAGCTACTGTCAAGAACAACAGCTGGATAGTTAAAACTCATAGCAAGGTATTCATATAGGTTGAACTACATTGGATTGTTCATGTAAACCAGTTCTTGATTCATTTCATATAAGCAAATCATTGGCAAATATTGAACTCGGTTGTGAATAATTTGCAAATAAAAGAAAAAGAGAGAGAGAGAGAAAGAGAGAAAGAGGGGGGGAGAGGGGGAGAGGAGGAGAGGGAGAGATGGGGAGAATGCATAATAAATCGTTCCTGGAACGTTATCTATCCAGGTCTCATTCACAGCCTCTCTTTCTTCTACTGTCCATAAGAAGCCAAAGATTCTTTATCTGCTCTCTAAATACACTGTAGTGAAGTACTGGGGAACTTGGCAGGCCAGAATAAGTTTTCAGGGTAAATGCTAAAAACAATGCTTTATCAAGAATACTCTTCAAATTCCATGACAATAGGATTTTTAAAAGTTTGCACTTACCTAGATGATGCATAGGGCTCCCATGTGATCACTTTTAAAACATATGACCAATTATCTATCTCCGCAAATTTTCCAAAATCCAGCAATTCTTAGTGGTTTTCTTAGTCTATGTATTCTCTACCTAGACGGACATTCCTTTGACATTCTTCTTTGTCAGGTATAAAAATGTGCCTGGATGCTTCTTTGAAATGCTAGGGTAATGTCTACTTTATAAGATACTTTAAAAAAAAAAAAAATGTTGCAATTTAGTAGGGAAATATTCAGCATGGAAGTATTCAGAGATACACACTGAATGTAATTATACACCACTTAGTTCCTACTTTCAAAAAGCAGAAGTATTAATCAAATATTCAGTGTTTTTTTTTCATTTGTTTGTTTGTTTTTCCCTAACATGCTTCTAGGACATCCTCTATTATCATTTTGTTGTTTATCATAGAAATAGTAATACAGTCCCAGTGTTCATGGTAATACACAGTTACAAAAACTGTTAACAGGTCATCTCTCTCTTGCATCATCAAGACTTTCTTTTCTAAAAGGGGGTGAAACTTTAAAGAATCCAGATTCATGTTAGGTGTTTTTGGCTCTGTGACACTGACAGGTTGGGCAGTGTGAGAGGTTTTGTCTGCTACAAAATATGTTGTAAAGTGAACATCTCGGTAATTATTACCAATATCAATTGAATGCCTTAAAACATACAATTTTGTGCAGAAAATATTAAAATTGTTATTATTAAACTACAGTAATTTTGAGGATACAAGTATCAACAGTGTGTCTCTCTTCTCTAGTTCTTCGTTCCCCAGCTGACTGTGATTAACTAATATGATTTCTATGGAGGGCTGATCATAGAATCATAGAATGTTCCGAGTTGGAAGCGACCCACAAGGATCATTGAGTCCAACTCCTGCCTCCACGCAAATCTACCCAAAAATTCAGACCATGTGACTGAGAGCATGGTCTAAACGCTTTTTAAACTCCGACAGGTTTGGTACCATGACTGCGTTCCTGGGGAGCCTGTTCCAGTGCGTGACCACCCTCTTGGTGAAGAACCTTTTCCTGATATCCAACCTGAACCTCCCCTGTTGCAGCTTGACTCCATTTCCTCGGGTCCTATTGCTGGTCACTAGAGAGAAGGGATCGACGTCTGCCCCTCCGCTCCCCCTCGTGAGGAAGCTGTAGACCACGATGAGGTCTCCCCTCAGCCTCCTCTTNGCAGAGTGGGACAATCACCTCCCTTGACCGACTAGCAATGCCGTGCTTGATGCACCCCAGGATACGGTTGGCCCTCCGGGCTGCCAGGGCACACTGCTGGTTCATATTCAACTTGCTATCTACCAAAACCCCCAGATCCCTTTCTGTGGGGCTGATCTCCAGCATCTCGTCCCCGAGTCTGTACGTGTAGCCAGGGATGCCCCTTCCCAGGTGCAGGACCCAGCACTTGCTCTTCATACGGTTGGTGATTGCCCAGCTCTCCAGTTTGTCTAGATCCGCCTGCAAGGCCTTTCCACCCGTGACAGAGTCAACAGCTCCTCCCAGTTTAGTATTGTCACCAAACTTACTCAAAACACCTTCTAGTCCTACATCCAAATCATTTATGAAAACATTGAAAAGAACTGGCCCTAAAATGGAGCCCTGAGGGACCACACTGGAGACTGGCCACCAGCCCGATGTAACCCCATTTACCATAACCCTTTGAGCCCTACCCGTCAGCCAATTTTCACCCATCGTATTATGGTTTTGTCTAGGTGTATGCTGGACAATTTTTCCAGCAGGATCCTATGAGAAACCGTATCGAAAGCTTTACTAAAATCCAAAAAGATTACATCGACTGGCTTCCCTTGATTGACTAGGTGGGTGATCTTATCACAAAAGGAAAACAAATTTGTTAAACAGGACCTGCCCCTCATGAACCCATGTTGGCTATGACCTATGACTGCATTGTCTCCCAGGTGTGTATCAATAACTCCCAGGATAATCTTCTCCATAATTTTACCAGGCACTGACGTGAGATTGACAGGTCTGTAGTTACCAAGGTCTTCTTTTTTGCCCTTCTTGAAAATGGGCACAACATTTGCCAGCTTCCAGTAAACTGGGACCTCTCCAGATTCCCAAGACCATTGAAAAATAATTGAGAGAGTTCCCGTGACGACGTCAGCCAGCTGTCTGAGCACCCTGGGATGAATCCCATCCGGCCCCATGGACTTGTATGGATCCAGGTGGAGCAGCAAGTCCCGCACACATTCGGGGTTGGCTGGGAGTTTATCGTTCCCACCGTCACGGTCTTCCAGCTCAGGGCACCCGGGGTCTCGAAGCCCATCATCGGTGTTGAAGACAGAGGCAAAGAAGTCATTAAACGTCTCTGCTTTGCCTCTGTCCTTGTTTGTGAGGTGACCATCCCCATCGAGTAGTGGACCTATGTTTTCTCTGGTTCTCCTTTTACTATTGACATGTTTAAAAAAGCCCTTTTTATTGGCTGCCACAGACCTGGCCAGCTTCAACTCTAATTGGGCTTTGGCCACACGAATTTTCTCCCTACAAAGGTGAACAGTTTCTCTGTAGTCCTTCCGAGTCACCTGACCTTGCTTCTAGCAGCCATACACTATTTTTTTGTGCTTAAGCTCCAGAAG
>VXAL01000985.1:0-11249 GCA_013399475.1 Chauna torquata | reverse complement strand
AAAAGAAAAGAAGAAGAAGAAGAAGAAAAAGAAGAAGAAGAAGAAGAAAGAGAAAGAGGGAAAGGGGGTGACCATCTCTCAGGAACGCTTCAGGGAACATCCTCAGCTCTTTGTTGAGCATGTTATCAAACAGGAAGCAGACAAGAGACATCCAGCTACAAAGGAGCTAATGCAGTCAAGGCATTTCAAACACGTACAGCAGCTGGCTTTCACGGCTGACATTTCAAACAAGGGCTATTAAACTGCGCCACAGGGTTGATATTTAAAGACACAATTGGCAAAGGGCATGCCAAGCTGATCGAGACCTCGGACGGGAGGAGGATCGATTGGCAAGGAAAATTTAGCTGAAAAGAGCACTGGCTCCGAGAGCCAGGCTCATTGCTAAAACGGTACGGCAGGAGGGACAGAAAACTAGCTGAGGGCACTGCGCCGCGGCCGGATCGGCCCGCAGGTGCAGCTGCCGCTGCTGGGCATGAGGAGAAACACCTGGGCATGGGTGGAAAGGGAGCACGTGCAGGTAATCACGCCTCCAGCACACGCATGGTTAAACATGCGGGAAGCTGGATGGGAAGCATCCCAACTGCAGTGACACCAAGACCTGACCTGCTCCCTGAAGGGACACGGAGGAAGGCGGCGATGCTCCTCGGCAGCCAGCAGTGGCAGAGGAACACCAGCCCACAGGTGGGGGGAAGAGCACCCTCTCTAACTCCTCAGAATTCCCTCATTTCATAGAGCCATGGAACGGTTTGGGCTGGAAGGGACCTTAAAGCCCACCTGGTTCCAGCCCCTGCCGTGGGCAGGACACCTCCCAGCACCCAGGCTGCCCACAGCCCCGTCCAGCCTGGCCTTGGGCACTGCCAGGGATGAGGCACCCACGGCTTCCCTGGGCAGCCCGGGCCGGGGCCTCGCCGCCCTCTGAGTGAAGAATTTGACCAGCTGGGGTCAGGGAGAGGCACCCCCTGCCCGCCCAGACACCCTCTGCATCAGCCTGGCACGCGAGGACCAGGACAGTACCTTGAGCTGGGGCCAGATCTGAGCATCCAGGTTTTATTCTACCAGCCACAAAGGCCTGGCTGCGTCCCCTCAGCTGATGGGAACCGCAGCAGCAGCGAAACCACCGGGACGCCAGGAGTGTAAACAGATTTTCGCAGGAAATTTTTTCCAGACTTTTTGGCAAAGGCATAAATGGAAACCAGGAGTCTCAAACAGAATATACAAATTTTTGTGGCTGTGGTTACCATGGAGGTGTTTCTGGAGGTCAAAGTTACCTTTCTGAACTTGCTATCATTACACTACTCATATTGTCTCGACCATATTGCTAAATACTTGGCTTTTAAAGAGCATAAGAAGTTCAAACATCACCTCTACTGAGTGCCAACTTGATTAAAGAGGAGAATCACTGGAGAGAAAGGAAATCCTGTATGTATACATACACACACACGGGCATATACACATATATACATGTACACACACATTAGTCTGCTCTCTGATGTCATCCCTGCAATTTTTTAAAGTAACAGACTTCTCTCCATGCTAAGGAGCAGCTTCCCACCTGAACCTCCAGACACACAGGGAAGCTTATGCATGGCACCGCAGCATCTGTACGGAAATGTCAGGCCCCATGGTGTTAAACAAGCAAACAAAAAGAAATAAAACATCCAGTTGCTCAGTCCGGGAAATAAACGGCTTAAGCAGAAATATGTAAAGCATAAGTTTTTTCTTGTTCATCTCAGGTATTTTAAAAGCTTTTTGCATGCCGAATGTCAATTTTAGGGTTATTTGTGTTAAGTGTCTCCATACAACGATGGAGACTTACATGGAAAGCCATCTGCAGAAATGCATCCCCTCTGCTTCCTACAAAAATACCTGTAAACTTAGCTGCTGCCTAATGGAAGCAAGAGTCCCATCTGGATCCAAACGCTGAAGAAGTTAAATAAATCGCTGTATACTTTATAGCATCCACCTGTAGATACTGGGAAATTAGAAATCCTGCTGGATTACGGCTTAAGTATTCTCTTAGTCCCCAGGTGACAGCTGTGCAGCGCGTCCTCTCCAGGCAGTGCCGGAAAGCAGGCGCTTCTCCCGCCGCCGCCGCAGGCTCCCCCGGTGCCACCAGGCTCGGAGCCTGCGCCCGTCGGGGACCGGGGCTGCCACCTCCCTCCAGCAGCTTCCTTCCCGTGAATCCCTTGCTGGGATTTCACGTGCCCTTTGGCCAGGCTGCGTTCGGGGATGGAGAGCGGCTCTAACGACGCTAGTCTTAGAGGAGGAAGGGAAGTTAGAGCGAATCCCGGGATGCAGAGCCTCCCCTCCTGCAGGGTCCCAGCTACAGACCTGGCTCTGCCCGGTTTTCCAGGGGTTTGCGCTCAGGCTGGTGGCACCCTCGCAGCACAAATACGTCCCTGAGGAACAGCCCTGTCCCTGCTGGTCCCAAAGCCAGGGACATGGCAGCCTTTTGCCATGTGTTACGTGAGCTGTCGGTCTCGCCTGCGGGTCAGCGTTAGGCCAGACAGTGCCTGGCATTGGAAATGCCTCGGGCTGCACAGACAGGACAGAGTTAGGGGCTCTTACCTGACACTGAGTTCACGCTGCAGCAGCAACACAAAGACACAATGCAACCGGTATTAAGCATTGTCAACACCAGGGTCGTTTCAAGACAAAAGAAAAGGAAAAATAGGAATATTTTCCTGCATTCACATGTAGCTTTTTCCCCTTCTTCCCCTCCCCAGGTAAACGTAAGCCCCCCAGCCAACCCCTCACCTGGCTCACAGCAGTGCTCTGGGCAGGAGCTGTGGTGTTTGCTGGCTACAGAGCCTTCCTCGCCACATCTCAGGGGTTGGAAGAAAACTGCCATTCCCCCCGCCTGGCCTACGCCCCACGGCTGCGTGCCCCCCTCAGCCCACTGCCAGTGATGATGCCAGGGCTCTGCGCTTTGCTCCTGTGCCCTAGGAGCAGGGTTTATCGAGAAGCCAGCTTCCTGACCTGCCAGAGTTCAGTGTTGTACATCCGGGCGGTCAGAAAGCCCCGGCTGCTGCCCGCAGCCCTGCGGGGAACAGGGTGCCCTGGGGGGAACCTTCCACCGCACTTCTGTGCGGCAGCAGCCTCCCCGAGGCAAGCGCGGGAGGCACGATGCTGTCGCCTGCACCAGAGGCTGCATGGCTCCTGCCATCGGGAGCTCAGAAAGGTCTGCAGGAATCGAGCCCTTTACTTTCGAGCGCATCGGTCTCCAGGCTGCACCCCTTTCACCTCCTGGAACATCGCCCTGAGCGTCTTCACAACTTAAACATCAAAGCTACAAGCCAGCCCAGCACCATGGGGCGGGAGGAGGCTGCACTGCTCAGGGAACGGCAACATAACAGTGTCCTTTGATGGAAGGGTCCCAGGCTCAAACCCCTGGTCAGGACTGGCCCGGGACATCGAAAAGACAACTTGTTAAAGCTAGTGATGGGGCGGGACATGGCTCAGGCTGGGCATAAAACGTGACAAGACTTTGGGTTTTGATACCCATGGGCTGCACCCAACATAGAAGTGGAAAACTGGGCTCTTGTATGGAAAGACTGTGCAGCAGTGGCTGCAGGGTGTGAAGAGGAGAAGCCAGGGCCAGAGCAGAAGTGCTGCAGGGCTTGGCACGATGCTGGCTGCAGGAGGGCTGCAGGACACATCCCTCGGGTCACTTGAGGACAGCTGCTTTGTCTGCGGATGACTTGCTCTCCCTGGGCAGATGGACGCTGCTGCAGGACCACAGCGTGCAGAGGGGGTTTGCACTCACCAGGGCACCGGGACGAGGCAGTCTCCTCCGGCATGGAGGAGTTCACGGGGACAGCCCTGGAGCACGGAGGGAAGCCAGGCCATTCCCACCTCGGCACCCAGCGCATCGCTGTGCAGGCGAGGGTGACCCCACCACTAACACCCGGGGAGCAGGCAGCTCTTACCTCTTCCAGCTGGCTGTGGACGTGCTGAACGATCAGGTCAATGGCCACCGTGTTTCCACTCCCTGAAGAGTCAAAAGCAGAAGCGAGATGGCCTGGTGAGGTCCACAGTGCTAAGGATGCCTGAAACAAGCTTCTTACCCAAGTTACCCACTAGGATCACACGGCCTACCCCTGCTTTCCCAAACGAGCCTTCCCTAGCAAAGCAACAGCCAGCAGGAGACACTCCTTTATTACTACATCACTATTTAGTAATCTATTGCTGAATATCTAAAAGTCACCTCTAGCTTTTAAATTGCTAAGCTGCAGGAGCTTGTAGGGCAGGAGACTGGTTGAGGGAAAAGTGCCTACTTTCCCCTAGGAACCTGTTTTCGGCCCGTGTTTGGAGACACTCGACTGCAGCAACCTTTGCTTTGGCATGGGACTGCCACTCTTCTGTCCTCGCCGGCCGGTGGCAGAGCTGAGGGCAGAGGGACGGCATCTCCCAGGTCCCACTCAGGACCCAGCCATGTGGCAGTACCTCGAGGCACGACGATGTCGGCCAGCCGCATGGTGGGCTGGATGTACTGGTCGAAGGCGGGCTTGACAAACTTGTTGTACTGCTTGATGACACCCTCGATGTCACGGCCGCGCTCGCTGATGTCTCTGCGCAGGCGACGCACCAAGCGGATATCCGAGTCCGTGTCCACAAATATTTTCAGGTCAAGGAGCTGCAATGAGAGGGGAGGGAATAAACCCCACCGGATTCAGCACATAACTCAAGCCGACCTCAGCAGCCACAGCCAGGAGGCTGAGCCCTGTGCACAGCACGGGTCTAACCGAGCTGGGCTCTGCCCCGGACGCTCCGGGCTGCAGCGAGCTTTGCTTCTGCAAGCGCTGCGCTTGAACCTGGCTGCCAGTGCAGGGGTACCTGCCACAACACTCATGCCCCCAGGGACCTGTCCTGCTTCAGAGCCTGTCGCCGTCCCTAAGCAGCCCCAACACTGGCAGGATGTTATTTAAGAGCAAGGAGGAGACAGGAGAAACGAATGCCCATGACACAGACCAACGGGCCTAACCCAGGAGCAGTGGCTGGCTCCTGCTGGAAGGGAGCCAGGCACAGCAGGTCAGCTCTGGGGCTGGGACTCGTGATGCTGCCCTCAGCTCCGAGAGGCAGAGCTGACGCACGTTCAGAGGAAATGCTCCTCGGGAATTTACCCAGCTGTCCACTGGAGGTCATTGTTGCTCCAGGAAAGTGCAGCACAAACGCTCACTTGGCAGGGAAGGAAACTTCCTAGACTGAGCTTGGCTAAGCTTGTGCATGGCTCGCTGCCTCCTATAGCATTTTTCATGTATCCAAACACTTCCCAGGAATGCCTGAAGTGCTGGATGAGTCCGCCCTGGGAACACCAGGCTTTGCAGAGAAGCGCAGCCAGCTTTGCGTCTGGCTGTGCAAGCTGAGACGTGCAGCGTGGAGGTGTGCTATTTCTAGCCATATTTACCCACCACTGCTGCCAGGGACCAGGTCACCACTTGGCTCCACATTCCAGAGACCAAGGGCTCTGCTTAACCCCTGGGGCTCTTTCCCTGCTGCTGCAAGAGTCCAGGCCTATTCCTCCTGCACGCTGAAGCTGCAGCAGCTGGGGTCACCTGGACGAGAAGGCCATCTCCCTGCTGCTGAGCCTCAGGAGAAAGCACACTCCCACCATCTCCTGCAGCTGATAACGGGGTGGAGGGCTGGTTTGCGGGGTGATGCTGAAGCACCGCGGGAGGACAGGAGCCCCTCTGGCAGTGCATCAGAGCACCGGGACTCTGCCTGAGATGTGCTGCGATAAAAGGCTGCAGAACGGGGGGCTGGCTCACCTTCAGGAGCTCCTTGTCCGCGAATGCCATGATGCCTTCAAAAATAATCACGTTGGCACCATATAGGGTTTTCTGTGGAGGCAAAATCGATGTGGTCAGACAGAGAACGAAATACCCCATTCTGTGAAGGTGATACAGAAGAATGATCAGCTCCTTCTCTATTTCCCATGCTTTGGGGTCACTAAAAGTACCCAAAAGCTGCTGGCGGGATACTGCATACGACACAAGCAGGATCCTTCCAGCCATGGCCTTCCTGCTCCACACAGCCTGCTGCCCCTGCCACGTGCCAGCTTCTGCCAGCAGGCTGTACAGACCCACACGGACGCACAGACACCCTTGCTGCTGCCTGTCCCAGCAGGATGAAACCACACTCCTCCTGCTCTGCAGCGCTAGCAAGGGCTGCCCTGGGTTCTTGGCGACCGCAACGGCAGTGCTGCTCACCCAAAACACGCGCCCTGAGCCAGCCACAGAGCAGAGGGCAAGCGCATGAGTCTGACTACAAAAAGGGGGGGGCTGGAGGGGTGCAAACAGCACCCTGCTCTCGCCCTGGCAGTCCCCCCACCTTGTCCCACACCCCTCAGTGTCCCATACCCATTCCTTCTTCCGGCTGTGGGTGGTGAAGTCATAGATGGGGATCTTCACGCTCTTGCCTTGCTTCAGCTTCTTCAGGGTGGCAATGATGAGGTCGAAGTCGAAGGCATCGGGGTGGTCAAAGTTGAAGTCGTTGCTGGCCGCCTGCTCCTGCTGCTGCTTGGTCAACACCTGTCCCCAAAGACAAGGTCAGCACGCGTGCCGTCCCCTCCGGCAGCCTTCCCTCCCCGCCACCATGCCTAGCCACAAATGCCCCAGACGCCCTGGGGCCAGGGGAAACGAGGAGGCTGTCACTTAATCCCCAGCGCATTTTGCCATCGGGGGGTTATGCCAAGGCAGCCCCAAGGAACCCAGTCAGGACGCGCAGCCTCACCTTGTAGAAGGAGTCCATGGACAGCAGAACCACCCAAGGGACATCAAGAGCCTCAATGATCATGGTGGCCACTGTGGTCTTCCCAGAGGCACTGCCTCCTCCCAGGCCTGCCAGAGAGAAGGGGATGAAGCCACCAAACCCACAACTTGCCTTCCAACCACAGGTAGAGCCCAGGGGCTGCTCTGTTGCACTGAGTTGGAGGAACATCCAGAGAGGGAGACCGAGAGGCGCTACGAGAGAGATTATCCTTGAAAACACCAAATGGTACGTACTGTAACTGCCAGCAATGTGCATCGTTCACATGACACTTGTGTAACAAGGGGAGAGCTGGCATGAGAAACTGCCTAGACTAAATCCCTGGGAACTCGTGACAACTCAGGCAACAAGTACAAGAGCTGTGGGAACAGCCAGGAGAGGCTGCAGCCTGCCCAGCGCCTGCTACAACCGCGGGGACTCTCCCTGCTCCTGTCCAGGTTGAGCAGCTCAGGACGGAGCCAGCCTCGAGTTTCTGAGGATGTTGTGGGATCGTGGGGGACGCAGGAACCCTCCCCGGGTCTCCAGGTGGGCAGCACCGACGCTGCCGGAGCAACTCCAGCTCCAACGCTCACACCAGGGCACCAAAGCACAGAGGTGGGACGGAGCCCGGCCACGTGCTGCCTCTGCCTACCTATCACGAAGGCTTCCTTGGACTGCGTCCCGTGCTCATTGTACCAGGGCGGCCGGCCAGCTGTGTAGATGGTCCTTTTGCTGGTTCGCAGCAGGGGTGGCTCAGACTTGCACTGGCTCGTGGTCCGCTTTCGGGGCGGCTTGGAGGACCCCACCGCTGGGTACAGCCGGTCCAAGGACTCGGCGCTGCTGTTGCTGGGGATGGGGAGCAGTGAGTTAAATAAACACAGCGAGCTTTCGTAAGCACTGAGTTTCATTACAGAGGGCAGTGATGTGTCCTGAAGGGCCGAGACACCTTTCTGAGGGGTGGAAGCCAAACACACGAGCTACAGTTGGCCAGTTTCTGCCATGCACACCTCCTCCTCCTTGCACGCACCCCATGCACAATCCCTCTTCTCTCCCCACTTAGAGCTCTCCAGCCTTGCCCAAGCCCCCACCTTTTAGTGCTGAGAACCCTCGGGACCAGCCTGCGAGCTTGCCAGAGCCAGACTGGGGCTGCAGGGAGGAAAACCCTTCCTGGGGCTGCAAAGCTGTTTGCATCTGCTTTGCTGCGTGGGCTGAGCAGGGCTGCAGCCCTGGAGCTGGTAAATGCCTCTCTCTTACCTGTCCCCGGCTGCAGCAGGGAGGGAGAGGAGCAAACGGAGCCCAGAGCCCTTCTGTGCTTGGCAGTGGGATGCAGTGGCTGCGAGGCAATAAGTGGTCTCTGGCCAGGAGATAAGCTGCAGCCGCGCTGCCTGCCCGCACGGGGATGGGGAGGATGGTTTGTACCCGCTGCAGATCCCCCGAGGTGCCAGAGCCGCTTGCCCTGGTTCTCCATAGCCAGGCTGCGCTGGCGGATGGATCCTGGCCAGGAAACCAGGCTTTTTCCCCAAAACACCCAGGGCTCTGAGGCCAAGGGCTACCCTCCAACACAGCCTCCCCAGCACGGCCACGAGGCGCGACCAGGTAGGGGTGAAATCTCTGCCAGGTCAGAGAGCCCTGGCACCAAATGGCCAAAAGGCCTTAAACTGCAGGGCTTTATAGATTTTTGTTTGGCTTTAAGCTGTTTGGGTATAAAGATTAGTTCCCTTCCCTCTTGCAGCCCGTTTTAGAATAATTCTAGATAATGACCAAAATTTGAGACTGGCCATCTGTGCGCAAAGCCGCCCAGCGCACCCAGCGTGCCATCCCCGCCTCGCACGGCTGCGCCTGCCCAGGAGCAGAGGGACCGCTGTGGCCTGACTCTGCGCGATCCTCCCAGCAAAGCGCAGCCTGCAGCGCCTTCCCCAGTGCCAGGAGCTCTCGCATCGGTGCCAGCCCCGCGAGCATCACCTCCAGAGCCTCGCTCAATGCCCCATTGCTCATACGAGGCCCCGGCGCGCACCCAGCACCACCGGCCTCCAGCTCGCCCAGAAGCCGTGCGCGCCCAAACAATCGCGTTATAAAAGCAACGTCCCAAGGTGGGACCCGCCGGGGGAGCCTTCTCTGCGCGAAGGAAGACGGCTCCTTCCCCCAGAGAGGCAGGAAAAGCAAAACCAGCTGGGGCATTTTGCTCTCCTCTCCCACTGCAGCAGCAATTAGCCACCACGCACTACTCCCAGTGCGGGGCTGACATCAGACGACGATGCTGGCGCATAAACAAAGTCATGCTGGCTTGATAAAAGCAGAGATGACAACGGCACAGTTGTTTACCAGAAAATAAAACCATTTCTTTCATCTGCACCCCAGCCCCTCTCCCGGGACCGCGGCTGCCCGCGGGCTGTGCCACAGCAATGCCACAAGGGCTGCTCGGGCGCTGCTTCCCTCTCCCGTTTTCCTATCCGTGCAGCGTGCGAGCTTTTCAGGAGACGAGGCGCTGGCTCCCTTCCCCGGTGTAACGCAGCACCAAGCCCAGCCCGCGGATGCACGCATGACCCACAAAGCAGCTCCAAGTCAGGCACGGCCACTGACTCGATCCAACCTCCAAAGAGGCTTCTGGTTTTGGAGCCCGAGCGGAGCAGACCGGCAGGCTGGTCTCTGCAAGGTGTGCTACCGCTGCCTTCATCTTGGATCGACGCAGCTCAGCTCCTTGTGGCGACCAGGAGGTTCTGACCCCGACGGCTTCAGCCGTGCCCAGAACTACAGGCTGCAGTCAAAGCTGACGGTCAGTTTTCCTCTCCCCAAGGCGCCCGCGGTGCACCAAGACTGCTGGCACAGTGGGCACCCACTCAGCTGCTCCGCGCCATCGCCACGGGACGCGCAGCCAGGCGCGGGCAGCGGAGCCGTCCTCCCCTCGCCCTCTCCGGCCGCTCCTGGCTGCGAGGAGCCTTTCAATCCTGTTCCCAGAGCTCGCCTGCTTCTCCTCCAAGTACTTCTAGACTTTTACATAAATTCTATCTTCCACCTCTTAAATCGATGATCCCCATGATTTATAAACATGGCTCTAGGCGTGTGCGGCTGTTCTGGAGTTCTGCAAAGGCCAAAATTTTTCTGCCAATGTTACGCTTCAAGCTTTGTCCTTGCTCCGTGGTTTCCAGGGCTGCCTTTGCCAGGACGGGACTCTCCCGTACGAAGGCACAGCTGCCCCCGGCCACCTCTCAGCTCTCTCGTTTCACCCTTTGTTTCTTCTTTTCACTTTTTACAACTCCCTGCAGCAGCGACAAAGCCCTCTCCCTGCACCTACTGCCAAGGTAAAGCGCCCAGAGGAGGGCAACTATTTATAGCTGGTGTTTGTGCCGTTGCTTTATGCACCCTGCAGCAAGCCCGGCCAGACCTCGCCAGGAGGCTGGAGCCGCGCGCGGAGCGGCCAAGAGCCCTTGTCCCTGTCCCACACAGACCCCCGTGCGAGGACCGCGCGTTTTTGCTTTTAGCGGCTGGATGCTGGAACAAGGTAAACGTGAGCAGAAACCTCGCCCCGGGCTTGGGAACCCCCTCCTGCGGAGCCTTTCTGGAGGACGTGGGGGCAGCCACCCAAATCTCCCCGCTCTCCACACTGTCCCCAGAGCTGGGGACACTTCGCCTTCCCTGCCGCTGGTGCATCCTCCCTGGAATCGCTGGTGCTGCTTTGCTGGGGTAAGCCCGACTGGGTTGGAGTCCCCCCTGCACCCCCGTGCCCACTCCTTCTGCCCTCCGCCCAGGTGGCAGAGGTGACCCCGCAGATGTCCCCACCGGCACCTCTGCAGCCAGCGAGGAAAAACCCCAAACCCAACCTCGCCAGTGAGCAGGAGAGCTCCTCCTTGGTCCCATGCCCTGCAAACACCACGCCAGCCTCAGCCTTCCAAATCCACCCGCTGAGCCCCCCCAGAGAAGCCGACCTTTCCCCCAGCTGCCACCTGCGATTTCACAGCCCGTGGCCGGACAGCTCCAGGAAACGGGGGCTGAAAGAAAACCCCAAACCCACCCCAAAAAGTGGCAGAGAAGGAGCTCACCTGCCTTCGGGCCCGAGGGCCCAGCAGCCCGATATGCGGACGCTGGCGTACGCTGGGGGGCTGCTCATGGCCGCGACCGCGCGGGGGGCTTTTGGCTCGGCGGCACTGCGGCGGGGAGGGGGCGGCCGGGCGAGCGGGGCGCCCGGGAGGAGCCATGCGGGGAGCGTGGGACCGGAGGGGCCGGGGGGCTGGAGCGCGGCGGCAGGAGGAGAGGTGTTTTGCTGGGAGCCGCGCAGCGGTCAGCGTGCATAAGAGGATAGCTTAACCCAGAGATTACGTTCATTACCTGATATTAATAGCACTGGCTTGATTAAAGAAAAAGCAAGGGGGGCGGGGAGGAGGGGGGCGAGGCGACACCTCCTCTAACCACCCCGGCGGCGGACAACCAGCGCTCGCGCCCCCGCGCTTTGGGACCGGGGCTCCTTCAGCTGCTTCTGACACTCAGGGCAGCGGGGCAGCGGCAGC
>VXAL01000970.1:0-18786 GCA_013399475.1 Chauna torquata | reverse complement strand
AGATGGGAGAGGGAAGGAAAAGGAGAGATGAAGGAGATGGATGGAGCTGGAGGGCAGCAGGATGAGGCTGGGGAGGGGGGCAGGAGGTGCTGGTGCAGCAGGGACGGGGGTGACAGGGACCCTCCTCTGCCCATCACGGGATGCAGCAGGCACCCGCTGAAAAGCCACTGAGGGGCATTGGGGTGGGGGGGCACATCGCAAGGCGGGGGCTCAGTGGGACCGAGCGTCCCTGGGTAGAAGAGGTGACGGGGGGAAAAGGGGTGGGAGAGGAAGAGGAGGGGGTTCCTGCCTTCCACAGCCCTGCTCCTGCCTGGCTGCCCCCCCCGACTGCCCCCAGGTGTCAAGGCGCTGCGCCCTGCTGGGCCCCCGTGTCCCCGTGCTTGGCCTGGGGGCTGCTTCTGCGCTGTCCGCCCTCGCAGGGCTGGCGCACGGAGTGGGATCTGGCCGGCACGACACCGCGCACCGTGTCCCTGTACCCGGCCGGTGCTGCAGCAGGAGGAGAGGCCACTGTCCCCGCGTGGCTCGCGGGTGACAACGCATGGCCCTGCTCCGTCACAGTGGGAGCTGGCACCGCGAAAAGTCAAGCAAAACCAAGATTTCCTACGGAACCAGTATTTCAGCCCAATTTCTCCCCGAGCCCAGCACGACAGCGAGGAGCCAGGCGATAGGTAGGGGCTGCCCCACACACATGTGGCCCCCCCACCAGGACACCGCTCCACGTGTCCCTGAGCAGGTGGGACCCCATCCCGCCGTCCTGGCCCCTATGGACCATGCGATGGGGAGTGGATGGCATGAAGGAGCCGGCAGGGCCGGAGACATGGCAGTGGGATGATGGAGGCGGCACTGGAGGCGTCCCAGCCTGGTAGGAGGAACTGCAAGCATTTTCTCATCAAAGAACCAAAAGGAAAAGCAAACCGAAATCATAATTAAAGGAGGAACGGAAGAATCAAAGAAAGCCCTTCGGGGAGGAAGAGTTTCTTTTTTCGTTAGTAAGCTGCCTTTACTTGGTTTCTTTGGCTCACTCCATTGCTGGAGCCTGATCCTCAAATGATACCCTAGTGGAGTCCCTGAAGTCGGGGTGCCTCAGGTCCATGAGAAATTTGGTGGGAGTGAGAATGTGAGTAGAACCTGTGGGAGAACAGAGCGGGGCTGACGTCCCGGCCGCAGCCCTGGGGGCCCACAGCATGCACCGGCGCCAGCTGGGGAGCCCGCAGCGGCTCAGGCGCATTTTGGGGGGGACAAAGGATGTGCTGCCCGCCCGGAGCATGCGAGGCCAGTCACAGAGAGGTGCACGGGATGAGATGGGCGAGACGCAGGATGGCACCGGGCGATGGGTCGGGGCACAGGTTGGGGATGGTGACAGGCTGCCTGAGCCTGTCCTGGGTCCGGCCATGCTCCCCCGGGAGGCTCAGGGGATACAAGCCCCCGCTGGCAGTGGGCAGCGCTGGGCAGGGCCTGCGTGCTTCATGCCTGACCCACAGCTCATCCAGCAGGACAGCCGGGCACTGCGCACAGGATGCTGAGAGTGGGCACGCTGCGCAGGGCAGGACGCACGCGCAGTGCACGTCCTGCTGCACGCGCAGCCTGTTCCAGGCTGCACACGCAGTGCATGCCCTATTGCACACATAGCACGTGTCCTGCCGCACACACAGCGCATCTCCTGTCGCACACGTGGCGCACATCCTGCCGCACATGCGGTGCACGTCATGGTCGGTGTGCTGGGTTGTACACCTCTTTTTTTCTCCCTGCAGTAACCCCCAAGAAGTGCGTGCAACATCTGGGTGCAACAGGACCAACTAAAGCTGCAGAACCCCTTCCCCTTCACCCAGCTCTGCCTAAACATCAGGGAGCAAAACTCACCAGGCTGATGAAGAGGGGGGCAAGGAGGGGGGCGGCTGGGGAGTCACTCTGTGTCCCCGGAGGGGTGACACTGGCAGGACACCTTTCCGCAGAGGCCCTGCTCGCGCAGTCACCTGGAGGCTGGATTTTGCCGGTGGCGCAGAGCGAGCATGGGATGAGCAGCGAGCAGTGGGCGCAGGGCCGGGGCCCCCACTCACCTATTAGCACTTCCCACTTGCCGCTGGCTTGCGTCACCTCATAGGCGCAGCGCATCTCGTTCATGCTCACCCCTCCCAGGATGAAGATGATGAGGCGGGGGCCACTGCGGTACTCGCCGGGGGCCTTGTTCTTGTGCCAGTGGCCATAGCGGGCACTAGGGAGGGAGGAGAGGGGTTAGGTGTGGCACACCCCATGTTGAGCTTGCTTATTAAATAAATCATGGATTAATTAGTTCCTAAACTGCTGCTAAAGCAGGTGAAGTCCCCGGTTGCTTTCCAGCCACGAGCATGGCTCTCCCTCTGTTACAGGTAGGGAAACTGAGGCACAGGCTGCCTGAACATCTGCACTGGGCGGGTGGCAGGTCACAAGCCACGCACTGATGGACATGGCCACTCTGGGCAGGGGTTGGGTGCTGATGCAGCCGGTACCCACCTGACGGCAGTGGTGCTGAAAGAGGCAGAAGAGCGGGTGGAGATGTATGGGTAGTGCTTGGTGTCCAGCTTATCATCGATGGCGTCCTGCAGGGAGAAAGCCCCAGACGGGGGCTCAGCGAGCAGCCAGCCGCTGCGCAACACCCATGTCCCCAGCCCTCGGTGGCCCTGTCCCTGAACCCCACAGCGCAGACGTTGGGCAAGCGAAGCCCTAACGGTCCAATTGCATTGTGTTTGTTTGCATATATTTGCATATATTTGCATGGCCTGACTTTGGGGAACAATTTGGTTGACCTTCCAAAATTCAGTGCTGCTGGGAGGAGGAAAGCAGTGCCTTTGCTGTGGGGCAGAGGCAGCTCAGGGGCTGCAGCACGGCACGGACCAAGGCTCGCCCTGACTTCGGGATGTCTGCCAAGGCAGGGTAAGCAGGAGGGGGCCAACACCCCACTCTTGTTGAGAAGTTCGAGGGCTGGAGCTGAGCTGCAGGCACCACAGCTATGTGACCCACCCCTGGGGTAAGGAACCTGCTTGGTGATCACAGGTGGAAGACTGCTGTCATCAGTAAGACGTTGTTGAGACCTGGCTGTTCTGTGCAGTCCCCACTAACCTTGGGGATGAGTTTTGGGGGTGTTCTAGGCATGAAATGAGGTGAGGAAGTTTGCACAGACTATGGTAGGGGAAGGCAAGAGCAAGGCACCATACTTTTGGAAATCAAGGGAACTGGGGTAACCAGTGCCTTCAAGCTTAGGCTGGACTGAATTGATGCCCCCCCGCCAAAATACGACCCCAGGGTCAGCTGGTCTGCCTGTCTGTCTGTCAGAGCAGGTGGGAAGTGTCCACATTGGGGTGCAGCCTTGGTGCTTGGGATGCCCCGGCTGAGCCCCACGAGCTACTCTGATTTGAGGGGTGGTCAAAGGGAAGCAGTGAGGAGGAAGGCAATGCCTGGAGAAAATAATTTCTTGGCTCTGCCTGGTGCTGCCCAAGCACAGGGCTGGGCTTTGTATTGCGGGGATGCTTGGGAGCTGCTGGTGGCATCGGCACCGTGCAACCCACCCACTCCCTGGCAAGCACATGGGGGCCAGCAAAGCTTCCCAAAACATCCCCACCTTGCTGCAATTGCACAGAAAACTCCCACAGCCACTGCCTGTGTGGCACTACGGGCTGCAAGCAGTGTGCAGGACACGCGTCGGGGAGATGTGCCAGGGGATTGGGCTGGGAGCATCCTGCTCTCCGCAGGTCTCTGCCTGGGTGGTGCTGAGGTCCCTGCTCTGTGCCCTGTCCCTGCCATCGCTGGCTCACCTCCATGATGTCCTTAATGACAGGGGTCCATCGGGAGAGCTGGTAGGTCTGCTCACTGATCCGCTCCTTCCGCTCCGGCTTGCTCCGGCGGCGCAGGGTGGACTGGGCACAAAGAGGACGGGGACACCCTGAGATGCGGGGGCTCCTGCGGCCGTGGGGTCAGGGCCACCCCGCTGGGGACATCTCGGTGGGCGCAAGCAGAGCAGGTGCCAGTGGCCCTCCAGGGAGCTGATGGGGATGCGGGAGGGGGACACTCACGTCTGTGATGATGGGCACCCCGAGGTGGGCCATGTTGGTGATGATCTCGCTGTCCTCTGCTGGGATCTGGGCGTGCTGGATCAGCTTGTTCAGGTTCTCCTCAGTGATACCTGGACATGAAATGGGGAAATGACGTCCTCCTGAGGAATGCTTGCGAGTGGGGGCACAGCCCCTCCATCGTCACCTCAGGACACCTGGCTTGGTGGCAGTCAGACAGGGCTGAGCTTTTCCATCCAGTTTTTCCTGACCAGACCCCGAGCCCCACTCCCTGGCGCTGCCTGCATGTCTCCTCTCCCCCGTCTCACTCTCCTCACCGTTCTTCAGGAAGATGTAGAGCAAGATGATGCGGATCTTGTCATAGGTGCTGACGTTCCCATCCAGCAGGATGGGGACGATGGCCCTCATGGGGTCCTTGATCTTCTCGCCTTCAGCATCAGTGCCCATGGCCAGGTCCTGCAGAGCGCACGCGCGCTCGTCACCGCTCGGCCCGAGGCTCAGTGGTGGCTCTGAGCTGCCAGGCAGGAGCCGCTGTCCCCAGCCATCCCCACGGGGACGCAGGGAGGTGTGGGGGTGCTGGTACCTGTTCAACTCGGCAGAGCTTGTCCACTGTGCCCTGGTAGTGCTTCATGCAGTCCTCAGCCAGGTGTAGGTGAGTGGAGTACTGGGGAGACACGAGCGGTGTGGACACCCTTGCAGGGCTGGAGCAGCCAAAGGTCCCCGTGCCACCACCCCAACCTGCCAACCCCAGCCCAGAGCCGATGCTGCCCCTCGCCAGCCCTGCCCATGGCCAGGGACCCGGTGGGGAAAGCCACCTTTGGGTGCTGCCCATGCGGGCTCAGCACCAGTCGCTCTGCTTGGACGTTTCCCCCACTTGCCCGTTCGCTTTACCTTGCTGAGCTCCTTCTGGTACTGCGGCATCTTCTTCAGCATCTGGGACAGGTCTCTCATGGTGGTCTGCAAGGGAAGGAGATGTGGTCACTCACCCTCAGGGACCTGGGGCTGGGATCCTGAGGAGGGAGGAGATGACCCTGCCAAGGGCTTCTGCCCAAACGTCCTCCTCTTTCGGGGTTTGGTGAGACATGTGGACCCTGTGCTGGGGGGACCCTGGTGCCCCTTGAAGGGCACCTTCCCCATTTTCTCAGCCCCAAGCATGGGGCCAATGCCCCACAGCTGCCCTCCCCCACCCCATCAGGGACCTGTGGCCCTTTGCCGGTGTCCCCAAGAGGCTTCACTGCGTGCCAGCCCCCGGGTGCCTGAGCTTGCCGGGCGGAGTCACCTTATCGCCTGTGTTCATCCTCTTGCTCGACGAAAACTCCTTCAGGGACCGGGTCACCTCCCTGGGGACAGGAGGAGGGTGCAGCCATCAGCGCAGAGGGGACCGACACGAGGGGTTGGTGGCAATGCCCAAACGCACCCGCCCTGGGCTGGGGCAGCCAGCAAGCCGCCCATGGGGACACTCACTGGGACACCTCCGCGATGTGCTTGTGGCGCAGGGAGACCCAGAGGTCGTCGTCCTCGTCCAGGAGAACCTCCTTGACCCGGGCTTCCCCAATGCCGCTCGTCTCGTACCTGAGAAGACGGCAGGGGCATGGCGGAGGGGATGGGGTGCGGGGTCACACGTGGCTCAGGGGGGACACGGGGGAAGATGGGGGTTGTTCTTGGCTCTGCCAGCAACTGGGTGAGGTTATTTCAGCTTGGTTTCATGTCCCGCCACCTTCTACTCATTTAAAGGTTGGGAAGGGGCAAAAGGCTGAAGGTTAGAAAAGCCACTTTTGCATCACCCTGTGCTTGGCCAACATCATGCCTGCCAGGCTGCAGGTGGTGATGGCCTCTCCCGACCGATGCCTGGTGGCAGACAAGGCCAGCTCACTGCGGGGATGGCACTCACTTGTAGACATCGTTCTCGATGGGCAGCAGGTCATAGCTCATGGCCTGGAAGGTCAGCTCGTGCAGCACTGGGGAAGTGGGGTCAAAGCCGCGGTCCAGGATGAGGAGCTGGGAGCGAGCCTTGTCCGGACCCTGCCAAGCGACCAGAGCCATCAGCAGCAGTGCCGGAGTCCCCATTGCCACCACCAGACAGGGGGTGCCCACAGCCACCGCGTGGCAGCGCTCGAGCTGGACTCGAGGAGCGAAATGCCACCCTAGTGCCTTCCCCTGCTCCGTCCCTGCTCACCTCGCCCATGGTGGGGTCGTCAGCCTTGTAGGCATCCAGCTTGTCCTGGATGAGCTGCGCCAGCATGGCGTTGTCTTTGTAATCCCTAGGGAAGGAGGAGGAGATGTCAGCTCCCTGCCATGCGCTGTGCAGCAAGGGACGGGGAGGAGTGCTGCTTTCCCCAAGCAACGTCCTTGGCTCGTGGGAGAAGGGTAACCTGAGCAAGATTTATTGCTCCTTTTCACCTCTCCTTGGGAATTTGGTGCTCTGCTTTGCCTTGGTCTATCCTACATGAGATGTCACCTGCATTCTAGGCTCCCAAACCCCAGCTCTGCAGAGCATCCCCAGTGTCCAAGCCTTAGCGGGGCTGTTTGCATCCATCCTCCTGTCTTCTCCCCGTCCCCGCGCTGCCCTTACCCCCGGTACCGCACGGCTGGGTACTCCTTCAGCGTGGCACACAGTGTGGCGATCTGCTCTGCCAGCCGCTCCAGAATCGGGTTCTTCATCTGGGCCTTATGGGGGCTGTAAAAGCTTTGGAAGGAGTCGGCTGAATCCAGGGAGTAAACCTGGGAAGTGCAGTGGGAGGGCAATTAGAGGGGACGGGCTGCGAGGGACATCCGAGCAGCCCTGGTGTGTTGGGAAACCCTACGAAAACCCAGATAGATGCTGGGTCCAGGCTGCACATTCAGCAATGTTTGGGGTGTCCCTTGGGCTTTCGGCTGCCAGCTCTGTGCCCCAAGCCCCTTCCCAGCCTCTGCTCCGCGGCGCAGCCTCTCTGCACATGCACGAAGCCCCCAGGAGCTCCCCCAGCCCCTGTGCACATTGCCTGCTCCCATGCAGGAACCAGAGACCCAAGAAGGAGCAAGAACAGTAAAACCAGAAGCCAATTTTTCCATGCACAGGGCTGACGAGTTCATCTTCCACCTGCCCTCTCCATGGTCTCCCCCGAAATCCGGTGCCATCTGTTCCTCCCTGTCCCCCTTGTCCCCATGGCACGGGGCTGGCTCCCCGGTGCCCTCAGTTGGTGCTGTGCAGGGGGGTCAGAGCCAGCAGCCAACACGGCCACCGGCGCAGGTCCAAGGCGCAGCAGCCGCTAAATCCCCCGCAGCTGATCAGCCCCAAGATGTAATTGAAGGAGACAGGGCAGTGGGAGCAGAGCGGGGAGAGGGTTCGTGGTGGCTTTGCTGCTCTTATGCAAGCCCTGATGGGCTGGGGAAGGATCTGGAGCATCCCCCTCTGCTCTGTCCCCTGGGCCACCCCAGCAGGGACATCCCCAGCCCAGACCCACCTGGGACTCGGAGGGGAGGAAGGCGATGTTGATCTCGGTCAGGGTCTTGATGACCTTGGCGGCACGGGATTTCACCAGCTCGTTAAAGAGGGCATCGGGGCAGGCTGGAGGGGAGGAAGAGGAGGAGGAGGGAGCGCTCAGGGCAGGGTGACCACATTCCTGTGGTCCTGCCCTGCCCAGGCATCCCTCCCACCCTGCTTTTCTGTGCATGTTTTAGGGACAGAATCTTTCCCTTCTCTTGGTTTGCATGATGCGTTTCGTGATGGAGGGATGCCCGCCTGCAATGCTCTGCCCTCGGCCAGAGCAAGGAGCCTGGATCCCACTTATGGCACGCACGAACCCGACCGTGACCATAAGCCGTGGCTGCGACAGCCCCATCCCACAGCTCTCCACACGGCACCCCCGGCTCTTTGCTCCTTCTCCTCTCCCACCCGCAGACGCCAGCTGGGAGAGGGGCCCTGCGGGTACTCACAGTCAGTGAAGAAGACGTGGGCTGCTCTGTACTTGGAGGTGGGGGGGTCCTTGAAGTCGTTGATGAGGGAGTGGATGGACTGCAAGACAGAAGGGAGCGGCTGGGCTGGGCAGGGCAGCCCCGCGTCCCAGCACCCCTCCTAGCACAGGGAGCACCTCCAGTCCTGCAGCCCCATGGGGTCGGGGTTGGTGGCACTGCCCCGTCGGCACCGCTACCCACGCCAGAGCCAAGATGCTTTCCGTGGGCACGGCTGCCTGTCCCGGTGTGGCATCCTCCCCCTGCCCCCAGCCAAACACCGCACACCAGTGCTCACCTTCTCGGAGGGCGTGATGAGATAGACGGCCTCCAGGCTGGGCAGCGGCTCCCGGCGCTTGTTGATGTCTTCCACGACTGGGGGAAAACACAGGGACTGTGCCAGGGACCAGCGCAGGCAGGGGTGCTTGGCACACCTTGCCCAGGCTATGAGCACAACCCATGGCAGCAAAGCACCAGCCCCTCAGTGTCCACTGTGTCCCCAGCCACTTGCCCCTGCCCGCATGGGAGCTGGGGCTGTCCCCAGCCCGTCCCAGCCCTGTGTTGCCCCACAGAGAGACATGAGTGCTTGGAAAGGCCCTGGGGGGTCAGCGGATTTGTCTGTCTGCTGCTGTGCTGTGGTTGCTTTGGTCCATCCTCTCGTCCCTCCACGGGGGGACACCAGTTGGGGGTGATGCTCTGGCTTGGGATGCGGTGGTACCCTCCTGGCACAAAGCCCCCAACACCCAGCACCTCCCAAGGCATTGCCAGTGTTTTCTGTCTCCTTTCTGAGTGCTGCAGGCAGTTATTTAATAGGGCTGATATAAAATAACACTTGGTCTCCTCCTCTCCATCCTCCTTGGACTGAAATACTGCCAGGAGGCAAGACGGTCGGGCTCCTTCAGCCCCAGCAGGCTGGGATGGAGGCCCATAAGCACTCAGCACAGGGTGAAGATAGCTGGCTGTGCGTGATGGGTGGTTTTGTCCTTCCTATAACAAGTTCTGCGGGAGACGTGAGCAGCACGGGTACTCACTCGTTATGCCCTCCGTCATGATGTCGGTCATTTTACAGCAGGAGGAGAGCATGCGCATGCTGAGCTGGTCCACCACCAGCACCTGCAGAGAGCGGCCGTCAGCTGGGGATGGTGCAGCAAGGAAAAACCTTTCTCTGAACCCCACCGGTGCTTTGGGGCTCCCAGCCTGCTCCATCATCCCTGCCCTCCTCCTCCTCCTCCAGCCCCGCCGAGGTCCCCCCGCTCACCTTCCATTCTCCCTTCTTCTTCACCTTCCGGATCACATCGTGCATAATCTCTGCAAGAGAGGGAGCAGGGGGTGGCGTGAGCACCCTGAGCCCCCCTGCAGCACCCCAGGGTGCCCGTCTGCAGCAGGGGGGCTGTGCCAGGGGCACTGAAACCCCCCACTGCATGCGGGGCCACGCCAGCCCCACTGCCCCTTTTCTGGGGGTCTCAAAAGTGCCATCCTGGGATGACTCGTGCAATGTGCACAAGAGCAGCCACCTCCCCGGCTGCCACCTTGCTCAGTAGGGCTTCTTCTTGGGGTGCCAGGCAGTGGGGGTGTTTGGGGAACCTGGTGCGAGGCGTCACCCCAGCACCCACACTTGGCACTGACAGGTTGAGTGCAGGAGCTGTTCCCACACAATGGGGAGCAGTGAGCAGGACCTGAAAGTGTGCCCAGGCTGGTGGAGGGATGGGGGGGGTCCCCTTGGAGACCCCAGGGGCCACCCCATGCGCCTCAGCCCTAATCCGAAGCACCAGGAAAGCAGCAGCAGCTTAAAGGCTTCTTTTAGAAACAAGAATCAAGCAGCCTCAGCCTGTTCCTTGTAATCCCCCACAATCCCATTTCGCATCCTGTCCCTGCTGCGCTTACACAACCAGCCAGGACGGCTGTCCCCGCGCTGTCCCCTCATGGCCGGGCCACCCCTGCCCATTTCCCGGGGCGCAAGCACCTCGGGGTGCTGGGTGCTGCTCCCGCAGGACGCGCTGTGCCAGGAGGGATCCCAGCGGTGGGACAGGGACGCCCCCTCTGGGGCTGGGTGTTTTGAGCATCACCAGAATAGCTGCTTGCCTGGGTGACCCAGCTTGTGGCACCTGCCCTCCTGCCATGTGTGCTGCCTAAATATCTGTGCTGGGGGGGGGGGCCCAAACCCAAAAGGTCCCCTTTGTCCCTGGCAAATGAACTGCCACTCTTTGTGGAGCAGGGACACGCTGGTGAACTGCCTGGCCAAGCTTGGGGAAAGGGTCTGTGTCCATGATCTGTCGTGCCATGTCCTCAGCTCGGTGCTGCCGCCTGGAGGGTTTTGCTCCAACCCCCGGTCCCCAGGACAGGGATGGGAATACCCAATTAAAACNTACAGGTGCCATCCTGCCAGCCTCATCCTTGCGAGCTTTCTCCCATGGGAGCAACTGCACGGGTGTTGGTCCCATGGGTAAAGCTCAACTCAGGTTTATGTGGGGCAGCTAGGGATTTAAATTTGCCTCTTTCCAGGACAAGGCCTGGGGGAGGTACATGGAGGGGACTGCCTGGGGAATGCCCGGCCCTAGAAATGTCTCTGTTTGGGTGATGCTGAACTTGGGTGCGCTCGCCTGCTTCCCTGCCCTACCACAGGCTGTGAACTTGCAAGGGTAGAGGGGCTCGCAGCCACCCTGGCTGCTCAGAGCATCCTCACCGGGAGGGCAGCGGAGCCCTGCCTGGCTCGGCACAGCCCCGGGGGGATGCTCCCCATGGCTCCCCCCGCTGCTGGGTTCACTCACCCTGCTGCACGCACGCCACAGTGCTTCCACAGGCTGAGCGGGGCTGTAGCGGCACTGTGACGGGGATGGGTGCCAGAAGGAATAAACCTGTGAATGCCGCCGGGTTGCCTGTCCCGCCCTAAAACTGAGAGGTTCCCATTGCTGCCAGTGCACCAGCAGCTTCTTTCCCATTAGGTCTCCTTGGGGGAGCCCCAAAGGATGCTGGCCCCAAAGTTGGGGTGCTGCCTGGCCTCGGTCACATCCCTTAGCTTCTCCCTTGTTTAATGGGTGCGGGGCACCTCCAGGCCACGGATGGGTGTGACTGGGAACAGATGGGCTTGGTACCGCATCGTGACTGCCCTGTGAGCCCCCCAGACTGGATGGTGACCAAATCCAGGTCACCCAAGCAGCCAAAAAGCAATGCGTTAACGGGGAGTTTTCCTTTGCAGCGGGCAGGATGCAGCAGCGAGGGCTGCCCACATTGGCTCGGCCACTGGCCCGAGCCCTTCGTGTCCCCTGGTTCTCTGCTCGTGCAGGAGGGGGCCAGGAAGGATGGTGCCGTGGGCCCCCCTCACTGTCCCCCCAGTCCCAGTACTGCACCGATAGCCGCTGTCCCCGCTGGGGCTGCGTTTGCTCAGCTTTGAGAAGCCAGCTCCTGGTGACAAACATTTCCGGATCCTGCCAGAGGACCTTTCTCTCTTCATTACTCATGTTTGGCTCTTCCCCCTGAGTGAGGATCCAGGAATAACAGCGCTGTTTACCAGGCAGCATCCCACACCCTCTGTCCAACACCCAGTGCAAACAACCGTGATGCAAGCGCCGAGTCAGGAGGCGATCCTGGCGGGGAGAGGGCAGGGCTCCTGGAGGCTGCGAGCAGCCAGACAGAAATCCTGCCCCTGCGACTGCAGTAGTGTTTTGCTCCGGGGCAGGGAGAGGAAGGAAGGAAGGAGGCTGGGAACAAGCGTCCTGCAGCCAAGGGCTGCAGGGAAGGTGCTTCAGTGCAGAGGTTGCTGCTGGCCCTGTCGGTGTGCGTGCTCTTGTGCTCTCCGTTTGCAGGGTTGTGGCTCACAGGACGAGGGCTTGGGGCAGGGAAACTCGAAAGGGCTCTGGGCTGGCCCTTCACAGCACCCCTGTGCACACTCCCATTGCTGCGGAGTTGCCCTGTCCCCAGCCTGTGCCTGGGCTGCAGAGCAGGAGGGTGCTGTTCCCTCAGCTAATGTCCTCTCCTGCCTTGACCACCAGCAGGCCAGGTCTGGTTGCAAAGCTCAGCAGCCTTGGGGCTGCTCGTCCATTGGCTGCAAGAGCCTGCTCTCGTGAAGGGGTGGATCCACAGAGCATCCCGCAAAGGGGCTCCAGGGCCCTGCCGGGGCCCTGCCAAAGCCTGCACGGGAAGGAGTGAGAAACCCAGCAAAAGCCTGAGGTCACAGCGTCATGTTTGGAGGAGACACGTCCATGTCCAGCACCTCCCGGGTGTCCTTGCAGTGGCCATTAAACCCCCAGGTTAGGGAACAGCCATTTGTCAGCACTTGGGTGGACCAAGAGCGCAAAGCCGAACAGTGAGGGTGGCCAGGGATGGCAAGGGAGAGGGCATGCCAGTGAAGACGAGCTGTCAAGGATGAGCAGTGCCAGATAAGGCATTCTTGAGCCAATTCTGCACTCAGCAAGAGACTCCCCGGGGGGAAGCAACAGCTCCTCTGTTCCCTGAGATCCTCAAGTCAAGCCTGGTCACTTCCTGGGAAGAGATGCTCTCAGGTACCCGCATTAGCAGGGCAGATGTTGCAGCTCATGTCCCCAAATGGTCTAGCCAGCCAGAGCTTTTGGGCTTTAACGTCAGCTGGTGACGCTTACAGTCAAGCTTTTCATCTTGGAGATAAACCAGGTTTCAGGGGAAAAGTGCATATGTATATCTATCTCATCCAGTGCCTTCAACACTTGGATACCTTTGACACGGTTGCATGTTTCCTTCAGGCTGGAAGAATTTTTATCACAGTTTCTGCTGAGAATAAAACAATACAGACAGCTCTGGATGTATTCTCCAATGTAGAGAAGACATCAACACCTATGGACAAGGAAGCACATTTCACCTGCAAAGGCAGGACCTCCAGCACTCAGTAACACAGCCCTGAAAGTGCCATCCTGGGACGACTCGTGCAACATACCCGAGAGCTGCCACCTCCCTGGCTGCCACCTCACTCAGTAGGGCTCCTTCTTGGGGTGACAGGTGGCATGAAGATGACCCACTGAATCGTCTTCAACCAGGGCCAGAAGCTAGTGACACGGTGGCCTAGTAAGACTCCAGCCCATCCACCACTCCAAGAGGCTTAGCCTTGATACCAAGCTGGCTGGGCAGCCTTTCTCCAGGGCTGCCTGGCACGGGGACTGACTGGCCCCACATCTCCAGCTGGTTCTGAGGGAAAAGGGACTGACCCCACCATCGCTTGTGCCTGCATCGACAAAGCTGTGACCAACTGCAGACTGCGCTGGGACGGACTCGTTTTGGGCTGCCCCAAGCCAGTTATCCTGCTTCAGAAAGAGCCTGAACCCTAATGAGCAGCCCCGAAGCCCACGGGCAGTGGAAGCAGAGCCTTGTCCTGGCCAGCAGCCCATCCTGGAGCACCAGGAGAGGTGAGGGATGCTGCTCCAGGGAGTATTTCTGCTTTAGCAGTGACCCAAGCCTGGCCTGTGCCAGAGACTCGCTCTCTGTGGCTGCAGCAGCGATGGCCAAGCCCTTCCCTCCTGCAGCATGTATGAAGACAGACTCCTGCTTTTTAGAAATGCTCCTCCACCACCACGTCCCAGGACCTCACGTGTGGCACACCTTGGCCTGATGTGGTGAGGGGAGATGGAGTGTCCTAACGGCTGGCAAGAGGCTAGGAACTGCCCAAGGGCCTACAGAGCTGGGTGGCCCTAACCATGGGCTTTTCCTCTGCCACAGGCAGGGCTCAGTCCTTTCACCCTCCTCCTGTGTCCTTCATTTTGGGTCCAAAGTCCTGGAGCAGCCGTGGAGAGCTGGATCACAGAAATCCACGGTGAGGTTTGCTCTAGACCCACTTCTCTCACCAAGCTGTCACAATGCATCTTTGAGATGAGTGTGTTTGTCTTTGGGTTGGCTTGGCAACTGCTTTTTGCTGGTTCATTAACTAAATTGCTTAAGACAGTGTGAATGTTACATAGATGCAACTACATCTGAGTGTAGTAGACCATGTATCTACCTCTGAAACGCCGTCAGTTGGGGATCTATAGGAGCCAGTGTACTATCCCCAAGAAGTCCCCAGTAAAACAGGCTCCATGGACCAGAGGACGGCAGGGAAGGCATCAGCCCCATTCACAGCACTGAGAATAACTTCGTTTATGGGAGGCAAAGCCCACCTGACATCCATCACTGTGGCTGGGAGCCATCTCATCCTCAACAGGATGGTTTGAGTCTGGAGACCGCTATGGCCATAAACCAAGCAGTTCTCAAACATCTCCCGTCCAGCAGTTCCTGTCCTGAACATGTTTTTCCCACAGGATTATTTCTGGTGCCCTCCTGCAGGACCCCAGCCTTCCTGGAGAACTCGTTCACCGCGTTGTCACTGGACCTGCCCTTGGTGCAGACTGGACACTGGCCAGAACTGCCCAGGCTCACTTGCATCCTTCCTTCCCCAACCCTGGATGAGGTGAACTTTGGTATTTTCACACCCACACCAGCAGCCCCCATCTCCCCCACGGCTGGCGACAAGCCGCGCCATGTGCTGCACCAACCCAAGCAGTGCTGGTGCTGCTCTGGGGAGCGCCCGGGAACGAAGCATCGCAGCGCCGTGTTGTTGCTGGGATTCAGCTTCAAGGATTAGTGACATTAATTGTAGTAACCTGCAATTAACTCCTCTTCTTCCTATTCGCACAGATCTCATGAAGGATGCATGAACTTACACCTGCCTGCCAAAACTGCAGCAAACCTTCACAGCCTCGAGAGGAACAGGACAGAGACCTGGAGATCTTGAACAGTTCAGAAATTTAGGAGCACAGCCAAAAGGACGTAAGGAAGATGAAGTGCACAATCACACCCACAAACCTCTCTCATTGACTGCAGTGACGAAGCGGGGTAAAATTCACGAGGATTTTCACAAGGGACCGCTTCTGACACAGCTTCCTTGGGTCTGCACGAGGACCTGGGAGTTGAGCAGAGCTTCTCCTTCTGGGGAGTCACTGGGCCACAGGGCACATCAGGTCCCTTCTGAAGGCATCATCCTTCGCAAAGCTTGTTCTCTTCCTCCAGACATTTCCATCCTCGGTGGACATGCTGCGCCTGGCTGACAGCGGCTGCAGGCGCTGTTGGTGTAGCCAGCATTGGCGGTGCTTTGGACTGACCAGAGCATCCAGAGGAGCCAAGAGCTCTCCTGCGGCAGGATGGCACGCGCGGGGTCACGGCGTCCCGGAGGTGAGGTGGCTCCCAGGGGTAAGTGACACTCCTCCACACACAGTCGTGACTTTCTGAGCTGGTTCTCCTCTGCACTGGCCAACATGCCAACAAACTAGGGTTCTTCAGGCTCAGCTTGATGGGAATCCAGGCTGGGCTGGTCCCCCATGCCCACACCAACGCCAGGGACAGGCTGTCATGTGGCTGCACAGGTCCAACTCCAAGTGGTCCTGGTGCTCCCTTAGTGGCACACCACCACACCATCTGATGGGCTCCATGAATGACCCTAACGCGCCTGTCAACGTGTGTGCGTACACATGCACATGTTTGCATGTGCACACAGGTGATGTGGAAGCCCACACATTCATGCACCTTCAGCCTGATCTATTTTCGCACTCTCTGAAATGCAGGAGCTGAGCTCCTTCCTGCACGGTGAGTTGGTGGACACAGCATCTGCTTCTCAGTGTGCAACTAAAAGCCACATGACAGTGACTCTCTCTCTAAATGCATGGATTTTGTGGGAACAGGGAGGCAATTTCTCCCAGGACATTTTTCCTCACAGGTGCGTGAGAATTGGACCCAGACCTTTTTTTTTTTCTCCTGAAGAGGGAAAGTCTCTAGGCTAGTGGCTTTTTCAGCCTCCTTTCATATGCAGACATCGGTGGGTGGATGCAGGCCTGCCAAAGTGAGGTGTACCAGTCCTGGTATATTCCACGGTGAAGTATTGACAAGTATGTTCCAGGCCCAGGTGTAGACCATGGTCTGGAGACTAAAATTACTCCACACTGTGTGAATGTGAGCCCTGAGTTTTGTATGTTTTTTCAAGCCATGACCCAACTTAGAGCTGACATCGGAGGCAAGGCAAAACGATCCCATGAGGACAAATGCTAAAGCCCCAGCAGGGGCTTTGCCAAGCACCCACTCTAATAACTGCCTCAGGGTCTGCTCCCAACCGTGGGGACAGGGCACAGAGGTCCTCTCCTCGTCCATGTGCTTCTCCAGCACGCCAAGCTGATGGTGGGGCTGGAGGCTCTGCCCCATGCAGGCAGGAGGATGCAATGCGCATCCATGCAACATCCCCAGCAGGCTGTTGTGGTCCTGCACCTTTCTCTGTCTCCTCCTCCTCCTCTTCTGCTTGGCAGGGACCTGGCTGGACCTGGTTCTGGGGCAGCATGCAAGCCTTGCTCCCCAAGATAAGCTCAGAGCATCCTCAATGGGCAGCATTTTGCCCCTGAAGTCCTCCTGTGCCCTCAGCAAAGGTGATGGGAGCATGAGGTGCTCCAAGCAGCCTGGGTGAGTCACGTACCAGCAACGCAGGTCCCCAGGGCCCCCAGCCGTGCCCCGAGGCTGGCAGTGAGCCTGCAGCCCTGCCCTGCCCTGGAGGTGCCACCCAGCGCAAGCAGCTTGGCGTGCACCTGGTCCCTGCCACCGCCTCCCCAGAGGTACAGACAGGGACACTGAGTGACACGGTACAGCCTCGGCGCTGGGGGTCCAGGGAGGATTTAAGCGTGGGCTCCTCACTGTGTTCTGGAGGGAGCTGTTGTGAGGATGCTCTGTGGGAGGACCGGCTGCTGTCCTGGGGGAAGCTGCAGCCCTGGAAGGGAGCAGGGCTATCCTGGGGCTGCTCTGCTTCTCCCATCCTTGGTGACAAAAGGACACCCCTGCGGACGTTTCTCTCCTCTTGCAGGTGAAGGTGTCCAGGGGCTTTCAGACCCAGCACCGGTACCACCTCTGTACCTTGCACCACCCCGCCATGGTGGCAGGCACTGCACAGGCACTGCCCCGCAGCACGGCCCATCTTGCCTTGCTAGTGATGGTTCAGTGAAGCAAACCCACCTTCCTCCTCCTCCTCTTTCTCCTCCTCCCTGCAGGGTGCTGCAGAAGAGCGGAGACTGAGCCGGCGAGGGAAGCTCGGGGACCCAAGGAGGCCCTGAGGCTTTTCTGGGGTGCAGCGTGTAGCTTGGGGGCAGGAGAGGACAGGAGGAATGTTCACCTGACAGAGGTTAAATGAAGATTTCGGGATGGGAGTCCTCAGAGGTGGGACCAGTTCCCACACTTGGGCGAGATTTTTCCAGCTAGCACCCGAAGGAAGGGACTGGCTTTCCAACAGCATTCCCTGTGAGCTGGCCGCAGAGGGCGAACAGAAGACACCAGGAGGACCAGCTCTGGAGGCAGCTCCTCAACCTGCCTGGATGAGAGCAGCTCCTGGCCAACGCTGCTGGATACGGGGAGGTGCAGGGACAGCCCCGCCTGGCACTGGGGGGGTGACAACCAGGGTCTGGCTGGCACACAGGGCACCTGTGACACTCGCCCCCCTGCCCACCCACTCCCAGCTCTTCAGGGGCCTCCGGAGCACGTCTTGCTAGGGCACCAGCTGGTCAGAAGAATAATCCCAGCCTGGAGGGAAGCCAGGGCAGAATGCAGCTCTGGAGGTGGGGCCATGGCAACGTGCAGCATCCCTCCCTCCCTCCCTCCTTCCCTTCTCCAAGGAAGCCCGCAGAGGGATCCTGCCCTCGGGTCAGCCCCAGGGCACAGGCTCAGACCTCTTGCTCTCCTTAGGAAGCATCTCCTTCTCCTGTGGGTACACCTTCAGGGAATGCGGGCCCGGGAGCAGCCTGGTGCAGTGAGGGAGAGCTGGGGAAACGCTGTGAGAGCTGCATTGGTGCCCAGGGGAGGGGGAGGTCTGGGTACCCTGCAGCTCCTAGCACCAGGTGAGCAGCTCTAGCTGAAAACTGCACCACAAAGCAGCAACGGACCCACCAAGACCTGGAGCTTCCCGTGCCAGCCTGAGGAGCCCCTTGAGCCCCAGCTAGGGGGTGGGCCAGGCCCCTCAGTGCTCCTGCGGGGGCCCCATCCCTCCGTCCTATGCAGCATTTTGCCTGTACAAGGAGGAAGCCCTGCCCTCTCCTTCCAGACACCCACGCTCCTCAGACAGCCCCGTTGTAGGGCTGATGCCCTGCTACCAGTTATCATTTTTCAGTCTGGAATGATTATTTTCAGGGAAAAGCAGATAGGTTTGTTACCAAACCCTGAAGGGAAGGATCAAGCCAGATTTCCATGATGCCGGCTTGAAGCTGTGTATGTGTGCACACGCACAGCCATGATTGCTCCCAGCTTGTTCCAGCGCAGAGACAATGAATGAAAATAAGGGACACACAGTGGCGGTGATCTCTTGGCGCTGGTCTCTGTCCCCTCTTAGCTGAGGGCACGGTATGGGCTGCATGGGGCCCTGCCTGGGGGGTGCGGGAGGCTGCTCCAGCCCCCCCATCCAGCTGGGCTGGGGGCTGCCCCTCTCTCTCCAGCCAGGGGGACCGGCCCCAGAAGGAAACCCAGCAAAGCACACGAGCAAAGCTCCCCCCTCCCGTAGCCAATCCTGCAGCAGAGAAACGAGGGAGCATTTTCCTGCATTTTCCCTCCCATTTCACAGCCTGCTCGGCTCTAACCCCCCAGTACAGCACCCCTGGGCAGGGGGCTGACGCAGCCCCACCCCGGGCAGGTGATGGCTGGGAACAAAGCAGGGACATCAAGCCGGGGGGAACCCCCCTCTCCGTCACCACCCACCCGATCACACCACCAGCCCCGGCCGCACCATCTGCAGCCGCTGCGGGAGGGTTTCACTGCCTCCGCAGCCGGAGCTATCTCAGCCGCGGGGATTTCTCCCATTCCA
>VXAL01000967.1:0-45581 GCA_013399475.1 Chauna torquata | reverse complement strand
CCCCCCCCCCCCCCCCACTGCTGGGGCCCTGGGGTGCATGTCCCCGTCCCCAGGAGCAGCTGGGGACAGCACTGCTCAGCGCAGCCAGGAGTGGTGTGGAGGGGAGAGCCTGTACAGATGGACACTGTACTGGGCAGGATCTGCTCCCCGTAAGTTTTATATAATAGGGTTATTTCAATAATTTTCCTCCAGCAGCCTCCCTGTGCAGCCACAGGGCCTAATGGCCTGTGAAATTTCAGGCTGAGAATCCGAGGTGATGCGCATGGCAGGGAGCCTCTGGCAGTGTGGTGCCAGCACCGGCCCAAGCACCGGGACCTCTGCCCACTGCTGGCATTCGTCATCCCGAGCCCCCGCCAGCCCAGGCGGGTTCCCCCAGCACCGCACGGCTCCATGCACAGGGCCGGCGTCGTATGGGATCTGCCTGTGGAGCCAGGCAAGGTCCTGAGGGGCAGCCCCAGAGGTGCGTGCAAGAAAAGGGGAAATTGCTGTTGCTCCTTTGGTGGTGCTCAGGGCTGGAAATGTTTCCATGGTCAGGAAGCTGGGGAATTGGAAAAGAAATGAAAAGGAGCATCTCCTGAGTCCATTTTAGTGGGCATTGCTCTAATTAGCACCACATTCATTGGCAGTTACCTCAGACCTTTGATTAACAGTGAGGAAAATCAATAAGCACACTAAAAATTCAGATAAGTTTCACAGCTAATTTTAATTTCACATTTTAATCGTGTATTAATGTCAATCTTAATTACCATAATTAAGTCAGATGTGACTTAGCAAGAGCAGCTTGGAGATAAGGCGGTACAAGAAGGACGGTGTCTTTCTGGTGAGGAAGCAAGTGCCGCTCACCAGGCTTTGGGATGCGGTTGATGATGGTGTGGGGCGGGAGCTCAGGCAAGCCCTGGGCTCCACAGGGGAAACTGGGGGCACTGCACCCCTCTTCCAGCTCTCTGAGCTGCTCCTAAATGCCAGCTCTGGCAATGATAAGAAATTGCGCAAGGAGCGGCTTTCTCCCATGGTTTCACTATTTTGCCCTGCTCAGAATAAGGCAGGGAAGGAAGCCACCTGCGAGCCTGCGTGGTGGCTGCCGGAGGACACACGAGGCTACGCAGGGCACAGCGCGCAGCACTCTGGTGTCACTCTGTAGGGCAGCAAATGAGATCTTGGCTCCTGGAAGCTGGGTCAGGGGAACTGGGGCTGCTCCCATTCCGCCCTGTTGTCCCCAGCCTAGCCTGGCTCCTGCCCGGGGTCTGTCCCCAGCAATGCCAATGACAGCATAAGGCCTCTAACCTGCTCTGCCCCTGTTCCAGGCTGCCCGGCTCTCCAGCCATCTCACCGCTCCCTCTCCTTGCCGTGCAGCAGCGCAGGGAGGTCTCAGCCCCACCATCCTGGCGATGCCTGAGCTCCGGCTGTCACAGCTGGTGAGATCCGTGGGAGCAGCATGGATTCCAAACTGCTCGGAAAATCAATCTCTCATTTATTTTCATGATGGTGATGCAACAGCCCAGCGATGCTGCATTCGCTCTGCAGTTGCACCTATCGATTGCAGCCCGCTCCCAGCCTCCCTGGACCTTGTGGGGCAGGAGCAGCGCTGGCCAAAGGCAGGCTTTGCGCCGTTGAGCTTGTGCATCACCCAAGGAGCCCTTGGACACATCCGCCTTGCAGAAAGCTTCCTGCTGCCCAGCGGCATCTGCTTCCTGGTGGTTTGGGACCGACTGCAGCCATCAGAGCCCCGAGCATCCCCAGGCAGCTGCGGCTACATCAAGGGCAGGGATGCGGCTGGAACGTGGCAAGGACGTAGCTGCTGCCCCACTGCTCCCACCGGCTGGCAGGTGCTGGCTCTGCTGGCTGTGCTGACACCCCCGCGTGCAGGAGCGGGCACGGCGCAGAGATGGGGTCTGTGCATCTGCACACCCTGGTGCTGGCCGTTCCCATCCGGGCAGGGTGCTGCAGGAATGTCACCTGCGGTGTCTGCTGCTGTGTGACACCAAGAGGACAGGCTGCCGGAGGGGCAGTCAGGAAGCTGGCAGGCCTTGCTGCCTCCTAATCACAGCACGAATCTCGCTGAGTGCCCAGCCTGGAGAAGCACTCACGAGCTGACTCACTGGGTTTGAAGCTCTAGTTCAGCTGACGCTGAAACCCTTGGCTGCCCCTGGTGATTTTATGGACAGTGACACATCCCTGGGCCCTTGTCCCCAGCCCTGAGGGCGTCCCCTGCAAGGACAGCCGGGTCCTTCCCGAGCCCAGGTCAAAGCATCGCTGCCGGCTGCCGGCCAGCTGCGCCGGGGTGGGTCGGGACGCAGCCAAGCGGGGGTGCGGAGAGCAAAGCAGGGTGCGGAGGGCAAACCCGCGGTGGGGCCGGTGTGGGGCAGCCGCGGTGCCACAGTCAGGGAGCAGCAGGTTCTCCCAGTTTGCTCAGAGCCCCACTTTCTGCTACTAGAAGCCTCACTGGAGAGCGTCTCAAGGCTTCAATGCAGGTTCGGTGCCGCTGCCTCCCGCCAGCACCAGTGCAAAGAGGGCTCCAGTGCCAGGCTCCGGCCCCTCAGGCCCTCGCTGTGTGCATGGGGCCAGCCTCATCCCTGCAGCTTCCTTGGGAAGCTTCTGCTTCCTTCGCTGCGTGGTGCCCAGGAGGGGCCTTCAATGCTGAGAGGGAGCAAAGAACAACCTCGGCTTCAGATCTGGAGGCTGATGTCTCCCGTAACGACACTGAATCGCGGCTCTGGGGAATGGTCTGCAGGCTTTGCTGACTGGGGGACATCTCTGGTGAGTGGCAATATTGTCCCAGGGCAGAAAAGGCCTTTGTCCCTCAGAAACGGCAGAGCCACCCCAGCCTTTGGCTTCAGAGTGGGCTGCATCCCTGCTCTGCCTTATAAACACGGGTGCTGAATGGGGGGTTTGAGTCTGAGGCCAGGCTCGGTTCCAGCCCCTTTTAGCGTGTGCCCGCAGGCACAGCTGGGGGCCCTTTCAGGAGGGAAGTCCTTGTTCCTTGTTGACAGAAGAAGACTTTGCCCAGCTCAAAAATAGGCTCTCTGTTGCCTGTTGGTGTTTGGAGGGGGCTGAGAGAAACAAAGCTGCTGCGGGGACGGGGGCAGCGCAGTCGGGGGCACGGGGCTGCTCGGCGGCTCCACAGCCGCAGCGTCACCCCCACACCCTGCCTTGGCACCCCGCAGCAATGCACGGCCCCTCCGTGGGTCACAGTGTGGGTCTGCAGAGACAGAGTCCCCTTGCACATCCCTGGGAGCCATCCTGTCACCAGAGCAAAGGTTTCAGTCATGCAGCAGGGCTGCAGCCTTGGAGAACTCAACTGAGCCTGTGGTACCTCGACTCCCCAGCCATAAAACAGGGCAGTGACATTGTTTTATCCCCTATGTATAGTTCAAAGCTTAATTAACTGAAGCTTGTGAAGTTTTACCCTACCTGACCTGTTGCTATCTAGCTGTGCATTTTACCACAATTATTCCCAAACCAAAATGCTCGCCGTGAGCTGGTGTGCACACTGTGCTGTGCTGCAGAATCGCAGGGCTCTGTCTGCACCCAGCCCCTGCAGCCCCAGTGCTGCCCTCGCAGGCAGTGGGGGACCCAGCACACACAGCCGCTGGGCTTGCCAAGGAGCAGGCACCAGGGAGCAGCTCCAGCAGCCGCACGCCCGGCAGCACCCGGAGAGGCTCCCATCAGCTGCCAGCACTGCAGCTCTTCCAGACCCCTCCGATCCATGGTTAATGGGCTCCTTGCCAAGGTAATAATGCTGCTGTGGTTGTCACAACTATAACTCACTGTGCACTGCTGTCCAGAAGTTTCTAAAGACTTTTGAGTTGTGATTTCCAGTCTCTTGTTCCAGCAGGGTTTAAATCAAGCAAAGCAGACTGGAGCAGCCACAGCCTGAGCTCCAGGTCTGAGCTCCCCACTTCCCAGTTTCAAGGATCTCTCAGTACAGCTCTGCATCAACAGTGCGCATTCATTTTAGTCCCAATTTTCTCAAAGCCCCCCCTTCCTCCTCCAGCAAGACAAAGCCTCTTGCCACCCAGCAAGGCCAGGCTTCAGGGCTCTCCTCCGAGAGCTGCGGGGCTGGATCTGGGCAGGGACAGGCAGCACTACACTAACTCTTTTTCCTGATGAAGGCCAGCCATCCAAACACTGACCCTCTCCACGACTGTGCAAAGAAAGCTGCCTTCTGCACAGTGCTCACCGGCAGCAGATACCTGCTCTATTACAGCTTTCCTATCTGGGCCTCCATTCCCTGTATCTATTTCAAAATTGGTATTCATGCCAGGACACTGCTGGTATTTGCTCATTGTCTGCCATGTAAATTGCATGATAAGTTACTCTGCACCAGATACTGTTACTGATGCAGAAAACTGAATTTGTAAATTCATGAGTGCACAGAATTGATGTTGTCCTATTTAGCAATTTTTCCTTAAAAAATAAAAAGAAGTTTTGCTGGAAGTTTTTTGAACCGAGGCAAAACACAGCAGGTCCTCAGCACTATCCTCTCAGCCTGCAAGGGGTGAGTGATTTCTTTGCCTCTGCATTGTTCTGCACTTACCGCATCTAACCATTACTTGTTCCCAGGAGGATGTCCCGGATTCCTCGCTCACCCTGGTGTCTCCCCAGGAGACCCAGTACCATTGCTCAGCACCTCCAGCAGGCAGGGCCGTGCCGGGAGGGCTCGAGGTGCTGGGGGTGGCAGCACTGGGGTGGGGTGGGGAGGGTGCTGCCTGCCCACCTTGGCCCTCAGCACTGGGCAGAGGACAGCATTCCCAATCCCACTGTCCCAGATAAGTTCCCCGCAGGAACCTTGAAGGCGCGCTCTGACAAGCTGAGCAATCAGCGTCTCTCCGTGATGCTGACTGTGGATATCCCTGGGACGCCAGAGCGGAGGGACCCGGCCAGCACTGACGCTGCACCAGCGTTCGGAGCAGGTGAGTGGAAGGGCTGGGCAGCGCGGGCTGGGCAGCGCAGACTGGCTCGCGGGGAAATTAAATGAAATAGCGAAGTGATGGAAACAGGCAAAAGGAGGAAAGAACAGGTTACAGTTAGCGCCAGTAACCATGGCATTATGAAAAACAAATCTTGTCAAACAGCTGATTGTGATCTCTGAAGAGATTATAAATATGAAGGAGGAAGGTATCTGAGTAGCTGTTCCAGGCTGTTGCAGTGTATTTGATGTGGTATCAAGCAGTATTTCACGAAAAGCAGCACGATACAGAATCAGAGCGGAGCATCTTAAGTGGGTTAAGAACAGGCTCATTGACAGATCTCCAAAAACAGCAATGAGGAATCATCTTCAAATGAAGGAATTATTAATGAATCCTTTAAGAACTGATGCTTAGCTCTGTCACTGCGTCACATTTTCAGTTATGATCTGCAGGTAAGTATAAAAGCGCTAGTGATTACGCTTACCAGGAGGAGATTAGCAGGACAGTTAACTTGGGCAGACCCGCGCAGCCACACGGCGTAGCCTGGATCACAGTGGGGGGTGAATTATTCAAACCAGTGGGCTTTATGGCGTCCAGTGCTAAATTCTGTGCGGTGAAACAGAGGGTGCCTGGATGGGAGAGCTGTGCTCTGGGAAGCAGCTGGAAGGAGTCAGAGATCTGAGAGACCGGACGGTCCCTCTGTGACGGCAAAAACCAGCCATCATCCCCTGGGCCAGAAAAACATTTGTACCAAACCCAGCACAGGTCGGCAACACCTGGCCCTGGCTTGCTGCAGACTGCACCTTCTGCCTTGCCCCTGCGCTCTCGGGTGTTTCAGCAAGTTCTCAAGCCTTTCCTCTCCCAGGCAATGCAGCTGAAAACGTCTCGCAGGGACTGCGCCCGGTGCAGGGGCCCAGACCGGTTCTGGACGGGAGCTGCTCCTCACAGGAAATGTCCCAGCGAGGCAAAGAACGCGGTGCCTGCAGGGCTGCTCCGACAGAGTTAGCGCGGGAGAAGCAGCAGCCGGCACGGAGCACGACAGTGACAGCAGCTCCTGCAGGTGCTGGAGAATGTTTTTGTCCAAAGGGAGCAAGGAGCGGTGCATCACTGTTTCAGTCAGGGCGTTGCAAAGAGGCAGTGGCTACCCTCATGCACAGCAAATTCTTGGCGGGGCTGTGCGGGGACGTTCCTGCTCCTCCCGCACCTGGGGCATCACCCCGGGAGCCAGCACCCGCGACCCCGGGGAGCAGGACGGCGGTGCTGGCCGCGGCTCGCGGCTCGCAGGGGCCGGGTCTCGCCGGGGGGGCAGCGGCCACCTCCCGGCTGGGGGAGCGGCATCGGCTGCGGGGCAGCCCTGTGGGTACTCCCCAGAGCCCTGGGGCTGGTTTCTCAGCAGGGGGTGGTTGCTCTTTTTGTGGGGGAAAAGCGGATTTGTTCCAAAGCTCTTTTCATGAAAAAAATCCATACTGTTTTGCTTTGCTCTGACCCATCTCCCAAGCTTTGATGGTTTAATTGATTAGCTTGTAAGAGCTTGGCAGCCGAGCCCGTGCTTTGTTGGTAGCATTTCTGCAGCTCCCGCAGGTGGAAAACCATTAACTGCCCCCGGACTCCTCCCTCTGCCCACAAAGAGCTCTTTGGGCAGGATGCTCTGCGGTTGTTTTTGGAGAAAAGCCCCTAAAATACATTCTTCCTGCACATGCGGCCGGGTCAGCCCCCGCCATCCACCCCCATGGGTGTGGGTCCCATGCACATCGCTGCCACGGGTGCCGTCTGTGCCCGCCACATGGTGACACTGCACGTCCCACAGCGCCGAAACGTTACACCGATACGGGTCTATTTGTTACCAGAGATCTTAGCAAAATAATAACATTTCACTTGTGCAGATCTATTATCAAGGCTTGCTCTAACTTTATGCTGCTCAGTGTGTCAGTATGATGAGGGGTTGGTACTAAACCTACCAGCAGTCACTAAGTGCTGCTGTATAAATGTCTTTTCTGAAATAACAGTATTTTAGCTTGCTAGCACCTGTTTAGAGTCCTGGGAAAAGGGATTTGCTGAGGCTGCAAGGTCCAGTGCTGGTTGCCGCATATCACGCATGGGATCTGGTTATGGGACCCGAGCAGCTCTTCCCGGGGGCCCCCCAGTGCCAGACCCGTGGCTCTGTGCTCATGGCAGGGCCGGCAGGATCTGGCCATGGCTGCATGCAGGGATTGCTCTGGGCGACTCAGGAGGGTGGGCAGCGAGCCCAGTTCTGTGCCCGCGGTGGCTGCAGCACCCTGCTGAGGCAGCCAGGGCGCGAAGGCAGTGGGTCCCCAGCCCCCAGGGGCTCCCCTGCCTGCGCAGAGCATTAGTGCCTGGGGGACGCTGCGGGGATCCAGGCGTGCTTCGGGGAGGCAGGAGGGAGGTGTCGGAGGAGGGACAAGCAGGCAGACTGGAGACAACATGTGTGGGGCCCTGGCAGGGCTTCAGCATCGCAGCGTGTGTGCGTGTGCATTCGCACGATGGGAGATGTTGCGCAAGCTGAAATGAGATTAGCTAATGTACTGCAAACACAAACCATCTAGTAAGGAAATCTCTCTCCGACAAATGCAAATCTTTATGCCTAGTTTACTGTGTAATGTTACCCATTAACCCCTGTGCTCTGCCTGCTGGCAAGGGGAGGGAACGGAGGCAGGAGGCTTCTGGTAAATGTTCACACAGCGAAAAGGTCCCTCGGCTGCATGTGCCCGGGAGGTTTTCTGCTGCTCTGGCGCGTTACAAGCAGCACGTGTGCTCTGACGGGAGCTGCCCTCGCTGCCTCTTCGCAGCACCCAGGGCTCAGGAGCCGCTGGCCAGGCCCCCACCTGTGCGCTGCTCGCAGCCTGCACCCACGGGCAGGAGCACGGACTGCGCCGAGCCAAGGCCGGGGTGCCCTGCAGGGCCCGGGGGCAGAGACGAAGGGCCCCGGGCCGGTACGCGGCTGCCGATAACCAAAGGCCACCGGTGCCTCAATTATTTTCAGCGTGAAGCCACGTGTCTTCCGATGATGCTCTTGGCCAGGCTCTAAGATACTTGGCAGAGAGAGGTAGTTGTCATGGAAAGGGGTCTCGCGGGCTGCAGGCTTGCTTTTAACCCTCGCTTCGTGCAAGCCAGAGAGCAGAAGGGTCTCTTCAGACACATAGCTGCACTTGTAGTGCGGATGAGGGTGACAACTGCAAAAGGAGAGATTATTTTTCTTTCTCTCCCATACATGCACATGTCCCATGAGAGGACAAGCTCTCGGTAGTGAGCAGAGCAAGGGCTCCAAGCCAAAGTTAAACTCCTCCGTGCCTACGGCGCTGTGGGCTGGGAAGAGGCAGTCATTGCTCTCAGGCTGCATACGTGCAGGAGCGATGGGATTCACCCTGCCTTCACTTCAGGGCTCTCCTCCTCGGCCCACCCCGTGGCCAGGTCTCTGCAGCCAGCATCAACGAAGCCATGTGCAGGATTTCTGCGCACGCCTTGCAAACGCCCCGCTCCTGGGCCTGCCATTGCTGCTGCAGGCACACGGTGAACTCGGCAGGCAGCTCTCCCTCGGCTCCCCGTCACGCTTGGCTGTCCTCAGAGCTCTCTTGGTTGCAGAACCACTCCCACCCGCAGCGGCAGAGCCTGCTCACAGCAGACCAAAACCTGCTGCTGCCACACCGGCTGCGGCAGCACTCTGGGAAAGGAGACCGGCTTGGGGCCCTCCAACGAGCCTGCAGCAACTCCGCTAATAACACCCTGCAGGTGCACGTGCTGCTTCTTACAGGTGTCTTTCAAGGCAAGGGCACGGGGGGATCGCTGCAGAGCTAGGATGCTCGCTGGCACGGGTGTGGGCATGCACCCACTGCCCAGTCGTTGTGCATCCTCTTGTCCTGTCAGGCAGAGACCAAGGCACCTGCCTGGGACAGCTCCGTCTGTGTTTCAGTTCAGGTGACACGAGCCTGAGTACTGCAGCCTGCTGAGAGCAGCCGGGAATCCCTGCTTTTATGACAGACCGTAAAAATCTAAAATAAGGCTGGGAATCATCAGAGAAACCCACATGGAGCTGAATTTCTGCATAACCACAATTTTTCAGGCTCCAGCGCCTTCCTCTGGAAAGCCTGAGTGCCCGGGTGCTCGGTGCGCGCTGCACCGCACCGGGACGGCCCCTGCCAAGGGCTGCCCAGCTGCAGCTATTTCCTCGAGCAAGTGAAGTTTTGCATCCAAACCCCAAGATGTTAAATAGGATATCCAGGCATTGCTGTTGAAGTGGTTGGTTAACGGGGTTGCTAATGGTGCTGGAGCAGATCTCAAGAGGTCCCATCCAACCCTAACGACTCTGTGATTCAGGAGCTGCTCGTGGTCCCTGTGTCGGCTTTGGGGACCGCAGCCATGGCCCCTTCGCTGCAGCTTGCCTGCTGCCCTCCCGCAGCCCCAGCCCGTGAGGTCCCAGCGCCGTGTCCGTCTGGGGGGGAGACTGCCTGTCCCTGGAGGGTGACTTTAGACACAGAGGTAATTCTGTCTCCAACTGCTCACCCCAAGCAGTCGTTACTGCAATTACCCTGAGTGCCACTGGATGATACTTGGTAATTACACGGCTCTTTCATCTGGGGATCTCTGAGCACTTACTGATCAATTCGTTAAGCTTTGCAGCAGGCTGTAGCCATAGCGCAGGATGCCGCCGGATCGATAACCCTCTCCTGAGATGTAGTGTGGCCATGCGAGCACAGGGCTTGGCCCCAGTGCTGGGGGCAGGAGAGGAGTGGGGGACAGGGATGGGGGACATCAGCAGCAGCCAGGGCCCTGCACCCTGGCACGGGGTCCCTGCAGGGATGCGTACACCAAGGTTTGGCTTTGGGAAGAGCCGGGGATGCTTGCAGGAAGGACAGTGGCTCCGGCAAGTACGCTACAGGCTGCCCAGGGCTGCCACGAGCTGCAGCAGGACATCTCCTCAGTGCGCATCCATAGCAATGCCCGCTTCCCAGGGAAGGGGGGAGGACGAGGCCATGAAAGCTGATGAGTGAGAAGTGCCACAGAGAGCCAGTCAAGTCCCTGGCTTTGTTCCCAGTAAGGAAGGAAAAAGTTGGGAATTTTGTTGGCTCTTTGCTTGGGCTGCAGCTGCAAACATCCCCCAGCCCTAATCTGACCCTGCAGTGTGGTCCTCCTCTGCAGCCCCGAAAGCAGCACCACCATTGCAAATTAATTTCTAGACCTCTTGCTGCCTGCAGAGAGCAGGACACAGCCCGTGCAGCTCAGGAGCATCGGCTGCTTCGCTGCCTGCTGGTTCCCCACCCTTCCAGGCAGCACCAGCTGGCTGGGCCAGGTGAGAGACGGGCAGTGCCCACCACCTCTGCATCATCCTCACCACTCCGAGATGAGCTGCCTACTTCGAAGCTTTGGGCATGGCATGAAATTCTGCTGATCGGAGGAGTCCTGGCAGGAGCCTTGCCATTAGCACAGACTGTAAATCTCCTTCTAACAAGGAGCCTGGCTGGGCCCAAGTCAAGATTTATAAATATGAATAAGATTGAAAGCAGCAATTCCCCTCAGAGCACATAGGAATAGACAGTGTGTTCGCCTGCCTGAAAACATGCGCTCGCATCAATTATTGGCAGGAGAAGAAGACTCCCCAGGCTGGGGTTTGTTTGGGTACCTGGGGAAGGTTGCTATCAGTGCCATCGCGTCCGTCTTCCAGACACCCCAACAAACCACCCTGTCCTGGCAGCCCTGAAGAGCAGGGCTGGGGGCCACAGGCGAAGGGGCAGGTAATGGGGAGGCTCCGCAGAACACCTCCCTCCGGGGCTGGGGGTCCCCGGGGGAGGAAGGCTGCGATGCTCCGTCACCACGGCAACCCCATCACTCGCCCAGGCAGTAATTAAAAGGACGGCTCTGTGCGGGAAAGGCGGCTGGGCCGAGGTGGATAACGGCTTTCTGGGGTCTCAGGAGCCGGCTGAGGGCAAGCTACGCTGGCAAGCCCATGGAGCTTCTCGCTCCTTACTACAGCGACCTTTTCCTCCCAGAGCTGTCCTGAATAAAGCTAGATGACATGACTGGGGAGTTCTCTCTCTTTAAAAGGATTTTCCGTTGCGTTGCTGCACTATCAACTCTTCAAAAATGCAAGTGTGAAAAATAAAGAGAAACAGGTATGGGGGGTGTTCTCCATCGGAGGGTATCAAAGCTATTTGACAGCTTGGATCCGAATTCATGAATTGCAGCCAGTCCTTGCTAGAGAGCTCCAGGTTGGACCTTTCCCACCCTGACTCGTTGCCAAAAATCGCCAGTTGCAGGCTGAGAAATGCATCCCACCCCGCGGCAGCCAAGGTGCTCTCGTTCTCCTCCTGTTAGGGACAAATACGACATATTGCTTTGCAGCCTGAAATCCTTTCCTGGCTGTCCTCGGTGGCAGCGTCCTCTCTGCCACGAGGCACAGGGCAGCAGCTCCACCGGCAGCCGCCGGCCACCCCACCGGTGCAGCGCTGCCCCCCCCAGCTCGTGCCCAGCCCCTCCCCGTCACCAGCGGGGCCGGGCGGCACGTCTGCGCGGAGGCACGGGGCCGCGGCGGGGGGCCGAGCTGGCAGCGGGACGGGTCTCGCTGGCGCTGGCAGGGCGCCATGCGCTTGGCCGTCCTTCCTTCCCAGGCAACCTTTCAGCCCAGATGGAGAGCACCAGAAGGAGTTTTGTTTCCTTCCCAAAACGCACGACACATGCTCTGCCTAACAAGGTGCCTGCGCAGGGCTGCTCCACTTAGTGCAAGGCACAGTCACCCATGCTCCCTCCCCCCGGACCCCGGCGGCGGGCGGCAGCGAGCTACCTGCCCTCGTGTGCTGGGTGCTCAGCTGCAGCAGAGACCCGCGCACCGCACCCGGTGTCGGGGATGGTTCGGGGGTGCGCGGCAGGAGGCTCCAGCAGCTCCACGTCACCACAGCAGTTCGCTCTTGTGAGGGCTGTCGGGAAACAAGCAGAGGGACCCGGCTGTGACGGCCTGAGCTGTCCCGCAGGGTGGCTGCCGCCCACCACCACCACCACCACCACCACCACCACCGCCCTCCCCAGCTCCGCAGCAGAAAGCAGCAGGCAGTGGGGCTCAGGACAGGCCTGACGCAGCCTGGCTGGGGATGCTCGCTTCCACCTGCGGCTCGTTACTGCAGGACTATAGAAAGGGCCCAGGCTGCCCTTCCCTGGAGGCTGCTGCTGTTCAGGTGAGCAGCTGTGCGCTGCCGTGGCTGGCTTGTGAGGGGGTTTCCTACTAGCAGCAGCGAGCACTGCTCAGGGGTTGGTACCCTCATACGTGCTGCTGATGCTGGGTGCCAAAGCCCGGCTTCCTTCTGTGGCCCTTGGCAGCAGAGCATGGAGAGAAGGAGAGCTTTGTCAGCGGTGCCAGGCTTCCTACCCTATCTCGTGGCTAATGCCCTCCTGCGCTGGCTGCAGCCTCCCCGCTCCCTTGGTGGGTGAGGGAGGACACGTGTCATGCTCTCCCCTGGGTGGGGGACCACAGGACCCCAGCTGCCTTCCCACATGCTGCCTCTGTGAGGGCTGGGCACGGCTCTGGGAAGAGCCCTGGGGCTGGGGGCACCCCCAGCGGTGGGGCACGGTGGGCTCGGCCAGGCTGGGGCCTCCCAGGGGCTGCGTGCGGTGCTCTCCTGCCTGGCCCCAGCCGCGAGGCTTTGCTCTGGCACTGTCTCTCTGGGTGATGCCTCCCCATGGATGCATTGGCAAATGGTTTGTTCTAAAACACAGCTGCAGTTGTGTTATGTGTCTCTTTTACTTCTAAAATCAGCCTTGCTCGGCTCTGGGGAGTGTTCAGCTTGGACAGCCCCCACCTCTTCTCTGAGATGGGAACAACAGGAGCCAGAGGATCACTCGCTGCCAGCCCAGGGAAGACACAGCGGCTTTCTGAGGTCAGAGTCCTCCTGTGGCAAAATGTTTGTTCTGGGGTGATGATGGTTTCCGATTCTTATGACCTGCCCATTGCATTCCTGTGCAAAAGGACTGATTTGAGACATGCCACAAGGGTAGTGAAGGTGCAGGACAGCTCTGCTGTTTAAGCCCCCTGCTCTAAAAGCAAAGTCCCACACCAGCATCTCCAATATCCTTGTTCCTCTTGCTGTGCTGGAGCCAGTGTGCTGCCCCGGGCTTGGCCAGGGCTCAGTGATGACTGCACGTGTTGTCCGCAGTGAATGCAAAGCTCCTGTGTAGCTCCGGGTGCTCACTGGAGCTGTTTCCACCTGCGTGCAAAGGTTGTCCCGGAGTGTGTCTCAGCCCACCTGGCTGTGGGTGCTGCTGTCTCTGAAAAGCTCTGGGGACGGGACGGGGGGTCTGCATGTGGCAGGTGTGTGAAGGGGACGGCTGCAGCACAGGAACGTGCCTCCTCCGGCCCTGTGGGATGCACTGAGGAGCTGCCAGCCCGGCTTTCTCAGTATTTAAAACCTGACTTCACGTTCTCTGCTATGAAAGACAGCCATGGTTTTTGCTTTACAAGTGTGATTGCCTGTAACAGCATGAAATTACAGCCAGAACTGATCAGCCTGGCAGCAGATAAGGGAAGCTGTCAAGTGTGGCAGCGTGTTATTACACAGGGGGATCGGAAGGAGGGATCCGCCAGCCCTGAGACGAGCGGCTCCAGGCTGAGCCGCTGCTCCAGGAGAAGCCAGAGGGACCTGCTGGTGTTCCTGGGGGGACGATGGCTCCGCTCGCTGCTGCAGGATCAGACCTGGCAGCAACGGAGAAGGCGGGGGTGGCTAGAGGGATGAGCAAAACGTGCACTCAGGCTCAAATATGGAGTAAACCTGCTGCGTAAAGCCATGCCTAGAGGCACAGAGCAGTGCTTGAATGCAGGCATGCGTGTGAGCACAGGCACTCGCACGTGTCCTCTGTGTGGCCAAACTCATGCACTGTGTCCTGGCTGCTCCCAGGGCCTTGCCCTGGCAGGTCCTGCATTAGGCTGCTTGCACATGGGTGTGATGGGGTGACCTCTGGGCATGCACAGGTGATCACAGAACAGGAACATTGCGGGAACTGCCCCAGATGCATTGCTGCATGTGCCATTTTCTGAAGACGATGAGAGAGGGAGCTGTATAAACCTTCATGCCTGCAGCCAAGGGTTTGAGCACATGGCACCAAAAGTGCCCCTTCTGCAGCCACAGACAGATTTCTCTTACAGTTCTCCAAAAATGACTTTGTAAAGGCTTTGCATTTGTTTCCTGTTCTGTGCATGTGGTAGCAGATGGGTGCAGTGTCCGTGCCCATACTTAGTGCTGCCTCTTCTGCTCCTGCAAAGCCATCCGTCGTCAGAGCTCTCCTGAACGTGATGCTCCCCAACACCCTCAAAGAGCCCTTCTGCCCGAGCTGATGGCTGCCTCTCACATTAGCTCCAGCATCCTGCTCCCCTCCTTTCCACAGCCAGTAAAACAAGAGGGGTGGCTGGGGGGCATTGCTGCCCCGAGCACCCTCAGCTCTGGGCAGGCACAGGAGAGGTCTGCACCCCTCTGCCCCCGCAGCCAGCCCCTGGTGTGCCCACTCCTGCTCGTCTTCTGGCAAGCTCCCCTTGCTTGCAAAGGGACAACTTGGTGGGAGCTGCTGGGGGCTGCGGCTCCTTGCCTGGGCAGCACAGGGCGAGCCGTGCTGTGCGGCGTGGGGAGGGCTCCTACAAGGCTGGCCTGCCTGCCACCGGCACGGGCAGGAGCTGTTCTGTGCTCGCAACACTTGGCACGTGTTGAACAAATCTCTTTGGGATTGCTGAGCCCGTGTTTCAAGGCAGCAGCAGAGGGATTGTTGTATGCTGTCACAAACTGCTGTTTACACACACACTTGTAATGGTGTGTGGTCCCTGCGGCTGTTTTCTTTATGGTGGCAGTGCCAGGCTCCCCCCTGGAGAACTCTGCTGTTACCCATGTGGCTCCATGCAAGCTTCCTCCTGGCTCACAGCTGTGTCCCACACCTCCCTAAAAAAAAGTCATTCCTGGCACTTTCTCACTTCCATAAGCTCTTTTCCACTCCAGAGAAAAGGTCTCAATTTACTCATCGCTGCTCTAATCCCAATTGCAAAATGTGGGTGTTGATTGGAGGTAAGTTAGTGAGACACAGGAAGGAGCCCTGGCAGAGAAAGAGGCTATTTCCAGCAGAAATGTTTGTGCCTGATGGCCGGCTGCATGGTCTGTCTGCTGGGCTGAACTGATTGCAGTGCAGACACCACCATTTGGGCAGCCCCTGCCCATCCTCACGTGCTGTGCAGCACTGAAAAACGCACTTATTCATGTGTTAGGCCAATTCTCTGCAGTTCAAGCTTTTTGGGTATCTGTGATTCCTCCACATCTTGCTTTCTGTTCTCATCCCCTTTCATCCCCCTGGCCTTGCACCTTCCTGCTTCAGAGATGCTTTGCTTCCCTCACCCGGTGTTTCGAGACAGGGAAATAAGCTGGTGGGTGGCATGGAGCTGGCCCTGCTCGCAGCGCATGGGGTTCGTTTACCAGCAGCTGCACCGTGTCAGCCTGACCTTTTCAGTATGCAGCAAGAAGCCTCCCTGGCAGAGACTGGGGCTCGCCGCACGCAGCCTTCCCTGTGCCACAGCCCTGGCGCATCCAGAAGCAGAACCTGTCCTGGCATCCGAATTAATGGCCTGCTCAGAGCTGTGAAAAGCAAGTAATAGCAGCCTTCCCACTCCCCTGCAGTCCCGTTGCTGTTGCTCTCTCGTGTTGGCTGAGCTATACACGTGGTAAGGGTCAGGTTTTGCTTTTCTCTGCTGCTTTCCAGCCCTGGGCTGGGGGTATGCAGTGTCGGGGGGGGGGGGGGGGGGGGTGTGTGTGCACCGGAGCAGGGGCATGCAAACAGGCACGTTGGTGCCCAACACAGATTAGTGGGGGGGGCAGCCAGAGCCTGGTTGCTTTCCTGAGCTCTGACTGCTCTCTGGGATGGTCTGTGCCATCAGTGGGATAAGGCACCCTGCTGCACCCCAAAACTGAGGATGGGGCAGTCAGGAGTCTTGGTGCAGCACTGCTCTGGGCCCTGGGAAGCCCTTGGTGCCTCTGCCTTTCAGATGCCATCACAGATCCCCATGACTGATGGCTGAACCATGCTGATGGCTTAAAACCCCCGGTGATGGATTGCCTCACTAAACAGGGGTGCGCTGCAGAGGAGACAAGCAAATGACTTGCTGCCTTTGCTGCAGGCTTTGCTGGGAGCGCAAGGCATGCTTCGTTTGCTCTTCCCCAAAGCTGGGGCAGTGGCAGCAGCATTCAGTGCAGGCTTGCAGGCACTGCCAGCCTCTGTGCCTTAGTCCAGCTGTGGCTGGGAGCAGCGCTTCGTTCCCAGGGCTGGTGCCCAGCAGGACCCAGTGAGATGATCTAAAGCAGGGTGGTCCCAGCTGGTCCCTGAGCATGTTCACAGGGCACTGAGCCTGGTAAGTGATGCTTGGTGCCACAGGCCCAGGTTGGGCTCAAAACCCTTGCTTGTTTTTGCCTGTGATCTGGTTCTTGTGCCCTGAGGCAGGTGCCTGCACCGCTCCCATCCCCTCCCGCGCTGCCCAATGCCTGCAAAGGGAGGAACACAGGGGCGGCTCAGGAGGGCGCTGCTGGGCAAGAGGATTTTCGCCAGCCCAGTGGAAAACACAAGGATTTTGCTTTATTCCTGCCAATGGCAGATCTCACTCGCACACAGTAGGAGGAAACAAGTGCAGAAGAAGAAAGTGAAAGGTTTTCACCAGATCAGTGGCAAGTTAGAAACCCAAGGCAGCCCTGCCCACGCAGCGTCCCAAGATGCAGAATCGCATCCCTGCGCAGAGGTAGCTCTTGGGCTCAAATGGCACAAGCGGTGCGTCAGGGCAGGATGACTGAATGCCACCTCGTTGTGCTGGAGAGCTACCTCCCTGCTCGCATGCTCATGGTTATTTCATACCCATGTGCTCACAGCAGGGATGTCTGATAAGGTGATGATCCAATACACAAGCAGGAGGTATTTTGATTTTCTTCCTGGGATCAAGTTTATTTCCTTGGCACTCTTCAGGAATGTCTGTTATAGGGGCAGACAGGGTGAGTAGGCTGTCGTGCTTGGCCCTGAAACAAAGATGAAGCGAGAGCTTGATCAAGGAAAGGTTCTTGGCCACGTTAGAAGGGAGATTTTCTGTCTCCAGCCAGCTGCTGGATCAAGGACTGCATTAGCATTGACCTCGGGTATGTTGAGCAGCAGCAGTTTCCTAACTCGGCACAAGACCATGCTTGACTCTAAATCTTGCCTAGCACCGTGTGCATCAGTAACACCTGTCTTGCAGGAGCATTTAGGGGCTGGATTAATCAATGTCTGCAAAAAAGCGTTTGTATCCAGAGATGAATGATGCTCTGTCAGTATGGAGCACTATTATAGTTGTTAATTGTGTGTTGTGTAAAAATGTGGCATCTGTAATCATCTAGAGCAAAACAAATGCTCTGCTGAGCAGGATCCCTTCCCCTCAGCTCTGATCCCTGTGAGGGAAGGTGAAGCTCAGAGCCAGGACAGGGAAAATGAAGTTCCCCTGGCCCCTCAGCCAGGCAGCAGGGACCCAGCGGGGAAGCACTGGTGCAGCACTGGCGCAGCACCTCCCTGCCCGGTGCCCGGCCCGGGGGTGTTCCCTGAGGCAGCAGGTCCGTGCCCTGGGGTGGGCTGGCACCCAGGCACTGTGCGGGGCAGGCGAGTTGCAAAGTCTTGTGCCACTTGTGGGAATACGTTATCCAGGAAAAATGCAGGCTCTTCCCCTCCGTGGGCTCCTGCACTGCTTCGGCTTTGAGATACTTTTGCTGCACGTGAGCAAGAGCCAAAATGAACTTGAAATCAGAACAGTCTTCCCCCAGGAATTCTTCTTCAGGCTTCACTTGGTGTTATAATGATCCAATCAATCTCAGGAGGCTCCAAATACTTATTAATTAATGCAATGATTGGGTGATTTGGCCATCATTACAGCTGTCTTTCATAGGGAGAAAGAAAAGCATGTTTCTTCCTTGTGTATTTTTTTTAATGCCTGGCATTCTGCTGGCATGCTGCTCCTCCACAACAGAACACAATGTAAAAGCAGGGTGACTCACAGTCAAGGATTTGTATTCAATATCAGTTCAGATTACATTAGCTTTGCCTAATGCCTTAGCAATAAAGTGACTCTTCATTGTATAGCTGCAATTTATTTCAGCTCCTGGGTTGGTAAAGAACAAACATCAGTCACGCTGCAGTGTGTGTGCCCTGCACCAGGACTGAATGGAGTGGTTTGCTGGTCTCCAGTGCTGCGAAGGAGAGAGCCCACGGCAGGAGCGTGCCTGCTGCTGCGGTACCCGGAGCTTTTGGAGCAGTCACCTGGAAGCCAGGACAGAGGAGATGTCCGCGAAGGAGGCTGGTGAGGCAGCATCATTCTGGGGATGCACGGGGGGCAAGTTCCCTCGTCACCTATTTGCACAGCTGAAAAGCCTGCCCAGGGCTGCAGGCTGGCCTGGAGTTTCACAAAGGCCAGCTGAAAGCAGTGGCCCACTCCCCAGGTGAGGCTCGCTGCTCCAGCACAGCCCCGGAGCTGGGCACAGCGCTCCAGCAGCAGTTTCTTTAATTCCCACATACCATCCTGCAGGTCCTGGAGCGATGTTTCAGCCCCTCGCTTCCTCAGGACTGCGCTCCCTGCAGTGCCCCAGCTCAAGGTTCCTCCATCCTCATCACCCACGGGATGAGGGTGGGCTTTTGCTGGGTTTTGAAGCCATTTGAGTCCCCCCTCCCAGCCCTGCTGTCCTGCCTGGGCTGGTGCAGAATAGCTGCAGGACCTCCAAGCCAATGGCATTCAGGCTGTGTTCTTGCTGCAAACTGCTGTTTTCTCCTGCTGCTCCCATCTCGCCAGCCTCACCTCGCCTTGGGAAGCCTTTCTCACCAGTGCTGTTCCATTGTGTAAAAATGCCTTTGCAGAATAAAAGATGAGCAGAAAGAAGCAGCAAAGGCTGCACAAGTCTGCTTCTGCACGCAGTGCAGATGCTTGGAGAAGGTTTCTTGTGCTGGGTGTATGGCAGCCCAGCATGGCAGCCAGAGCCAGTGAAGAGGGTAAGGGGGCAGGCAGGATTTCTATTTTTGGGGGGATGCAAATTTTTTTAGGAAAATGGAGCAATTCCTGGCTGAATTCTGGGAGAAAACCCTACCTGGGACTCTGTCCTGGCTACCATGGCCATCCCTGGCTGCATTTCAGTGCTCTGGGCATGGGATGGGCTCAGCCCCCACTGCTTCACAGGAGCTCACTCCAGGATTGCCCCTGTGCGGCTTTGCCCTCTGTTAATTCTGCTGCTCCTGTTTATTTCTTTGGTTCTGCAATCTCTCAGTATCTGTCTCACCAAGCACCAACATCTATTCCTAGACAAACAGCTGATGAATTCTGCCAGCTCTGGCAGCATGGTTTGCTACAGTCGTCTTCCTTTGATGCCCTTGTGCAAATTGAGAGTTGGACTTGATGATTCTTGTGGGTCCCTTCCAACCCACGGTATTCTGTGATTCCATGAAACCAAGGATGATTCACACGGGCAGCAGCAAGTGTGAGCCCTCTCTATGTTTACCTGACATCTTCTTGATGAAGGTGTGGAACAAGTGGAGTACTTCCACAGGAAACTGGCTCTTGCAGGAAGAGAGCTGAGCACGTTGTCAATGGTTTATGAAATCTCCTGGAGCTGCATGCAAGGCAGAGGCACCAGTCTTGCTGGAGGTGGAAACTGGCCACATCTTGCTGGAAGCTTCCCTAAGACCATGCAGGAAAGGGTGATTATTCCAAACGGGCTGGCAGAAGCTTCAGGCAGGTCCAAGCTCCTTCCTGTTACAGCTGATTTATAAGCATGTTAGGAACATCTGGAAGCAGAAGTAATGTGGGATTGAAAAAAAAAAAACTGTCAGAGTTTTTCCTTGCTGCTGAAGAAATACCCCCCTGCATGTCTGCCTGTGCTCGGTCCTGCGTGCTGTTGCCTCGTTTGTCACCCAGCCAGGCAGCAGGAGCAATGCCCTGCGCACAGAACACAAGCACCGAGCCATGTGTAATCCCAGCCGAGCGCTCTGCGAGCGTCCCCTGACCTGGAAATCCTCCAGTGCCCGCCCGTGCCGCAGCCAGCAGCCCGAGCGGGAGCCTGGCGATGGCACAGTTCAGCTGTCAGTGGCACAAATTCCCACACCACAGAGATGATGAGCATGATCCCAGGCCTGGGCTGGGGCGGACGGCCCTGAGATGGAGTCGCGGAGGCCAGCACTAGACAAGCGATGCGGTCTCTGTGCTGGCGTAGGCAGTGACCAGCAGGGCAGCGTGCTGATGCTGTCCCTGCAGGCTGTGTCCCTGGGACAGGCCAACGGTGTCACAGCACGGGAGCAGAGCTGTCCTGTTTGCACACTGCACCGAGCTGCTAACGACACTGCAGCTGATGAGACATCGTTAGTGGTGATATATAATTGCTGAGAACACTTCAGGCTGGCAGCTCCCGAACTGCAAGCAGTGCAGGCTGGGTCCTTGTCCAGCACCCTCGCATCGCCTGCCAGGCGCCCCTGGTCACCAGGACCAGGCAGCACCAAAATGCCGCGGGTTTTCCAGCAGGAGCTGACATCTCCGTCGCGCTTCCCCCGCTCCCAGCCTCCAGCCCCAGGGCAGGCAGAGGAGCCCCCGACTGGGAATTAGTGAGTGTCCAACTGATGGCGACTGTGTAGGTGCTAAATATTTACTGTGGGGTTAAGGAAAGTGCCTGTCTCGGTTCTGGAGTGTCTTCTGATTACAGTCAGCAGCTCCCCATATCCACGAAGTCCCTGTCGAACAGATTAAGAGCTCTCTGGTGCCCTGGCAGGGGTGAGGCCAGGAGGTGTCCCCGGTTCGGCACCGTCATGCTCATCAGCGATGGGAAGTGTGTGCAGAGCTTTGCTGCCGTTGGAGATGATCCCGAGACTGCAGATAGCACGCGCTTGTTCTTCTCACTGCTTTACTGATCTGGGTTACTTGGTAAATTAGGTGCCAGCCAAGAAAAATACATTTTAATACAGTTCAAGGCAACGTAATCTAGAGACAGAAAATATAGGCCATGCTTACAAACTGGGAAGCTGTGTCCCAGAAAACATCAAATCTGAAAGTAGTTTTGAGGCTGTAGGAATAAAGCAACCTGACGTGCACCCATGGAGCTGCACGTGGTCCTGTGGCTGTAACACCCCCACTGCGCTGGAGCAAACCAGTGGGTGGAAACCTTCCCCGGGATCAGCTGGGCTGTGGAAGGGCCCTTTAACCTAACAGAAAAGCGTAACGAGAAGAAGCCAGAGCTAGATGCATTTAAATTGGAACAAAGGACACATTTCTAATAGTGAGGGTAATTAACCAATTCATCAACAATTCATCAGGGGGATTTGGTGCTTTTGATCTCGAAGTTTTCAGATTAAGACGGGATGTTTTTCTTTAGAAGAAGCTTCAGTCAAACACAAGTTATTGGGCTCTGTCCAGCAGCGGCTGGAGGAATTCAATTGCCTGTGCTGGACACTCATCCTGGACCCTGCAGCGTCCCCCTGGCCTTAAAATCAGCACAACCACGTTTGGATGAGAGCGGCTGAAGCTTTAAGGATAAATTCTGTCCATCTGGCTGCCCTGTGCTATAGAACACGAGGTGTTTCCCAGCGCCATCCCTGCCCTAACGAAGCGGGGGCTCCTCCTCCTGCTTTGACTCTTTGCACCCAAGGGGCCTTTTCTTTGCCTTTTGTACAAGGGTGCCCTGTACAAAAATAACCTCTCCCGTGCACCCCTCGGGGCTGGGGCACCTCGCTGATGTGAGCTGGGATGGAGTCCTCGTGCCACCCACCGACACCTGATGTTCAGAGCTCAGAGGGACCCCCAGCCCCCGGTGTGGCTCCGTGCGGCTCCTGCAGCCACGGCAGGGCTGCATTAGCACCGCCAGCAGTGAGCACGCTCGCAGAGGCTGTGCGCGACGCGAAGCTGTCCCCAAGCGCCTGGTGTCAAACCGCTCAGCCCTGCCTGTGAGCTGGGGCTGGTCCGGGCAGCAAAGTCAATCATGGAGCCACTCTGTAAAGCTGTGGTCCTGTAATTACTGTGTGATTAAATACAAAAGTAATTCTTTCAACACCTCCACACTCCTGCGTTATTGCAGGAGAGCCCACGCAACAAATTAATGTTTAAATAATGGTTTTCCTCCCTAGGAGCAGACTCCAGATAGGAGTTTCCCAGGGATCTGTGTCTGCCTGCCTTCTCTTAACAGGGCCAAGCAATTCCCTGCAGGCAGCGCTCATCCTACAGCCCTCCCCAGCACCGCACAGCACACATCAGCACCGCTGCACCAAGCACCCGTGAGCAAGCCTGCGGGGCCGGGCTGTCAGCTGCTGCAAGGTGAGCTCCTCGGCACGATGCCAGCACACGCTGGCTCGGAGATGGCCTGGTAATTTTTGCAATTCAGATGTAAGTTTTGCAAATAGAGGAATGCAGAGAATTTCAGCACCAATTTTCAAAGTTGTCCATCTCTTTTTATCAGCAGATGCCAGCTGAGCGTACCTTGTGATGAATAGTCTCTCCCTGCAAAGGGCTACGCTGTCTTCAACCTCTTTATTAAACAGACCGCAGTTCTGTGCAATAGCAGAGATGAAGAAAAGCCCTGATACGCAGGACTCACCGTTTCCCTGATTTGCCAGTCTCCTTGGTTACTGTAACTCCCCACAACACGCAATGCAAATGCAGTTTCTGAGAGCAGGCTGTTAACAGCAGTTCCTCAGCTGGAGATCTTGAATCCCGGCTTTGAGGGAAGCTCCCCTCCTTGCTGTGAGCAGCTCCCGCTGTCTGGCACCGCCTCGCAGGGCTCCAGGGACGTGTGGCAGCGCTGGAAGGATGCTCTGCACAGGAAGGTTTCATGCAGGTGCTCGCACTCATTTTACAGAGGCGTCACTCAGCCAAATTGCAGTGTTAGCACTGCTGTCAGAGCAGAGCTGACGAGCTCCGTGCGTTCCCAATTACCGCAAGCCATCGTGGCAGGGTGCTGCGTCGCGTCCGTTTTCTGCCGTGTCAGGGACGAGGATGGCTTTGGACAGCGCTGGCTGTTCCTGCACGCCTCTGCAGAGCCTGCCCCGAGCGCGCTGGCAGGGAGGCCGTGGGGGCCGATGGCTCAGCTCGCGGCCCCGGCGCGGGCAGGGCTGCAGCACCGTGCCCGCACAGCGAGGCTCCCGCAGGGCCCCCATGCCCCAACCCCGTGGCTGCCGGGGCTCAGGCGCTGCCCGGGCTGCTGCAGGGCATGGGCAGAGGAACCGGACGGCCTCCACTGAATACAGCCCTGCTGTGGCGACCCAAGCCCTCAGCTTCGGGTTCAAAACCTCACTTCTGTTTTTTCCCCCTTGGCTTCCCAGGAGCGTGAAGCCTCTGCCAGACAGGAGCAGCTCTGATGAGAGGCAGAGAAGCGTTTGAACATCCTGCTTGTACTGCAGGAAACAAAGGGCTCGCGTCCGTGTGCTGTCTACACGGGAAGTTTTCCCCCAGCAAAACATGCCCTGGTGTCCAGGAGCTGCGCGTGGACTCTTCGTCTGCAGGCTGGAGCAGGGAGAGGAGTGAGATGCAACATAAACCAGGAGGGATTTCAGTGCTGAAGCCTGAAGGCAGAGGCTCCTTCCCTCCAGCTTGCGCTGCTGGGCAGGGATTTAGGATAAGCCCAGCAGCAAAAGGAGCCAAAGGTTGTCCCGGAACAAGTTCTCCGAGGCCTCGACAGCAGCAGGAGGCTCCACACCTGCAAAGTCAAAATGGTCACCTCTGCACAGCTGCTGCTAATGCTCCTAAATCGCTGTGAAATCCCTGGGGATTTGCTGGCTGGGCAGAGCCTTTGGGGTTGCACCCACGCAAGCAGCAGTCGGGGGGAGCCCCGGCCCGGCCCCACGCTGCCCACCCCGCCAGGGCCGGGGGCCGGTGTGCTGCCCCGCTGCTGCCCCCTGCGCTGGCATCTCTGGTCGTTGCGCTGCTGTGGCCCAGCAGAAATACCAGGCTGCACCGAGGTCAGGAGGCCGCGGCCATCGAGGGATTTCTGTGCGTGCTCCTCAGTTAATCTCTGTAAAAGTGAAAGCCAGAACCTGCCCTCACCCTCCCCTCCCGCCTGCTCTCTCGCTACAGTAATGCAACTGCTTTAGCACCGGCTGTGAAATCAGCTCGGGGCTGTGGAAGTGCGGCTCGGGCGGCTCCCGCAGCACCCGCATGCCGAGTGGGATCCGTCCAGAGCAAGAGCGGAGATCTGTCCCCACCGGGACCACCCTGTGGCCGTGCCCACCTCACAGCCCGGGGAAGGGACAGATCCTGCACTCGGAGGCTCAGCACTGCCCCGGGGGCTGGACGGGGCAGCTGGGTTTTCCAGGAGCATTGGAAGAGGCAGTCGGTCCTGTGCAGGGTGTCCAGGACTTCTGCTGTCAGCGGGCTGAGGAAGGAGCGGGCGCTTCTGGCAGGCCCTCCCCAGCAGCATCCCTGCGGGGACGGGCAGAAGCTCGTCCGCCCCGTGCAGCCGCGTGCTGGGAGCGGGCAGCAGCACGCACCACGGGCACGCGAGCTCCCCTCCGTGTCCCGCATTTCCACTTGCCACACTAATTATAATCACTACATAATTCCTGAGCAACCTCCCCGTTGTGCTGTATTATTCATCAGGAAGCAGACAGGCTCTCGCAGCCCAGACAAGCTGCTCCGTGGTATTAACAAGAAAAGGATTAATTGACTGTTGGGAGCTACCAAAGGCCTCATGGAGGATGCGCTGCTCCTTGTACCTGGTGTGGGACCAAGCAGACAGGCACAGGGCTTGATTTGCCTTAGCCCTCGCCCAGCACCTCCCTCTGCAACACAGTCCAGCACACTGAGAAGGTGCTGCTCCAGCAGGACCACGTTGTGCTGATGCTACGCAAAGCAGTCACTTCTCTGCTCTGTCACCCCTGAACCTGTGCAGGGCTGGGCATGGTCTTGCTGAGCATCCCTGGTGCCCGAACCAGCGACTCCCATCCTCTTCCCACATCTCCTCGGTGCGGGCACGGCAGCGCCTGCTGGCTGGGAAGTGAGCGCGGGTGCTGGGCCGCCCCAGCCCCCTCCTAGGAACAGCTCCAAGGAGAGGGGAGCGCACCAGGCTGGGGCACGATGTAGAACCAAGGATGCCCAGAAGCCTGTCTCACCCTGCAGCCGGCTGGGTCTGTCCCAGGATCGCCCCAGGAGCTGCCAAGGCAGGTAGGTGCTCCCTTCGTTAGCCAGGTTCATCACACAGCTGCCGTCTCCTATGGGCTAAGTGGCGCAAATCCGAGCACGGGCTATTTTCCATGCTGACCCTGCACATGTAACGCACCCGCGCTGCCTGGGGCAGCTGGTGCTGCTTCAGCGGGGTGTCCCCCATCCCTCGTCCCCAGCTGCACGGCTGGGACAGCTGCACGGCTGGCATGTGACAGACATCAGCAATGCAATCCGCTAGCTGGTCAAAGCCTTCTGTAGCTATGGTAATGAACTAACATAATTCACAATTATAATGTCATATTTAAACCCAGGGCTTGAGCAAAAAGATAAAAATATCTCTTTGCTCGTGGGATCTCAGTATTATTTGCTTAGCTATATTGGGAGTGCAATGCACTCTCTAACATCAAGCAATCTCTCTGAGATTAAACACTTTTCTTCCATTTATGCACGTTTCACCCTTTTATAGTTTTATTAAAATGCTGGCTGCACTTTCAATTAAGTGAACCCTTTTTATAATTGTAAACACATTTTATATGAATAAATAATTTAATTTGTGGGGTGTTTTGGGCTCAAAACCGCAACTGGCAACATTAACGCAAAAATGTTTCAAGGGTGCACAGCCCAGCCCCGGCGGAGGGGAGGGCTGGCTCCGTCCCCGGGGTTTGCAGGGCTGCCGAGCACCAGTTTGCTGAGCCTGGGGGCCGCTGCCGCTGTCCTGCTGCCCGGCCAGGAATGTCAAAGCGAAGCCCTCGGCATCGCCACTGAATCCACACCTTCACATACTCATTGCATCCTGCGGCTTCTTGTCCCAGGCACGTTCACCCTCTGGCTTTGTCACCAGCCATCTATCACGGTAATAATGCTTGACACCTTCTATCTGAGGATCCCAAGGCCCTCTGCAAATATTAATTGATTATCAAAGCTGCACAGCTTGCGCTCTGCGAAACTCACAGTCATCTTTTCACTGAATTTCACGTGAAGAAATCTGTCTGTTTTCTGCCATTTCGTAACCTCCAAATGTTGCTTTCCTGGTGCTTTCCATAGAGCACATGTCCATGTTCTCTGCACGGAGCCCGGTTTCCCTGGATGCCGGCCTGCGCTCCCCCGCTCCCCAGCCCCTGCCTGCACTCCCCGACCCCCCGGCTCCCCGGGCGCAGCGGGGCTGCGGCAGCCCCAGGTCCCTGGGGGCTCCTCCACCTTCCCTGCACAGTTCCTCTCTGCAGCGCGGTGCCTGCAAGCTCCAACATTTGCAAGAGGAGAGCTGGGAAACTTTTGCAAAGCAGAACGATTTTGTCCTGCTGGATGGTAGCTTACAAAGCTTGTGCTGCTGGAAAGTAATTAAAGTGGACAGGTACCAAACCCCATGATATTTATCTTCAAATAACAAGACTTTGAGCTATTTTTAATGTGACAGCAAAACAGAGCAGAAGTGTGATCGTCTCCTCTCACAACCACAGGGTACAGCGATCTCCATGGGGCCATTTCCCAAGGCACAGTTCTTCTGTCGCGGCCTCTCGAGCCAGCAGCCCCATGGATGGGAACATTAATATTCTTTTTGAAAAGCATTTTCAGCATCAACAGTTTGCCCCAGTTTTGGATTTTGCAGTTGTTCCTATAAGTGATGTCTGGATGGATTGAATTTGTATTGCAATGCTAAAGCTCTGCAAAAAGAATGCAAATGAACCTCAGCGTAGTTATTTTCTTCTGCTGTTTTTCTGCTTCCCTTTAAAAATCTCCATCTTTTCCTGGGCCCCCTAATGCCGGGACGTTACTCTGGAAAGGTTCCTATTGTGGAAACTTTTCTCACCAGCTGTTTTGCAGTGTGCTGCACAAGCACAAGGACCTTTTACTGTAATTAAGCTCTGGCTGTTCTTTCAGGACTGCAATTCAAAGAAATACATCACTTTCAACTCAGAAGAGCAGCTTGACAGTGAGTCGTGGAGAAACATCACTTTTCTGCAAGAGCCACGGCCAGTGTGCTGAGAACGGCGCTGCTTCGCCATGTCACACGGCAGCTGGTGCTCGGCGGAGCCTCCTGCAAAGGTCCCCGATGGTTTAACAGCGGAGATCCCGGCGGTGGGAGCTGGCTCCGACACTTCTTGTACGCACTCTTCTTGTACGTAGACCTATTCTGTGTTCCCCTGTAAGCAGCCGGTGGGTGCAGACCCCCTGGTCGGGCCGGATCATGGCACTGGCAGCGTCCCTGGCCCCCGGCAGCCCTGCAGGATGCAGGACAAGCTGCTGCCATCCCCACCGCCCCGACCGCCCCCAGCCAAGGCTGTGCAAGCCCAGCAAGGTGCTGCGCATCCCGCACCTCCTCTGGCCCTCACTCCCATGGTAAATTAGTTAGCACATAAATTATTTACACAATAGAAGTTATTAGGAATGACCTCTAAATGTCTGGTGAAACATAATTGTATTGAGTTCACCTCTCAGCCTGCAGTCATTTTGCTCAATGAGCAGGGATGGATATCAGTGAGTGGCTGGTAAATATTCTCTCTCTGGACACCCGTGGGAAAGTCTTGCATGGAACTACATTCCAAAAAAAAAAAAAAATTACATTAAATTATAAAAATAAAAATAGAAATTAAGTTATAACAAAACAGCATAATTGCCTTTAGTGAGAACTGGAAAATGGAATGAAGATAATCACACTGTTTTTTTCTTAATGCACCAGTCTTCTGATGACATATCAAGCTCTTCTATAATACATACAGTGCATATAACGCGTTTAATACACACGAGGCATTTTGGACCTTTCAAGTGAAGACAGAACGGGAAGAAGGCAGTGACATGTGGGTGTCCTGAGAGCAGGCAGCCCTGCCCCTGCCCATCTCCCACCGGGGTCTCCTGGGCAGAGCCCACCCGGGGAGGGTTCGCCAAAATTTCCCTTTTGCACTTCATTTGTATGTTGCAGTCATATCACGTGCTCTGCTAATTTGTTACTCAGCTCTCAGCTTGAAAACCTGCAGGGTCAGCGCAGCGGATGGAGGGGGCACAGGACCAGGGCCAGCCCAGAAAGCACCCAGCAGAGCCCAGCCCAAGGCACGGCCGGACCCGACTCCAAGGGAATTGCCCTCCTGATTGCAGCCCTGTCAGCATGCACAAGGCAGCAGCATGCGAGCACGTGGCGGGGTTAAATATTGCCCAAATTCCCTGGGCTGCACTGGGCTCCTCTGGGTGGCCGGGAGCACCTCCAGGGCACCGCGCTCCGCTACCACCTGTGCCACAGGAGGGGACGGGCTGGCTCGCACTGATGCAACAGAACTAGCGGGACTTCAGTCAGGATAACAGTCAGCTTAACCCTGGTGCAACAAAACCTCAAGTCTGACAGATGGCCTGAGATCTGCCAGCAGCTCAGCCCCGATGCACGGAGCAAGGCGAGCGGTGGGGAGCCATGCGGGACGTGTGCGTCCTGCCGCCTCCAGACAGCCGAGCTGGCACCTTCGGCACCTCCCAGGCAGGAGCCGTCCTCGTCCCGGGTGTGGGGAGGGACCACAGGGCAGGAGGGGAGGGAGGGGGCCCTGCAGGGACCCGTGCCACCCTCAGCACCCTGCACAGCGCAGGGGCACCATCCCTGTTCTGCCTGGGCAGACGCGTGCTCGGAGGGACGATGGCATGGCCATGCCGCTTTGGAGGGTCCAGGCTACTCCTGTTTCCCGTCCAGCTCTGCCACATGAACACAGCCATGGCCCCCACCTCACTGCAGAGCAAATTCCCCAGCCCGTTTGATGGTTACCAATAAATTGCTGTAAGGGATGGGGGCTTGGCTGCTGCCAGAGCTGTCAGGAAGTGAGGCCCTGGAGCACAAGAACAGCCACAATGGCAAACATTTAAGGTAGCAAGAGGAGGTTTCCGTGCCTGTTGAGCCACCCGCAGGAGGAGTAATTTCAATTATAGCTCCCTTTTGGAAGGGACACATTTAACTGGCAGAGAGACTCCGTGCACGACAGCAATTTGGCATTAACTCAGTGCATCCAATAGGCGTGAAATTGAATCCGGTGGCAGGCAGGCGGGAGGCAGCGCTGGGTGAGGTGGCAGCAGCTGCCTGGCCAGAGGAGAAGTGTCCCTATCCCCTCCTCGTGGCTCACGGGGCTGCCAGTGAGTGGGACAAGCCCGGTGGCTCCATACATAACCCTCCCAGGCCACAGCGGCTGGGGCAAGGCGAGGAGATGCTCCTTTGCCTCTCTGCAATTGCACCAAGCAGAGTTAGGAATCAAAGTGGAGTGTTTCCAGAGGGAGTGAGATGCGGGCACGAGGGAAAAGCAGCTTGTTTGTATGGAAAGAAGCTTATACACCCTGCTCATAAGGTAGGAAGCGTTATAAATGTAGTTCCCTGACTTCCCTGAGAGCGTCAGAGGGGACCACGATGCGTGACCCCGCACCCAGCGCCCGCTTGCCACCACGTCTGCACAGGGGTGCAGGGAGAGGCTGGGGCCTCCAGGCGGGCAGGGGGAGGATGGGGACCCCGGGGGCCAGCCCCAGAACCCCCACAGCAGGCACCGGGCACCCCCTGGCCTGGTGACCTGCATGGAGCAGTGCACGAGCCCGCCCAGCCTGCCCGCCCCGGCGTGGTTACCCATCGGTTGTGGAAGGGGCGTGCTAAGGGAAGCGTCCCTGGCAGCACGAGGCCAGCCGGGTCCAGCATCCATTAGTGCTGCAGTCAGCAGCAGGATGGATGTGGACACTGTCAGTCCTGAAATATGAGCGTCTCGCAAAGGAAGGGGCTCTTTACAGAGCTCGTTTCTCTGATGGATGCTTGCAGAAGACACATCCATTGGAAGAAAAGAGCACGCGTTAATGATGTTAATTAGAAGCTTGGCAGCCTCTGTCGCTTGGCGCTTCTCTGCCTGATGTGGAGACATTTCCCCTCGCACGTGGCTGCCTCGCTGGGAGCGGGACCGCAGGGCTCCCCGCCAGCGCCAGTCTGACCCGGGCCGCAGGCACGCTCAGGTGAGGGGAGCTGCGGGGCTGCCAGCGCCCTCCCGCCCGCGGGGGTGACAGCGCAGGACCGTCCCCGAGCCGAGGGGTGCACGGGGGAGCAGGAGCCCCGAGCTGGGCTGGCAGCGCCCGCTGCACAACGCAGCTCACAGCTCTGCGCGGCGCGGGGCGCGCGGCCGGCGCAGCCGCAGCCTGCAGCGGCTCTGGGCGTGCGAGCTGGTGAGGGTGGCTAAAAGACAGGGGTGAAGAGAATGACTCTTGTCCTCCTGCTGCAGGCTATAAACCGCCGCGCTGCTGAGCTTGACTGATCCGGCCATCGGTTACTTGTCTCCTGTGCAATAGGGAGCGTGCTGCTAACAGGCGTTTTTACACCCCGTGCTGTACAAGCGCAGTATTTATTGCTGGCCAGAGCTGCCGGATCGCTCATTCTCGCCAACCATGAGCACAGATCTCCTCTGCTGCACCAGAGGCTTCAAGGGCAAACAATTCTCTGGACTCAGCCAGAAAAGCTCCAGTCCAAACATCGTTCTTCGCTGTTAAAGGATGTGCATAGCCATTTCAAGTGACAGAGCAATTTCCTTTGTGTCCCACAAAGCAAAAGCAGAAAGAAAAAGAAAAAAAAAAAGATCTGTATATTATTACACACAAATCTGCTTTCCTTTTGCAGGTTTCAAACAGTAACAGCTTAATGTTCAGCAAACCCACCGCAGCAGCGTGCTGTAGTAATTCCACATACAAAGCTCAGTGTCAAAGGAACCATCTTTGCTGCTTCCACCCAATAATGAGCAGTTGATGCAGCTCTTTGAGATTGTTTAGTTATTTGCATGTAGCAATTTTAGATTAAAAATGAACTGCAAGCTGACACCTCAACCATCCAGCGTTTGTAGGTCAGACTTCAGAGACCGAAGATGGGTTTAACGCCCACCGGGGCCGGACGTCCCGGGTGCTCACCACTCTGCACTGGCTTCTGTGGCCGGTTCCTGCATGAATGCACCCGGCCCCAGGGACTGGGACCGACGTGGCACACGGGCCCTACCCAAGAGTGGAGGGGAGATGGGAAGTGGCACCGCACATGGACCAGACCTGAAAGCAGAGGGAGATGGGAAGCGGCAGCTCCGAGTGCCACGTTTCAGCAGCGCGAGCAGGGAGACCCTGAGGCTGTGGGGCCGGGGGGCTGCACGCAAATCCCCTCGCACTCTGCTCCTGACATTTCTGGAAAAGCGTTGCTGAAGTGCTGCGGCGGCAAGGAGCCCTCCTCCTGCGGGGGACCTGCAGTGCCGCACGATGAGTGCTGTCACACCGATGCTGCGGCACGAGGGGTGTGACAGCCCCAGGCTCAGATGGTCCCCGGGTTCCTCGTGACCCAGGGACAGCTCTGGGGGCTTTGTCCCCCCGTACTGTGCTGGTGCAGCCGCCCCGCAGTGTCCTGTCCTGAGCAGCGCGGGCTGAGAGCACAGGGCCAGGGGCACTCGGACAGAGAGGTTCCTCAGGGAAATGTCTGCATCCTTGCCAAGCTTGGCCACTGCGGCTTTGTAGAATTTTTGCCAGAATTTTTTGTTTAAATGTAGTATTAAAAAATTTATTACAAGTTGGAAGGGCAGACTACAAAGATTTCTCTTCCGAACTGCACAATATCTGTGATTTTTTTTTTTATTATTATTTGAAAGCACAGAAGGGAGTACAGGATTTTTGTAAACTATTTTTTTTCCTCTTCAAGTTGCCTTCCTTATGCAGAGAAGATTGGAGAAAAGATGCCTTTCGCTTCATTTGTGAACTTGCAGGGACAGTGATGGCTAGACAGTGCATTGCAGTTTGGTGTGCCAGCTTCAAGGGAAAAAAGGGTTAAAGCCAACAGCCATGCACTTGCTTTCTTAGTAGGGTTGCACTGAGCTCTGAGAGAATTCAACAAACGTGCAGAAAAATGTTTCATGGGAGCTCTGCAAGGACCGCTGTGAACGCATTTCAGTGTCAAAAGCTGCACTGCGCTTCCCAAAGCAAAGTGCATGTCTGGATAAACATCTAAAATAATCTGAAGTGCACACACAATGATACCTGCCCACCCAAGAGCTCGTGAGCAGTCAGGAAAGCCTGTGCAGATGTGCGTGGGGAAGAATCCCCATGGCCTGACCGCGCTGAGGCCGAAGGAGCCGCTTCTCGCAGGAGAGAGACCTGAGAGAGCGGAGACTGTCGCCTCGCGCGAGGACGCGGCTGCGTTTCGGAGCTGCCGGGCTGCTGGCATTGCAGCGCTGGCTGGGAGGGAGACTGCTTGCGGCGCACGCGGGGCTGACAGCCTGGTGATGTGGGCCCAGAGACGGAGGTGTCGCATTCATCTGTGACACAGAAAACACTTCTTGCTGCAATAGTTTGGTTTAAATTAGAAATGAACGTGAGGAGTCCACAAGGCAAGACAAAATGCTGAACACTGCCCAATTTGCCGTTCCAAAGGCTGCCCCAGAAGGTCACGGGGCTGTGCAGCCTGGTGCGAATCCTCCAGCCAAGCACTGACGGGAAGGAGAGGGTGTCCAGGTACCCGTATAGTCGTGCCACAAACACCTGAAAAATGAGTAAGTCTGGCTCTCTTCTAGGAAAGCGGATTGTGACTGCAAAAAGAGCTAGTTGTGAGCGAGCAGAGGGTTTGGGTGGGAGGTCCCCAGCCGCGGGTGTGTTTTGGAGGTGTCCCCATCCTCGCAGAGCGGGGAGCCCTGGGCACGACGCCCAGTGCCTCTTCCACGTGCCCAGTCTCACTGCAGGGAAAGGCAAGGCAAGAGGAGGCTCGGGTCAAAGAAGCAAATATTTTATTGTGTAAAAACCAAGCAGACACGGGAATACAGCCTCCCATTGCAATAGGCACCACACTGCTCTCTTTCATGTCAGTGGGATGCAGCCAGAAGATGTCCCAGCAGGCAGGAGCCATGAAACCACGTATGTGTCCGGCTTCAACTAGGAACGGAATTATAAAAGCTTCAGATAAAGTCTCAGCTTCTGGAAACTAAAAATAAAAGAAAAACATACGTATAGAGAGAGATTCCGCAGGGCGTTCTTCAACACACAGCTCGGTTTGACCGGGCCTTGCACTCCGCTGTTACTGCATTTCACACCGAGACCCAAAAGCATCCTTCAGCTGTTTTGCTTAATTCTGAGCAGTGCTACAGTGGGATGAGACACCTCGGGCAGCTGAGTGACTGCAGGAGAAGAAGAAAGTGCTTCATCCCCACAGCTGACCCTGAGCACAACCGCAGTGATGAGGAACAGAGCAGGAACACATAGAAATCGCGGTATAATTAAAACCAAGAGAGTCTCATCAGCTGTAAAACCATCCCATGTCTTTTGAGGAGCCACTTTCAGGCCCTGTTTAAATTACGTATTTCCTATCGGATGCCCTCCCAGGGGAGTGGGGCGGTATTTTGCCCGGTGGTGGCTCCTCACTCGTGTACAGCGCGGAGGCCAGTTACTGCAGTTTATTGTGACAAAGGTTGGGGTAAGCGGGACATTACATTATGCAAATTTTGCTTCCTCGAAAGAAATGTTTTATTAACACATGCTCCCTCCTTGTGTTGGCTTAGTCAATTTGGTCACAGCTTGACACCCAGTAAGTTCATCTAAAGGCAATGGTTTCACAAAATGTTTTTCTAATCTATTTTAAACACTTAATTACAGTTGTGGTGCATTCATTAGGGACTTTGCTTTCAAACCTGGATTGCTGTAATAAATCCTAATTCTCCAAGTGTCAGTTGTAATCCGAAAATTGGATCCAAGTGCTTGTCAGAGGCAATAGCTAACTACAAGACACAAGCCCGACTCGCAGCCGGAGCTGCCATCTCCAGAGGGGGTGACCTTTGGGGGTGGCAAGGCAAACAGCACTTGCAGCAGACAAGTACAGCCACAGGGCTGAGCTCTCAGGCGGGACGATGCGTCTATGGGGTTGTGTGGCAGGAGCTAGGGGACACTGTTTTGGGGAAGCCGGGAGGCTGGGGGAGCACAGTGGGCACAGCGGGGCACCCCACAGTGTCAGCACAGCGTGGGCTGGAGGGCAGCGGCTTGGGGGCAAACATGCCATCGCTGCTCTGAGCCCGGGGCACGGCAAGGTTCGGCACAGGTTCGCGGATCGGCGCGGTTACCTCACTCTTTTCCGAGGTACTTCCTCATGATGCTGCTCACATCATCCTCCTTCCCTTCTGCCTCCGCTCGGCGGCTCTCCACGCTGCTTTCGGCGCTGCCTTTGCCGCTGCAGCCCTCCCCGGCCGGCCTCTGCGGCCGGCGCTTGATGCTGTCGGCACTCCTGGAGGAGCGGACGGAGCCTGAGGATGAGGAGGAGTCGGAGAGGGTGCCGGCATCCCCCCCGGCGGCCAGGCCGGGCTGCACCACGCTCCTGCTCTTGGAGGAAGCTGAGCCGCCCACGATGGCCTCATCCTGGAAGCGGACGGTCAGGGGCCGGTGCCCGTCCTTCCTGTCCCTGCCGGGCTTGGCCAGGCTGCTCGTGGAGCGGGATTTCCGGATGGCTGGGAGGAAGTCATCGAAGTCGGGGCCGGTTCTCCTCTCGAAGTTGAGAGTGGGCATTTTCCAGCTGCAGGGGTCGCCCCCCTGCCCCTCGCCCAGCCCAGGGCTGGACCGTGTGCTCCAAAACCCCAGCGAGCCCCAGCCCGCGGCCTCCCCTCCCTCCTCTGCCGACGGCTCCAGGCGGCTCCTCCACAGCCTCGGCCGGGGCACCCCGAGCACCTCCATCCCCGCGGCCGGCGAGCTCAGCCCACGGCCGGAGCTGCCGAGGGAGAGCAGAAGGGAGTCGCAGGAGCCGAACTTGGAGGCTCTTTTCAGCTCCGGGGAGCGCGTCGGCTCTCCCGGCTCCGCCATCTCCCAGGCCACGCACCGCAGGCTGGAGGAGCGCAGGAGGCCGGTGCCAGCCCCATCGCTTGGCCCGGGCTGATCCGTGTCCACGTCCCCGGTGGCCTCGGCCGCCGCCGGGCGAGCCCTGCAGCGCCGCAGGGCCGCAGCGCCGGTGGTGCGGTAGATGGGGAGGGCAGAGGCGTCCTCCAGCCGCAGCGGCCCCTGCTCCTGCTCCGCTCCCCTTCTCCTCCGCAGCTCCCCCACGTAGTCAGAGAGCGCGGCCGAGGTGCTGGGCAGCGGGGAGCGCGCGCTCCTCGGCACCGGCGGGGATGCTGGGCTGGGGGCCCTCCCCTCCAGCGCTGGTGAGAGCCCCCGCCGTGGCACCAGAGGGGACCTCGCTCCTGTTTTACCCTCCGGCTGCTTCAGGCTCGTCAGCTCCTCTTTGTCTGCGGGAGGCTTTCCGTATTCCTGTCTTCTAGCACCAAGCAAAGGATTTGCAACCATCCCCAGATCCACAGCATTGACAGACCTCGCAGTGCTCATGGAAGAGCCTGGCCGGGTGGCTGCTGGCTCTGCGGCATCTCTGCTCCCCCTAAACGACAGACAGTCGTATTAGTTTAAGCTGCATGGTGTCCACTAGCCATAATGTCATTTAGCAAGGGCAATGTGAGCAGCAAAAAGCTGCTATTTGCACGGTAATCTCAGAATAAACTCTCATTGCAGCATCAAGAAGTTCAGCAATGACCAAAGATTTTATCTTAACTAACTCATAGTAAATTAAACTGGCTAACTCCGCAGCATAAAGTGTATGGCATCAGCTCTGCCAAAACAACACAAACGTCCTTTCTTCTTGTCAGATTATAGCAATATGTAGGATTTATTTTATTTCTGCCCAAACCAAAGATTATTCTCAAATTTTATGAAACCAGCTCGCAGAGCACCCCAAATACCTCTTAACATTACTGCAGGGCGTGTGGCACCAGTGTTCCCCTGGGAAGGGAAAAGCTCTGGGAACTGCAGGAGCGAAACAAATGCCTGGCCCCAGGCAGAGCACAAGCAGCACGAGCTGAGGGACGAGCCGCTTTTACATGGGGACAGAGCAGGATTTGCTTTGCAAAGCGGGGCTTTGAGGATGAGCCAGGCCAGGCAGGGGCCGGCAGAGCGCAGTGGCAGCGCGCAGCCAGGCAGTGCCAGGACTGCCCTCCGCCCAGCAGCACGGATTTCCTCTCCAAGCAAACACAGTTTGGGGAAAAATCTGCTCATTGAAGAGCAGCTGTCAGAAGTGAGTGGAAGTGAGACAGATCGTGCGGGGATGGAAACTCACCCTGCAAGCGGTGGTGATGCAAATGGCAGGAACCGCGTGGGCACCGCGTGCGCTCATCAAAGACAAGCCTTACCGCCCACGGTCACTAGCGGGATGCTGTCCCTGAAACACGCAGCCCTCATCCCAGCGGGCTCACGGAGGCATCAGCAAGAGCATGGTGCTACACTGGGAATGGCATCGGCTCAGCACATATGGCTCTTGCTACCAGGATGGCAGCTTGCTCAGAGCACAGACGTGGAGCGGCAGAAAGGGCAACAACAACAACAACTATCATCATCATCATCATCACAGCACGGCACATCCCTCCATGCTGAGCACAGCGGGTCCACAGCCAGGACCATCATGGAGGTGATGCCCCGGAGGAGCCGTGCCAGCCAGCCCTGGTCCTGCTTCCAGCCCTGCTCCTCGCCGTGGGGCTGCTCTGGCACCGCTGCAGTGACACTGCTCTCACCTCCACATGACAGGGAAGGGGACGGGGTGGCTGCGTGGCGGGAGCAGGGATGGCCCTGCATTCCCCCAGATCCTGCTGGTCCCTCACCAAATCATTCAATGGCACCGAGCACCTGCTCCACCAGAACAGGAGCTTGGGAGCATCGCCACAGGCACCGCAGGCACCGCAGCTGCTCGCTGCCGAAGCCCCTCTCCAGGGCCTGGATCCGGGTGCATGCAGGGTGCAGAAGGGCTTTTCTGCACTGAGCCTGCCCCTGTCCTTGCAAAGCTGAGGCACAGACATGGGGAGGGGGCTGTAATCACTGTGGCTTCATTGTCACTGGTGACACTAAGCCCCAGGTGTGACACTTTGCATCCTCACCCCATCACCTATGTTGGCTTGAAGGGCTGAAAAAATGGATTTTCTGCCTTTCTTTCACTGCAGGGAAAGGCAAAAGGCCACTTTGCCAGTGCACATCTGAAACAAAGCAGACGCTCTGCAGAGCTGCGCGGCGTGTAATTTTAGCTCAATGATAGCCAGTTACTATCTATAGGCTGCTCACTCTCAGCCGCGTGCCAGTGAGACGAGGAGTGCGGGCGCCCACAAGCACCGCGGGTTGGCAAGGGCTGCGCTCGGTGCCGGGAGCCCATCGGCACCACCGCCAAAGCATCCTGGCCCTCGCTCAGCCAGAAAGCACCAAGGGGGACCTGAACCTGGCTGTAGTGAAAAGGCTTCTTGGTCCGAGTTTGTCTGGTACCAAAAAGGAGAGAAAAAGAGAGGGAAGGATGGGGTAAAGCAGCAGAACCTCAATACAAATAAATCTCCGAGAGCCAGCAGGCTTCAATGCGCAGGAGCAGTCACCAGGTTTCCCATCGGCAGTGCCAAAGCATCCTGCCCAGGGAAAGGCTCGAGGTGCCACGGGAATGGGGTGAGAGCGGGTAATCCCAGCGGCAACGCAGGACAAGCTCAGACCGGGCTCTGCTCACCCATGAAATAAGCTACACGCTGAGACGGGTCGAAGACAAACTCCAAGGCTGGAAAAGCGAAGCAGCCGCAGAAGCAACGGGATAGCGGAGCGGCTTCAGGTCCCCTCGGTCGCCCATGGGGTCATGCACCCACGGCTCATCAGTGGGTCCAAACTGTTTGATCATTCAGTGCACAGTGAATTAACCACAGGTTTAATCTCCCCAGAACGCAGCAACTTTCAGCACTCACCCACACCGCTGCACCCAACGTTGCTGAAGTGTCCAGCTGATGAATGGTTTGACACATTTCAGTAACGCTGGTTTTTAGGATCCTAAATTGCAACTTACCTAAATAACTGGTGTAATTCTTCTGAGAGAATTTGTATGGAAATTGCTCCAATCACTCTCTATGTTCCCAAATAATATTGTAAACTGACTGCTGCGTGACCGACTTTCATAAATTAAACAACCGGCTTCAATATTTTTCTTTGTTTTTTAAGACTGAGATAAAAGCGAACTGAAGAGTTAAGAAACACTAATGGACTGTGAAGACAGCCAGTCTGCACGCTGCAATTTATTGTCCTGTTCAGTGTGATGGGCAGTTACTATTTTTACAAAAATCCTTAGAGCCTGGAGTGGAGCGAAAACAGCAAGCGCAGTAGTTTCTCCCAGTTCCAACCGCTACAAGGGGGCCAGCGCAGGGCACGCGGCCAGGGGCTGCTGGGTCCGAGCCGAGGTCTCTGTGCAAGCGGCCACGTCCGCCCCGCGCTTGCCCTTCCCTGCCCCCCAGCAGAAGGGCTGAAGCTGGAGGCCCCCCCATCCAGACAGCTATGCACTGTGCGAGGGGAAATCACTGCAGGGATTTCTCAGCGTTTGACACTTTTCCTCTTTCTTTTCAGCACCTACAACACTCGAGTCCTTCCAGCAAAAGCCTCACAGGAAGTGATGCTGCCAAAACCTGGTGGTACCACCAAAAAGGGCCATATCTGAGATCAAAATATCACACTGTTTTTTCCTGTGGGAGAACAGGGATGAGGCTGACGTGCCTTTTTGCAGTGGCTCCCCAGCTTTGCGCTCCCTGGAGACCCCCAAGACTCCGGGGACCCAGCTCCTCGCAGCCACCCAGCCCTCAACGCTTTGTCCCCAGGCTCCTGCCCCAGCTCCCGGCTGCAGCCTCCGCTGCTGCATGCCCTGGTGCCACAGAGCCACTGGAATTACACCTCTTTTTCTGTTCATAATTTTCTGCACAATGAGAGGCACAAATGCAAGACAGCCCCGTCCTGCAGCAGTCCTCCTCCGTCCATGCATCCCAAGCCACGGGCTGATGTGCCACCAACAGCTCCGAGGGCTTGGGATGAGCATCCCTGCATCCCTGCCCTTCGCTGCCTTGGGTGGTGCTCTCCCGCCGCTGGCTGCTCCTGATCGGGGCGGTGGGAGATGCTGCAGGAGGCACGACGGGTGAGCATGCTGCAACTGCAAAGCAGAACACTGCTCGTCGCCCAAACGTCAGAGAAGACGATTTTCCTAAGTCACAGGCAAAAATAGGGCCTAATGCAGAACTCTGAAGGCATCTGTGAGCCAAACGGAACTCTGTAATATGCCATTCACACCAAAGCAAATGACATACAACAATAATTAGTGAAGATTACACAGCAATTAACATGATTACAATTATGGTAGTTGAAATAATTTATACAATAAAATCCACACATGCACTGCAACACATGACCAGGGATAAAAGTGTGGCTCGGATGCTTTTCCTGATAGCTCATAAATAAAGCCAAGACAACTCCATTTCAGGGAGAGAGGAAAGTGGCCTAATTTCTGACAGAAGAGGATTTTCTCGTCATGCCGTCATCTCCAGAAGAGCTCCCAATTTTCAATATAATGATTTGCTTTTGACACAATAACGCTTGAAATAAGCGTGGCAGGTCCCACCCTGGTTTCAAGGACCAGAAGAGAAGGGGAAGGGATGCCTGGAGCCCGCGAGCAGAGCTGCCACCTCGCCCCGTGCAAAATCAGCTGCACAAAGCCTTCTGCCCTGCAGCAAGTGACCTCTGTGTACCGAGGGGCGGCATTTGTCACCAGCTGCATGCAGTCTGGCGTTGGCAGCCCTCGCGCAGGGACAACGGCGGCGCTGGGGCTGCGGGAGCCGCAGGGTGCGCGCACCGAAAGGCATGCCCGGTGCCACAGGTCCCTGGGGATTTCCCTGCCTGCACTGCAGGATCGGCTGCTCTACAGCGATGCAGCCATGACCTGCCTGGCAAGAGGCAGGATTAATGCACAAAGTTTTGAATTTGTTTCCTAATAAAAAACTGCAGGTTTATTCCAGCTCTGGTATGTGTCATATTTATGGAGGCTTAGCCCTGCTGTCCAACATTTTGTACAAGCATTTAAATAGCAGAGAATTAAAGAAAACGTTAATCAAATCTCTCGTTTCTGTACACCACACTGACGATAATAGCCTTATATTCTTTCCTCTGGCTTTTGACAGCTGTTTGTTCAGGAAATATCCCATATGCACTACAGAGAAGCAAGTGCTAGGCAGATTCATTTTTCATTACTGGGTGCTTGTGTAAGACAAAGGAATCTTAATAAGGAAGAGCTTGTTTCGCTGATCTCATTTTTATTACCTTACCAGTCTCATCTTCTGTTTGTTTGCATTTCATATAGCCTCCTCTCTAATGTTTCCATCTTAGATTAGCTGAAGCCAAACACAGCTACCACACTGGGATTTGCAATTTGCCTTTTCACAAACCCCAGGATGGAGCAAGATTGTCCCGTTATTTCCAGGTCTAGGTACAAAATTTTCTTTCTCAATGGCCATGGTTGGTCCAGTAAGTTATTTTTATTAATCCCCAAGCCTACATACCTGCCCTTTTATTATAAATCCAATGTATTTCAGCTCAGAAATGTGATATAAAACACAACTTCTGATTTAGTGCCATGCACTTACGATCACAGTTAGACCATTTGGACCAAAAGACCCTGAGCGGTGCTGAGGGATGGAGATGAACCGATCGTGATGGGCGCTGCGGTGCAGCACAGCAGCCCAGCAAGCCCAGCCAGCTGCTCTCAGGGCTCCCATCCGTCACTTTCCCGTGCTCCCTGCCCTGCCCAGCCACTCTTAAATTCTTCCTTCTGTCAGCACTGGATAGGTTCAGACTGCTCCAGCCTATTCAAGGTACCTGCTGCCAAGGGGCTTGCGCTTCAGAAAATTAATTCTGGTAGTAGTTATTTTACTGTACAAAGCAGCTGCGTGCAGTGAGGACAGACCTGTCCAGAATCAGAACAGGGAGATTAATACTAATGTCTGCAACGAATGGCAGCCTGAAAACTGCATCAGCTTGGAGCATCTACCTATGAACCCGCACATTGATATGAAGTAGATGGGCACCAGGTGGACACCAAAAAGCCTTTGCCGTGACTGCTGCAATGACTTCTCCTTGTCTGCACACACAACTGGCATTTGTGCCCAAGGGAGCCGCTGCCGAGCCCCGCAGGGGAGCGGGGTGTTTGCCCCCAGGCACTTGGACACTGACAAAATCTTGTCTGGGAAAAATCATGCTGCCTGTCCCGATACACCGTCCCTGGGGACACAGCGCAGGAGGGACACTCGAGTCCCAGGCTGCAGGTGCTGGACCCCGTGAACTCGGCTTGTCCTTCCTTCCATCCGCCTGTGCTGCTGGCTGCAACTTCCTGCAGCAATCAGTGCCACAGATCACGTTATGCAAAAAATCTTTCTTCTGTTTGTTATAAAGCTATCATTCTGCAAATCAATGCAAGCAGAACAGAGAAAACACCTTCCTTACATGGGGTTCGTGCTCTCTGCAGCAGAGGCTCTCCCAAGCCCCCAGGTAAGTCCGGTGCCCTTCTCTGTGCCCATCACCTCCTTTCTGAGATAGAATCAGAGAACCATAGAACCGTTTAGGTTGTAGAAGACCTCTAAGATCATCAGGTCCAACCGTTAACCTAGCACCGCCAAATCTGCCTCTTATCCATGTCCCTAAAATTCAACCCATGCACTTGCTTCACACGTGCGATGTAAGATGGGGCTTGAGCCCCTGCAGTGCTGGCCGGCTGTGAGGCGGGGTGTTTGGCACTGGCCAAGCCCCGGCCACCGCGCACCCCTGGAGCGGCACAGTGGGGAGCTGCGACCAGGCAGTTCGGGCCACTCTCCAGCTTGCTTACAGCCCAGTAGCATTGCCATCGAAAATTAACATATTTCATATTAAAACTGTATAAATGCAAACTGTTTCTTCAGCAGCGAGAAGCGAGCATATGGCATACAAATCCTCAAATAGGCTGCATCGCCTCTTTAAATTATCTCCAGAGAATACATCAAGGGATGTTATACCGCTTGAAGCATGTTTTTGATGCAGTGACTTTCATCTAGTGTTTCACTGATCCTGGCGTGGCAGCAACTACCTTCTTCGATTTGATGCTGTGACCTTAAATCCCACGGTCCCCCTGCTCCCTCCTGCCCGTCGTGGGGAGGGCGCAGCGCAGCCTCCGCCCGTGCCCGCAGCACCACGCCGGGGGCTTCCCTGTCCCCGAGCAGCTCCAGGGCTGCGTGGGACCCACCGCAGCCAAGCCATGTTTGCCGCCCTCCATTCTCTTGCTGTCACCTACCCGCCGCACCAGGACACCCACAGAAGGACTAACTGACGCCACTGCCCGGCAGTGCCTGCGCCGTTGGTGCGGTCACGCCTGACACCTTCGCCTGCTCTCAGCCCTGGGGGCTCCTTCGCTGCCCTCCACGCACTTTCAAAGAGACTTAAAAACACTGGCAAACATCGGTCATTGAGCCTTGCAAGCCCTAAGCCAACTAAAGTGTTTCTTCGGCTGAACTGGCCCGAACGCTGTGCAAAACAGGAGATGGTATATACTAAAGAACTGACAAAGTAAGGCTCTTGCTAAACTGTTTGGGCCAATCCACCAGCAGTGTTTGCAAATTGATTTTTTTGTCCTTAGTATCCTTAAAGACGTCTTAGCTGGAAGGCGACAGCTCTGTGTGCTACCCCTGCCACCTCGGCGAGGCAGGATGCCCATGGCCACCTCTGCCACAGCTCTGTGCCCGAGTGCTGCAAAACCAGAGGGGTCTGCAGAGTCCTCCTGCCTGTCACATTTGTATTTTTTTAAATAGTATAAAAGAAAAACACAGGAGGGTTTAAAAAAACTTAGTGACGGCTTGCTGCAAGACATTTTTCAACCCTCCGTGCATCTGCAAGATGTTGGAGCTGGCACTGAGTGCTTGAGGTTTCCCTGGAGGAAAGGTGCCGGGGGCACCCGCCAGGCTGTCACTGCCCGCTGTGACCGTGCCCTGGTGGCAGTCCCTTACCTCGGGCCCTGGCTGCTGCGGCTGCCGACGGACTGCACCGAGAGGCTCCCGGCCACACTGGCACCGGTCGGGGACGACCAGCCTGTGGATGAGCCCGGCCAGGAGCGGATGCTTTCTGCAGGCTCCAGGCTCAGAACGGAGCCAACGCTGGAGCAGGCATCCCTGCGGGGAGAGGAGAGCCCCGTTAGCACCGGGATGGGTCCTGGGGCCAGCACCCCCTCTGGGTCCTGCAGTTCATCTGGAGGCGGAAGCGGTGCCCCCCCAGGGCCAGAGCTCCAGCTGTTGGCTGGATGAAATCTTCTGGGATCTCAGTTTTCCTTCCAAGCCACAGATCAGCTTAACATTCCCCAGGTGCAGCCCGGACAAGTGAGAGCAGAGCTCCCAGGGAGAGCGCAGCGGGTCAGCGGGCACAGGGCGCACGGAGCCGGCACACAGGCCAGTCCGTCCGCACCGGGTGGGAGCGCGGGGCGTGCGGTGGCACACGGTGACACGCGGTGGCACACAGGCAGCCTTCACCGACAGCCCCACGCGGGCACCAAGCCTGTGGCCAAGCCTGAGCTCCGAGGGCGCACTCACGTCTCTCTCCTGGAGCAGAGCGTGTCCCGCGCCGTCTGCACGCTGCAAACAAGGGACAACAGAGTCAGCCACAGCACGGCCTCCCCGAAGCCACCGCGCAAGGCTGACAAGATCAAAAACTTTCCAGACAGACTGCGTTAAAGCTTGCTGCCAACGTGACAGGAGCAGGGCTGCGCGGAGCCTGGCACCATCCTCCCGAGCCGGCTGAGCAGAGGTGCAGCAGTGACCAGGGCCACGGCAGGACCGTTCCCGGCAGGTTGCACGGCTAAAAACCTCCTGTCCTGCTCCCTGCACCACTCGCGTCCCTGGGCTGCAAAGGGGACCCTGCGGGCAACCCCACCACCCCGGGCAGAGCTGGGTGCTGCTGCAGAGAACGTGGCATCCGCACCAGCACCTCAGGGTGCCTGTGGTGAGGATGGGCAGGGAGCAGCATGGCCCCCGGGCCGAGCATCACTGTCACCACCAGAGCCAGGGAGAGGGTCCCAGTGGCCTCAGGCTGGTGACATCGCGGGGACCCTGCCTGGGGCAGCGGCGACAGTGGCTGCAGGACGCACCATCAGGCATCGGCACGCATGTGCTGGTGAAGGGTAAAGAGCAGAAAACACCACTTTTCCCAAACGCGGCAGCTGAGCACATCCCTGCCGGGAAGCACTTCTCACCTCGCTGCAATGTGTCAATTGTATTGGAAATTGTTCTTCTTTTATTATTTTTTTATTTTTTTTATTATGAAGGAGTGCATTTCTGAGCTCATGGTTTCTAGCTCACCCTTTCCTGGTTTAATCACTACATAAAGAAAAATCTCTTCTCACAGCATGATGACAAGCACATCACTTCCTTTTTTTTTAATGTATTTATCTACTTTGTCTCCATTTGTCACGAAGCCCCTTTAGCAGTGTAGCAGAGAGGAAAATTGGAGGGCTGCGGATAAAACACCTGAAAAATTCAATAGAATATTTTTCCCATTTTTTTCCTAGTAAATTCTTCCACCTAATCTGCCCAGTTTCACTGATTTCTCCAGGCCCCTCATCTCCTGTGGCTGAACAAAGCCCAGGTTTTCCAATCAATAAAGTCAGTGCAGGGCAGACAGGGCACCTGCTGACACCAGCAGCAGACCCCAGGGCTGGCACCCGCAGCCTGGGGCACCACACGGGGCCCTGCTGAGCCCCAGGACACCCCGCACCGCGGGACGGCACCATTTCCAGCAAGGAATTCTGTTTCGCCAGTGTTGGGAGTGGGCTGGGGGTGGCAGCTGCTCTGTGACCCCAGCCCAAGCGCGAGGCAGCCCCGGGCTGGAACTGCTCCTCCCCGGGGCTGCAGGCTCGGCAGCAGCTGGGAGCAGCAGCGGCACAACGGCTAATTCTGCAGTGCTGACCTTTTGTCTGTGTTCGGGATAGCCCATCGGCTCTAGCTGAGGATCACTTCAATGAAAAAAAGAATGGAAAGCCATGAAGCCAGGACCAGTTTCTCCATTACAGAAGGGGCCAGTGGGCACTTCTGTGTCTCCCTGGCACGCCAGGCCAGGAGGGAATAGGAGGTTGCTCTGTGAATGGGGCGTTCTCCGTCCTTTTTGCTTGTTTTAAGCCAGGCTACGCAGTATGATTCCAAGGGTGACACTTTTTCATGAAACCCATTATTAACGTGAAGTTACTTGTTCAGAAACATGCTCCCATCAAAAATGCGCTGCTTCTCCCGCAGGGATGCAGCCGCAGCCACCCCGGCATCGCCCTGGTGCGGCACAGCATCCCTCCCGGCCGCGAGCACCCAGCCTGTCCCCGCGGCCTCACCTCTCGGCATCGCTCTCGTCGCTGGCGCGCAGCTCCTCCAGGGCCAGCTGCAGGTCGGCGATGCGCCGGATGGCGGTGCCCAGGTCCGCCTGCAGCCCCTGCCGCACGGCCGCCACCTCGGCCAGCTGCTGCTCCTGCGGGACCGCACCGGGTTAGCACCGTGCCCCGACCGCTCCGGCCCCCCACCGCTTCCCACCCACCACCAGGCCCTGGTGCACGTGCAGGAGCTTGTAAAGCCCGCTGAGTAATGCAAGCTCCATCTTGCACCAGAAGGTGAGCAAACAAAGCTGCAGCAGCACCCGCAAGGGCCACCCCCACCCCATCACTGACCCCC
>VXAL01000941.1:0-25884 GCA_013399475.1 Chauna torquata | reverse complement strand
GGTGGGGGGGACACAGGGCCCTGCCTGGCCCCTCGGTGCCAGCAGGAGGTTGGCAGGGCCCTGCCGTTCCCGTCGGCCGCAGCCAGGCACCATCCTCCCGTTTGGGGACCAAGACCTCACCAGCCTCTGCGAAATGTGGGCTGGGTCCTGCCTGGCTCTGCCGGCTGCTGTTCACCTGGGGCGAGCCTGTTACCTGCAGCGCAGGGCCCGGCTCCGGCAGCCTCTTCTCCACGTCATCCAGCCAGTGCCGCAGGGCCAGCAGCTGCTCGTGCACTTCCAGCCGCCGCTCCTTCCCCTCGCCCCACTGCCGTGCTCTGGGGAGACAGCGCAGGACATGCCAGGCTGCAGGGACGCAGGGCACAGCCAGGGTGCGCAGGGGCCTCTGCCCGGGACCCCTCGGCTTGGACGGGACAGGGATGAGACTGCCCACACCATGCTTGTCCCCATCCCTGTCCCTATCCCTGCAGCTGACCCAGTCAGGATGGTGCCAGATTCACCCCCGCCCCTGCCATCGTGCAGATGCCCATACACCCACGTGCGGTCCCCGGCCACGGCCAGCCCCTGACAAGGTGCCTTTGGTCGTCGTGCTGTGCCCGGCAGAGACCCGTACCTCTCCAACTCCTCCGCCTGTGGTGACGGCCCCTCCACACTTGTCCCAGAGAGCCCAGCGTCATCCGCAGCAAAGCGCGTCTGCAGAGAGAGCAGAAGGAAGGGGTGGGACGGGGTTTTCCGGCGGGGGCGCAGCGGGGCCGGTACCTGCAGGCAGGCGGAGTGGTGCCACGGCTCCTCAGAGGCTCACGGGTGTGCACAGAGGGACCTGAGAGGGACCCTGCGCTCAACCCCATCCCAGCCCCGATGGGAAATGGCCCACGAAGCTGAAGGCACGTTTTTCCAGCTGCCCTGTTACCCAGGCAAGGCTCCGCACGCTCACCCCACACCAGCACAGACGTCTCAGGGTGCTGCCGTGTGCCCCCCACCAGGGAGAGCCCTCCCTGCGGACGGGGTGGCCACGGGGCCTGTCCTCGCCCATCGGGGCAAAGCCCCCGGGCTGGGACTGCTGGCCCTGGGCACTACCTGCCAGCTTTGGCTCCATGTGCCTCAGTCTCCCCTGCCAGGGCAAGCACCGCAGTGGGTCCCGCGGCGCTCCTGTTTCCTGACCCTGTTTTACCGGGGATTGCTCCCAGATCTCAGTTTCCCACAGCTACACCTGCCGGCCCCTTCAGCCCATCGCAGTCGCTGGCCCACCCAACATCCCTAAGTGTGCCCCTCGTGAGGCCACCAGCAACAGACCCTGCGCTCGGGGCCAACCTGAGCCCGAGCCGCCCCGCACCACCCCACAGCGCTGCCCAGCCTGGCCGGGGCTCTCCCCGCTCACCTCGGCTGGGCTGCGGGTGCCGGGGACGATGGCTCCTCATGCCAGGGCACAGAAAGCCCCTCAGCACTCCGCAGAGCTCCCCACCTGCCCACACCCCGCAGCCTGCGGTGTGTGGAGGCTCCGCTCTGTCCCCGGCTGCTGGCACTGTGCCTTTGGGTCCGTGCACCACCGAGCCGGGCTGCCCCTTCCCGCCCCGTGCCGCGGTGCTCCTGTCCCTGTGGAGCATGGCAGAGCCCACGGGTGGGTGCGGGACGCACCAAGGGCTGGGCAGGCTGTGAAAGCCCCCAGCACCTGAGTCCCTGGGAACAGCAACCGTCCCCGGGCTGGGGATGCAGCCGGGAAGAGGCTGAGCTGCACAGCGCCAAGGTACCCCCACAGCACTGCACCATCCGTGCCCGCCTGGCCTCGCCGTTCCCGGCTCCTCCTCCTGTGGAGGTGTTAGCCCCTGGGCCAGCTGCCTCTGGGGTATTCCTCCCCTCCCTCCAGTGCCACCCCTGTGCTCTCCCAGTTCAGACCAGCGGGCTGGCAGGACTCCTTGCCAGTAGCCAGTGACTCAGGAAGGGCGAAGCACCGTGAGCGGTGGCTTTGCTAACCCCGTTCCCGCTCGGGCAGCATCACCTCACCCCGTTTCCACCTCCTGTACATAGACTGCACGTCTAAGACCAGCTACCGCGTGCCCCCCGCATGGGGCGCATGCCTCCTCCGTCCCTGCTGCTGTCTGGGTCCCCTCCCAGCACACCCCACTTCCAGCGTGTTCGCTAACAGCGTCCCCTGACAGAGCCGAGCCCAGCTCCCCACATCAGCCCCCTCTTCCCTCTCGGAGCTCCACGCAGCTGCCCCATCCCACCCCTGCATGCCCCTGGGCTGCCCACATGCTCTCCACCTCGTGCCCGTGAACCTCCCGGTGCTCTCCAGCCCGGTCCCCGCAGCCCGTGGTCCCGCACGCACCCTCGTTGTCCCTTGCCATCGTCACCTCCCTGGCAGCGGCCGGAGCAGCCGCCCCACGCCCTGCGCCGGCACTGAGGGGCCCAGCTGCGGTTTCTGCTCCAGCCCCAGCCCTGCCGCTCTGCAGAGCCGCTTCCCGCCAGCCCCTCGGGCTGACCCTACTTCCACCGGCCCCACAGCCACCCCATCTCCCCGGCCCCATGCTGGACCCGAGCCAGTCTCCAGCACCTACGTATTCTCTGCCGTGGGGAAAAGCCTCCCCCAGCCAGTCGCTGCTCTGCTCCCCACATGCCACAACTGCTACCGATACCGGAGAAACCGCACCTGGGCACGTCTGGAGGCAGCGCCAGCAGGGAGGGAGCCAGCAGGAGAGGGGTCGCCCTGGGCAGGATCTGGCCCCCAGCACAGCTGGGAGCACGGTGATGGGCGGGCGGCACTGAGTAAGGAGCTGGTGCCAAACTGCGCTGGGGCGAGCGTGGGTGCCGCGTGGGGCCAAAGCCACCCCACACACAGAGCAGCCCCAGGGCACCCCCTGAGCTCCCCCCTTCCTCCTCCAAAATGCCAAAATGCACCCCAGGCTCCAGCCCAGGCCCGTCCGAAACCTCCTTTGTTTCTGCACCAGCACCTGAAGGGCCAGGGCAGAGAGGGAGAGCAGGAGGGTGCTGGTGGCTGCTCTGTCCCCGGCAGCGAAGCCGTGTCTGCCAGAGGGATTGCGCTGTGCCTGCCCCCAAAAGCTGAGGGAGATGCACGCACTTCTGCACAGTCCTGGAGAGCTGCAATTAACCTGTAATTAACCCTGGAATGCTTTGCCAGTCCAAGGACACCTGGCTGAACATGATGAAGGAGGGCAACATCCGATGCTGTGGATCCTATTGGGAATCCCAAGGAGGGAAAAGCGAGTGGCAGAAAAGCACGCGGTGCCAGTGGCTGGATGAAAGTGGAGCGGGTGCTGCACAAGCTGCAGTAAGCACCCTTGTCTGGGACAAGGGGCCGCACCCGGCACAAAAGGCTGCAGGAACAGGCAGGAAGGAGCAGGAAGAGGAGATGCAGCCAAGTCTGAGGCGCCCATCAGAGGAGCAAGGGAGCCCAGTGCTCAGGACCACGCGGACCACTGCTCGCTTATCCAGGGCACAGCCAGAGCAGCTGCTGAGATGCGGGAGCAGGAGTGCGACTGCTGCGAGAGGCCGCAGGAGGCGAAGCGCAGCCGTGGGCTGTGGGATGCAGTGAGGAGGGTGATGACGAGAAATGCATGAGGCGGAGCGAGGGCAGGCGTGTGGCCCCGGCACCAATCTGCCAGCCATGTCTGAGATGCCAGCATCGGCTCTGCCTGCAAGGGGGGGAGGCTGAGGACACCAGGCTTCATAAGCAGGGAGATAAAAATGATTTGATTCAGAAGCAAAGTAGCGATGATGCCCTGACTGGCCAAGATGCTCCCAGCAGCACATCCCACTTTTGGAAGAAAAGGGGGACCGTGCCCGGGGCTGCGCTCAGGTGGAGTCAGGCTGGTGCTGTGCTCCCGCAGCCCTCCCAGCCACATGCGGAGGGGTTCCTGAGCCACCACGCTGCGTCCGTCGTGCTGCGCTGGTGTGCAGGCCACGGCACCAGCAAACCTTGCCACAGCTGCGGGGTTTGGGGTTCGGGCCACAGAGCAGCATCGCGGCTCCTCCTCAGGCACGTGAAAAAAGCAAATCTGCTTTAAGCCCTGCGCAGCAGGTGCGCTGCCCGGCTGCAGCATGCCTTTACCGTGTCCTGACCCAGACAGCAGAGGACGGGTCACCCTGTCCTGGGACCGCAGCTGAGGCACCGGCGCCGCGTTGGCTGACCTGGGGGTGCAGGAAGTCCCCTGTTCCTGGTGCCGCCAGGGCCTCCGAGCCAGCAGCACCGAGATGGAGAGCAGCAGCGGGGCAGGGCGCATGTGTCCCGCCGGGGGTGGGACACGGCTGCTGTCCCTGCTGCCTGCAGGGTGCTGCAGAGGCGGGCGGTGCGTCGTGGCTGTTTTCATGGGGGGGTGACCATGGCATCTACGGTCAAGTTCAAGCGGTCCGTGGGGCAGCCGCTCTTTGCTGCCTGTGCTCCTCCCCATTGCCCCCAGCTCAACACGGCAGTGGGAAGTGCTCGTCCAGCAACTGTGCCCAAAGCCCAGCATGGGCTGGCGGGGAACGAAGCCCTGGCTGCTGCTGCCAGCCCGTCCCAGACACCACGCGGCACCGTGTCCGCACGCAGCCTGGGGATGTGCCGCTAGACAAGCAACAACAAGAGCAGCAACCCCCAAACCGCTGCGGCGGTGCCCACGCACTGGGTGCTGGGTGCGTCCGCAATGGGAACAGCCACAAGGGGCCCTGTGGCCACCTTCCCGGGCACGTTTGGGGTGCATCCGGAGCAGCCACCAGCCCCAGATCGGCTGCCGGCCGGGGCCAGCCACCAGGCACAGCCTCCGTCCCGGGAAATGACAACCAGAACAAATGGATTTGGAGCTGCCTGACAGCAGTGACGCGGTGCCTCGGGAGGGGGCACAGGTCCCTGCGCCGCACCAGCGCCCGGCCCCATCAGTGGCTGCGCGGCTCAGAGCACCCTGAGGCTGCTCCCCACCACCGTCCTTGGCCGGCCCCACGCTCCGGCAGCACCCAGCCCACGGCGGAGGCTACGGGGCAGCCAGCACCACCAGCCCCACTCCCGCCACCCGGGACCTGCAGCAAGCAGCGGGGTGGATTCACCAGCCCGGCCCGCCGTGCGCGTTGCCAGCAGCAGCCCACCATGCCAACCGCGCCGTGCCGCCCGAAGGCACCGCGACACAGGCACGCAGCCACGCAGCAGCGCTGTCCTCAGCCGATGTGCACCGAGATTTCCGTGGGGTGAGGGGGCCCCGTGTGCTGCCCTGCAGCGAGTGAGGGCTCCTTGCCCCGGGGCAGCAGCACAGCCGCTGAAGAGCCGCCGGGTCTCCACACGTGTGGAGGAAGCAGAGCGGGGCAGCTTATCTCCCTAAAGAAAAGTTCAGCACCCCGGCAAAGGGGGGGGCGTGGGAGAGGCCGGTCCTGCTTTGTGGCTGCCTGCTAAGCTGTACAGAAAGTTCCCGGCGCGGCGAGCCGCAGGCTGGCAGCCGCTGTGTGCCAGTGGGGACAAGCCGGCTGCCACGGCCCCGCTTGGGACGGCAGCCACAGGTCCCGCGCGCTCGGGCTGCGGCTGGACAGGGCTCTGCAGCCAACAGCACTGCATGCTCCGAGTGTGAGAACTCATGCCAGCGGCAGGGCCGGCGTGCAGGGTGCCTGGCTCGGCTGCCGCGCACCTGGGAGCGCTGAGCCCCTCTGACGAGCAGCGCCAGGGTCCCCGCGAGTGTTTTGTGTAAGTTGGTCACCGGCTGTTTGCAAACGTTTGTGTGCGCAGCGTGGGCCGACGCACACTTCCCAGGGCTGACTGACAGCCATTATTAGCACGACATTCAGCGTTTTGCATACCACCGCCCTGAGGTTTTAACGCTGCACGACCGTTTAGCTTGCAGGGGCTGAAAGGAGTGAACTCTGGCCTGTGCGTCAGTGGGGCAAGCTAAGCTGCAGTGCATTAAAAACGGGAATATAATAGAGTTATCCATCATAATTAGCCTGGCCCAATTACACGCTCGCTCAGCCGCTCCTGGAGTGCGGTGCAGCTCCGCGGCAGCTGACACTGCTCATGGCTGAGCGCTGCTCCCCCTGCCCAGCTGCCGGCCCCGGCACTCCCTCATGCGGTGCTTGTGCTCGGCCGGCCGCGCCGGGGCCGACACTGGCCAAGTCCGCAGCAGCTCCCAGCAGGGAGCGGTGGGACCGGGCAGCCCCTGCCGTGGCTCTGCCCCGGCCCTGGTGCTCGCCCCCTGCCCTGGCGAGGTGGCTGGAGCTGCCCAGGGGCGCAGTGGCACCGGCAGGGGTGCACCGCCGCGTTCCCCTGCGCCGTGCGGTTCTTCCCTGACCCCTGGGAAAGCCTCGCTGCCTGATGGGGCTGGTTACTGCTTTGGGAACGAGAGGCCGAACAACCGCCAGCCCCAGGGGCAGGTCCCCAGCTCATGGTCCCGGCGGTGCCACTTGCCCACACCATGTCTGGCTGATCCGAGTCCCACCATGCCACCAAGGCACCGGCGCTGCCAGATGCATGGGAAGCAACGCAGCTCTGGGGCAAACGCACAGGAGACAGAGGTGTGGATGGGGGGTGTCCCTCCCCAGTGCGCCCCGCACCGGGAGCCTGCCCCTTTGCCAGGCACCGCAGTGGGATCCCACCACCACCCTGCTCTCCCACCACCCGGCCCCGCTCACTGCCACGCCAGGAGGCTGCCTGTGCCGCGGCCAACACAGGCACAGTGCTAAGGGCACGGGGGGCAGGGTCCCCTCCGGCAAATGGGCGCTGCTCCCAAGGGCTGGGGCCTCCCAGAAGGAGCCTGCAGGATTCGCAGAGTTCTGGGTTTGCTCTGGGGAGTTCTCAGCCCTGGGAAGGGGAGGCCGACCCCACCGAGGGTCAGTGGGGGGTGAGGATGTCTAGCCCATGGCATGGGGCAGGGACATGGGGTTTTGGTGTAAAGGCAGAAGGGTCTTGGCAGATTCCTGGGGTTTTGTGAGAGGTAACCAGCCTCGAGGGGCAGCAGGAAGGTGGAGGTGAGGGATCAGGAATTCCCTCTGGTGGCAGTCAAGTGGTGCACAGCCCCAGGGTGCTGAGGAGCAGGGCACATGCTCCGTGCCGGCCGTGCCACCCCGAGGGAGCTGCCCTCTGCTGGGACCTGCCCCAAGCCCACACGGACAGAAGCAGCAGCCTGCAGCCGCCCTTGGCACGAGGGATGTGCCTGTGCCATGCCCCCACCCCGCTGCACCCAACAGCCGCGACCCGGTGCACTGCAGGGAAGGACGCTGCTGCTAATTGCCGACACAATGCAATTAATGCGCTCCCAAGCCGCCGCCATCTGTCTGGGCTGGCTCGAGCTCTCCCCGGGTGCTGCAAAAGGGCCGACGCGCTCGGCTGCTCCCAGCACGGTGCTGCTGCTGCTGGACAGACCCCACCAGCCCCAACATCGCATGGGGCAGGCACTGCCCCTGCGCCGGCTGACAGCCCGCTCGTGCTGTGCTCGGCCCTGCTGCGCCAGCTCCGGGGCTTCTGTTACGGTGCCTGGGGCCCGGCGCTGCACAGGGAGGGGGCACCCAGCCCAGGCAGAGCATGGCCCCTGCCCACGGCCCACAGGGCTGCGTAGAGTTCTTGTGCCATTACAGCCAGCACCAGGAAACCCTCCTGAGCAGGTGCCTGCGCACTCTGGTTTGCCCTCACAAATGCTGCTGCTCAGCTGCCAGCTGGCTGCCCAGCCGGCTCGCCTGTATCCACCCGGGCCCCTCTGTCCTCAAAGCCACACGGGGCTTTCCCGAATCTGGAACCCCTCCGTGCTGCTTTCTGCACCGCTGGGCTAAGCGAGCCACGCTCCTGTCGCACCGCAGGGATGCGCAGAGGCCAGCGGACCGGCGTGCGCAGCCCCAGCAAGGCTCTGCTCGCGCAGCGGCTGCACATTTTGGCACCAGCGTGGCACCACCTCGGGGCACAGCCGGCACTGCCCTGCCCGCGCCACACCGCACGGAGGGACAGCGCGGTGCCTGTGCAGGGGATGCACCCTCAGCAGCCTCTGCACCACCAGCACCTGCCCGCTGCTGGAGCTCCCCCCGCAGCAGGAGCCAGGGAGCCGCTGCCAAGGGGCTGGCCAAGCCCGCGTCCCTGCTGTGCCCACACTCACCTTTACACAGAGCACTCCCGGCGCAGGGAGCGCCAAGAGCCCAGGGCAGCCAGTAGTGTGCCTGGGGTCCGTGGGGACAATCCCACAGCCCTGGTCCGGGCACGGTGGCCGCAGCGCTGTGGGCGCTGCCTGCGCATGGCTTTGCACTAGCCCGGCGTGCCGGCGCAGCGCTCGCACCAGGCACTGGGCAGTGCCTGCGGGCAGTAGGGGTCCTGCCGGCACCAGGTCGCCGTACTGCTGCCCCGGCCGTGCACCAGCTGCAGACATCCTCCTCCTCCACCACGCCAGCAAGCGCCCACGACAGCGCAGCCTGAGGGTGCAGGAGGCAACCGAGAGCCGCCAGCCCCGCGCCCCTAGCCCGTGCGCAGAGCACGGCCGCTGGCTGGGGAGCAGCGAGGGTGAACAGACCACGCGGAGCTGCCGGCTGGTTTCATAGGATCTCTTTTACTGACCTCGCTGGGGAGAGCCATGGGTCCATACTGCATGTTTTACAAACACTTCACGGTATATACAGGTCAGGTTTTAGTGTTTTGCCCCCAAAAAGAGATGCTTTTGGATTACTGATCAGCCCCTGCTGCCCTGATGAGAAATGATTGGGAAGTCAGGGGAGCGCAGGGACCTGAAGGAGCAGGAGCCCTGGCTCAGGCTGGGTATGTTACAGAGTCGCCCACATTAGTATGTCATGCAAAAGCAAAACTGGATAATGAGAATAATAACAACAAATGCTGAGGAATAACATGATCAATTTACACGTGGCAAATGAGAGCAGGCGGGAAGGAGGAGAGGTGCTGTGGAGATCCGCGGGCGAGCCGTGGCACCGTGCACGGGAGCTGCCCCTGGGGAGGACAGGGCAAACCGTGGGGAGCGCTTGCACGGGGCGAGGGGATGGCCAGGTGACCGCGCGGGTGCCTCTGGGGCCGGGGTGGCCAGGCCAGGTGGGCACAGCCCTGCCGCCGCCTTGCTTATTGCTTCAGCCCCTGCTGGGGCGCCGGTGGAGGACGTGGTGGGGCCAGGGCTGCGCGCTGCCAGGGGGCAGGAGGGGCAGGTGGGCCAGGGGCTCTGGTGCTGCGGAGCAGCCCCCGCGCCCAGGCAGCGCAGCCCTGAGCCTCTGAGCGGGGATCTGGCAAGTGCAAAGGGAGAGGGAGCATTTCCCAGTGTCCTCAAGTGCAGTCCCACTTGCCCCAGCACTGGGGTACGGGCTCCGTGGCAGCGGTGAGGGGAGTTGGGATGGACATCCAGCCACACTAAAACAAAGCGAACAGAAAAGATGGGATGAGACAGGAAGACTGGTCCATGAGATGAAGCCATCGAGCCCAGCCGGCAGCGCCACGCGCCCGCCCCACGCCAGCCTGCTCGCCCCCGCTGCGCCTGGGCACAGTGAGACCTCCCGCGGGGCGCAGAACCGCTCTGGCACGACCATGGCTGGAAAGCCTTCACCGCGGGCCATTCTACCCCTGCGCGCACTTGGGGGAAAGCAACGCCCAGTGGCCATTTCACGGTTGCAGTCTGGAGAACACGGCCCCCCGCTGAAAGCCCCGCAGCAGCCCCACGAGCCACAGGACTGCGGGAAGCCCCCGAGAGTCGGGAAAGGTCGGCGTTACCTGTGCGGGCGAGCACAGCCAAGGCGCTGCCGTGTCCAGGGTTCCCCTCGAGCCAATCCACGACCTGCTAACGTCGGAGACCCAGCTGAGGAACTCGCCCAGCGGCAAGGGGACGTCTTTGGTGGGACTGGAAAAAGACGTCTGCCAGAGAGAGATCACGTTATTGTGGGTGAAGGGAGAGAGGAAAGCCAAGAGGAAAGGAATTTCCATGAGGAAGAAAAGAGGAATCCAGTTCTTAGAGATCCGCTTTCTCTCTAGCCAGAGAGCCCTCCAGGCTGCGGCAGCATCCCGCGCCCACCCCGCGCGGAGGGTCCCATGGCCTGGAGGAGCCTCAGCGAAGGGAGGGTGCGCGGCCGGGCAGCAGGCTGGGGTCTGAGTGCAGAAACCGCGTGCAGTGCGCGCAGACCCGGGCTGGCTTTGGCAGCGAGGGGTCAGCAGAGCTCCGGCGCGGGCTCTGCCGAACGCCCGTCAATTCGTTAGGCTACGTCAGCGTTAAGAAATCGACCTTATGCGGAGCACTTCCCAGATACACGGAGAGACAGACAGACAGACAGCGAGGTGCAGGTGCCACCGCCAGCTGGCGGCTGCACAGCCGCACGCAGGGCAAGCCAAGCGAGTGAGCGGGCTGGCGGAGGCGGTGGGCACTCAGCGAAGCCCCTGGGCGGGCGCAGCGGCGGTGCGGGGCAGCTCCCTCCGCATGGCGTGGAAGCAGCGGGCAGCGCCAGGGCGCACTTACGGTCGGGGCACCGGGTCCGCAGCGGTGGCAGGGCTGTGTCGGGAGGCCGAGGCGGGGAGCTGGGGCAGCTCGGGAGGGGGCATGGAGCCCCTTTGCGGCACCAAGGGTGGGTGGAAGGGTCCAGGCGGCTCCAGGGCGGTGCGCAGGGTCTGGCTGCCCGGTGCCGAGCAGCAGGAAGCCCACAGCGGTGTCCTCCCTGGTCCTGGCCGGGCACGCTGCAGGGACAGCACCATCTCCTCCTTCAGGGTGCAGGGGTGAAGCTGGCAGGTTTAGTTACAAGAGTCGCTAAGTGGCTAGATCAAAAACACAAAACTGTTTTCAGGTTCTGCCTCGCTGTGTCCGAGCGGCTGGGCGGGATCTGCTCTGCAGAGGGCACGAATGGCAGCAAGCTCCCGGGGCTGCAGATCTGGGAGGGTAGTGTGTTCTCTCTCTCATCTCTTAATATACAAATACTGTCAGAACAATCGAATATATTAATATATTAGTCTAGTCTTTTTGGTTAAACTTTAGGCACTGCTTTGGAAGAATGGAGTTTAAAAATTAAAAAAAATAATAGTGGTTAGCCAGCAGCATTGCCACATGCGGAGCAGGAGAGGCGGGCGGACTCCTCGGAGGCTGGACGGTGTGGACAGCCTCATGCCACACTAAGCAGAGGCCCCTGCAGCCCCGTCACACTCGCCTGCCGCCCGCAGCGCCGGCTCAGGAGGGACAGGGCGAGGGCGAGGTCTTCCGCATCCACGGCACTTTGGGGACCCGCCGCATATCTGCGCCCAAAGCTGGAGGATGAGTAGGAGGAGGAAGAGAAGGTCATGGAGAAGCCAGAACTGGTGGCGTCGAAGCTCCCTCGCCTTGAGCTCGACCTGGATCCCGTCCGGGAGCCCGACCGTGAGCCGGAAGTGGAGCCGGCGCTGCTGACGTTGTAGGGGCTGTAGTAGCCTTTGCTGGACTGGGAGGAGGCCTCCAGCAGCCGCAGGCCGGTCCCGTCCTCAATCATGCTCCGGTCCATCGCGTCCTTGTAGGAGATCTTCAGCTTGGTTTTGGGGCAGGTGAGATACTTGGAGTAGGTGTTCACGTCCCGCAGCTTCTGGGCCGTGCGTGTGTCGATGGTGCCTTTCTGCAGTGCCTCGTCCAAGGAGACGCGGCCCTCGACGTCAGGCTCGATCAGGCCCCCCGTCAAGTACTGCACCTCCAGGAAGCGCTGCCCGGCCTCGTAGTACAACCAGCCCTTCTTCAGGGCCTGGGCCGCTGACATCTTCGTCTTGGTCCGTGGGTCCTCAAAGCCGTAGAAGGCCTTCTGCGCCAGGTTGATACGGTCCACCATGATTTTGTCAACCAAGCCCTTGTTCACCGCATCGGCGACGGAGCACTTATCCCCAGTGTTGGGGTCAATGATGCCCCCGGTGCAGGCCTGGGCTTCCAGCAGCCTCTGCCCCGTGATGTTGTCTACGAGATTGCGGCGCATCGCCTCCGTGATGGACACCTTCTCCAGAGTGTCCGTGTCCAGGATTCCTGCCACCGGCCCGGTCTCCTCGGTCGGGTCACTCCACATGGATATCTGCGTTCTCAAGGGGGCTGGGCTGACAGTGTAGGAGGAAGACGACCCCACAGAAGATGACCGTGACCGGAAGCCACTCATGTTGCCAGAGAGCATGTCTGCAAACTCGGTGATGGAGAGGGTGCCTGAGCGGTACTGGTCCAGGGCCGACTGGTCGATCAGGCCCTTGCTGATGGCATCGTCAATGTCATACTGGCGCCCTGAGCGCCTGTCGATGATCATGGACTTCACCACACCATCAGAGGAGGAGGTGGTGATCTCCTCCCACTCACATTCCTGCTCTGACAGCTCCAGGTAAGTCTGGTGGTCGATGAGGCCCTTGCGATAGGCTTCGTACACAGACATCTCCTTGCCTGTCTCCGGGTCGACGATTACCACCCTGCGCTTGCGGACAGAGGACTTGGAGGAGGTCTTCCTCTCCCGCTTCTTCTCCTTCAGGGGCAGGAGGCAGAGGCCAGTCTCTGGGTCAGTGATGCACCGCTCCATGAGCTGCAGGTAGGTGAGGTTCTCCTCTGTGTTCGGGTCAAAGAAGCCCTTGGTGTCATCGCTGGGATCCAGTAGGATCTCGTTCATCTCCTCGTCGAAGAGGCCCCTCTTGTAGGCAATCTCCACAGGGAGGCGGTGGCTCTCCTCGGGATCGATTATGCCTCCTGTTGCGATCTGGGCCTCGAGCAAGCGGATCCCATGGTCCTTCAGGATCAGACCCTTCTTCATGGCCTGGAATAGCGAGATGAGCTTTCCGGTGTAGGGATCCCGGTAGCCGGTGACCGCCCTCTCAGCAGAGAGCAGCTTGTCCTTGAACTCAGGGCCCACAATGCCCATCCGCACAGCCTCTTCCACAGTCAGCTTGAGGCCCTTGATGGGGTCAATCACGTACCCCGTGGCTGCCTGTGCCTCCAGGAGCTCAAATGCGGTGCCTGGCCTGATGATGCCCTTCTTCATGGCCTGGTACACAGACAGCCGCTCCTTCGTGGAATCCACGAAGACACCGGCAATGCAGCTGGTGCCCTCCAGGAACTTCTTCAGGTTCTTAGAGACCTCCTCGACGGAAGTGAGGCCCTCCTGGAGGCGCTGGGCGGTGGCTTCATCCATTACCTGCGAACGGACCAGCTCCTCCACGGTGATCTGCTTCCGCAGCCCCCGGAAGGTGAGCTTCCTCGTGTCGCAGAGCGGGAGCAGGAGGAGCCCGCTGTTCTCATCTTTCCGGCATCGCTTCAGGAGCTGTGTGTAGCTGAGCTTCTCATCCGTGGAGGGATCCACATAGCTTCGCACCTCGCTGGGCTCAGACAGCATATCATACGTGTCCTTGTTGATGAAGCCCCGCTGGTAGGCCACCTCCAGGGGCAGATGGAAGCCCAGGTGCGGGTCGATGACACCACCAGTGGCTATCTGGGCATCAAGGAGCTTGAGAGCCTCTTCGCTAGGAATGAGGTCTTTCTTCATGGCCTGGAAGATGGAAATCTTCTGTTCACTGTACGGGTCTCTGTAACCTGTCACAGCCCTCTCTGCAGATAGGAGCCGGTCATGGATTTCAGGCCCCACCACGCCTTTCCTGACAGCTTCATCGACGGTCAGCATCTCGTTGTTCATGGGGTCAATCATGAAACCAGTGGCTGCCTGGGCCTCCAGGAGGGAGCGGGCCACTTCTGAGCTGATCAGCCCCTTCTTCAAGGCCTGGTAGATACTGAGCTTCTGCTTGGAAGAGGGGATGTAGATGCCAGCAACACAGCCTGACCCATAGAGGTACTTCCAGATAGTCTCTACATCCAGGAGCTCCCGGAAGGTTTTGGAGCCCTGCTTCAGCAGGTTGTAGATGTCCTGAGAGATGATCTTGGCCTCGTAGAGGTCCTCAGCCGTGATGCGGCGCCGGACATAGTCATAGGACGTGAGGTTCTGCTGCCGAATGATCTCGGTCTTCTCAATGATCTCAATGATGATGATGATCATGCGCTCCTTGGACACACGGCCTGACTGGAACTCCTCTATGAGCTGTTTCCGCTGCTCCTCAGGCAGCAGGTCTGAGTGCAAGATCTCCCACAGTGACATGGAGGAGCCTGCCCTGCTGCCCACGGGGATGTCCACCTGCGTCTCCTCAAACACCTTTCGCGTCTCTGCCTCGGTGTACATGTGTGTGGTCTCTACCACTGTTGGCTTCTCAGGCTCCCGCAGAGGCAGCAGGTACAGGCCTGTCTCAGGATCCTCAATGCACTTCTCCTTCAGCTGCCTGTAGGTGAGGTTCTCGTGCGTGTTGGGGTCGAAGAAGCCCTTGGTGTCATCGGTAGGGTCAGAGAGAATCCGGTTCATCTCCTCATCAAAGTAGCCCCTCTGGTAGGCCACTTCCACAGGGAGGCGGTGGCTGTGCACGGGGTCGATGATGCCGCCCGTGGCGATCTGGGCCTCGAGCAGGCGGATGCCGTGCTCCTTGACGATGAGTCCTTTCTTCATGGCCTCAAAGAGTGAGATGGTGTTCCCCGAGTAGGGGTCCTTGTACCCAGTGACAGCCTTCTCGGCAGACAGCAGCTTCTCGTGCAGCTCGGGCCCGATGACACCAGCCTTCACGGCCTCATTGACATACAGTTTCCTGTTTTTAACAGGGTCGATCAAGAACCCGGTTGCTGCCTGGGCCTCCAGGAGGACCACAGCGGTGCTGGACCTCAGCAGGTTCCTCTTCATGGCCTCATAGATGTTCAGCTTCTCCTTGGTCGCCTCCACATAGACGCCAGCAATGCAGTCACTCCCGTGCAGAAATCTCCTCACTGCCTCTGTCTCGGCGAGGTCTTTCACTGATTTCTTGCCTTCCTTCAGTTGCTCGTACTGGGCTTTGCTGATGATGTGGGACTCCACCAGCTCGCTGGCAGGTACAGGTGCCCGGAGACCGCTGAATGTCAGCTTCTCCTGCTTTTTGCTCTCTGTCTCCTCAATGATGGTGATTACGATCTTGATGATCTTCTCAATGGTCACCTTGCCAGTCTTGTACTGTCGGAGGAGCTCCCGCCGGTGCTCCTCCATAAAGTACTCAGAGTGGATCAGCTCCCACACTGTCATTGTCTGGCCCTTCATGCTGCCTGCTGGGACCTCCACAGTTGCCTTATCGAAGCTCTCCTTTGCCTGGCTGTCTGTGTAGATCTCCTCCTGCTGTGACTGGATGGCTTTGTCCGAGAGGGGCAGCAGGCAGAAGCCAGTCTGCTTGTCACGGTGGCAGTTCTTCTGCAACTGGGCATAGGTGACGTGCTCTTGGGTGTTGGGACAATAGAAAGCTTTCATCTCGTCTCGGGCCGCAGACAGAGCCTCATTCATCTCGGGGTCGAAGTAGCCCCGCTTGTAGGCAACCTCGAGCGGGAGCCGGTGGCTATTCACAGGGTCAATGATGCCTCCAGTGGCAAGCTGGATGTCCAGCAGACGGACCCCGGTGTCACTGGGGATGAGCCCCTTCCTGAGTGCTTGGAAGAGGGAAACCGTCTGGCCTGTATAGGGATCCTTGTAGCCAGTCACAGCCTTCTCTGCGGACAGCAGCTTCTCGTGAAACTCTGGCCCCACAGCCTCAGCCTTCACTGCCTCATCAACGGAGAACAGCTTGTTCCTCACAGGGTCGATGATGTAGCCAGTGGCAGCCTGAGCCTCCAGCAGGGAGAGGGCAATCTCTGGCTTCAGTAGGTTTCTCTTCAGGGCATCGTAGAAGGTGAGCTTCTGGCCGGTTGACTCCACTAGGACGCCAGCAATGGCATCTGTGCCCTTCAGGTACTGCCTCACAGACTCCATCTCCGCCACATCCTTCACAGACTTCTTGCCCTGGTGTAGCTGGTTGTAGAGGTCCTTATTGATGATTTTGCTTTCCAGCAGCTCAGCGGCAGGCACAGGAGCCCGGAGCCCCTCAAAGCACATCTGGCTCTTCTTCTCGCTTTCCTCCACAACGGTGATGATGATCTTAATGATCTTCTCCACTGTGATCTTGCCAGTCCTGTACTGCTGGATCAGGTCCCGCCTTTGGTCCTCAGTGAAATATTCAGAGTTGATGATCTCCCAGATGGTTACTGTCTTCCCTTGGAACTTGCCAAACGGTGCTGTCACTGTGGCCTTCTTAAAGACGTCCTTGGCTTCTTTGTCGGTGTAGACCAGCTCTCTTGCTGCAACCACCTGGTCAGTGAGCGGCAGGAGGCACAGTCCAGTGTCCGGGTCAGTCACACACCGCTCCATGAGCTGCAGGTAGGTGAGGTTCTCCTGTGTGTTGGGGTCAAAGAAGCCCTTGGTGTCGTCACTGGGGTCGGAGAGGATCTGGTTCATCTCCTCATCAAAGTAGCCACGCTTGTAGGCAGCTTCTACAGGGAGGCGGTGGCTGTGCACGGGGTCGATGATGCCACCGGTGGCGATCTGGGCCTCGAGCAGGCGGATGCCGTGCTCCTTGACGATGAGCTCCTTCTTCATGGCCTGGAAGAGAGAGATCTTGTCTCCTGTGTAAGGATCTTTGTAGCCGGTTACCGCGCGTTCAGCAGACAGCATTTTATTGTGCAATTCTGGCCCAATCACTCCCTCTCTAACCGCCTCATTCACTGAGAGCCTCGTGTTCCGCACAGGGTCAATTATGAAGCCAGAGGCAGCCTGAGCTTCCAGGAGCACCAGCGCAGTGCCTGGGCTGAGCAGCTTCTTCTTCATTGCTTCATAGACGCTCATCTTTTGATTGGTGGGTTTGATTAACAAACCAGCGATGCTGCTTTTGCCCTGCAGGTACTTCTTGATGTCTTCCCTCTGCGAGAGCTCACCAACACTCACGACACCCTTCGCCAACTTGTCTAAGCTCTCCTTGCTCAAAATGCCAGCCTCAGCCAGCTTCTCTGCAGATACCTTCTGACGGATGCCATCAAAGGCGAACTCTGGTTCCCCATTTTGCGCTAAGCCATCCACCACGTCTCTGCCATTGGGCACAGCTTTGATATCTGGCAGCTGTGTCATCATAACCGCAGCATCCTCAGGCAGGTCGTCTGTCTGGATCATGATCTCTCGCGTCTGGGCAAGGGCAACCTTGTGCTCTTCCTGCATCTGCTCAAGCCTCTCCCTGAGCTTCCTGTTCTCCTCTTCAAGGAGCTTCTCTTGCTGCTGCCGCTGTCTCTCCAGCTGCTGCAGCTCCTCCTGCTTGTGCCTGACGTTTTCCTCTGCTTCCTTCTGATGCTTCTTGGCTTCGTCCAGCATGGCCTTCAGTTGTTGCTTCTCCTGCTCCATCTCCTGCTGCTGCCGCTCCTGCTCTGCCTTCAGGTTCTGGGCTTTGTCCACTTCATCTTTAAAGAGCTTCTCCAGCTTAGCTTTCTCCTCCTCGATGAACTTCTCCTTCTGGAGCAGGGCATCCTTCTCTGTCAGGAAGGTCTGCTGGAGGATCTGCGTCTCCTGGCGGAGCTGCGCTTGCTGGGCCACCTGCATCTGGAGCGGGAGAGAGGACAGCAGAGTGAGACGGCACTGTCCCCGCAGGAGGGCAGCGCCAGTGGGGCAGCGGGGGTGGGAGGACAGGTGGCAGGGGTGCTACTGGAAGGTTTGGGGATGCGCGCTAGTTAGGGATGCGTCGCTCAACCACTCCACTGCATAGGTTAAGGGTTAAGGGAGCAGCGCTGGGGTTAGGGAGCCACAGCAGCCAACACACAGGTAAAACGAGCAGGGAAAAGACACGAGCTCTTCTACGGGGAGGAGGGACTCGCCACCCAGCTACTGAGGCCGGGAGCTGGGGACGGCTCTTGTCTGCGGAGAGGAGCACGGCAGGACACCCTGGGACGATGCCGGCAGCCAGCTCCAGGGCTGAGGCCAGCTCCCAGAGTCTGGCCAGCCGCCCGCACACCCACTGTCGTGGGACACGGCATGGGGTGGCTGGGGAGAGGGAAGTAGCCCTACGTACCACCACCGCTAAGGGGACCCATAAACCCAGTACCTCCTCTGCCTTCTGCTGCAGCAATGCCGCCTCCTGCTTCAGTTTCTCCTTCTCCTGCTCCAGGTCGGTGATGGCCCTCCGCAGCTTCTCTGCATCCTGGTCGCTCTGCTGCCGCTGGATCTCCAGAGTGTGTACCAGCGTCATCTTCTCCTGCGTGGCCAGTTCGGTCTCATGCAGCCTCCCGCTGATCTCCTCTGCCTGCTTCTTGAATCGCTTGGCCTCCTCCTCAGCCTTGGCCTGGGCCATGCTCATCTCTGCCACGTGCAGCTTGAGGCGCTCGGCCTCGGCAGTGATCTCCAGCTGCCGCCGGCGCTCGGCCTCCAGGGTTTTCTGGAAACCCTCGGTCTCCTCGGCCAGGCGCTGCTGCATCTGTTCCTTGTCCTCCTGCAGCCGCTTGGCATGCTCCTGCGCCAGGTCCTTCTGCTTCTGCAGCATCTCTGCCTCGGCCTTCAGCCGTGTGGCCTCCTGCACTGCCTGCATCTTCTCCTTGAGCATCTTCTCAGCCAGTGCCCGCTGCTGTGCCAGGTCATCCTCGGCCAGCTTCCGCATGCGGGCAGCCTCCTGGGCCTCCACACTGAGCCGGGCAGCCTCCTCTGCCACTTGTTTCATCTTCTCGGCCTCCTCCGCCAGGAACTTCTGTGTGTTGTCCTTGTCCTTGAGGATCAGCGCCTTGTTCTCCTCCTCGATCCGGCTCTTCAGCTTTGCCAGCTCCTCCATCTGCACCCGGACCTTGAAGAGCTCCTCCTCCACCTGGGCCTTCTGCCGGACAGCGTCAGTCACCTCCTCCTTCAGCCGCTGCAGCTCCTCGTCCAGGATGCCCTTCTGGTGGTCCGTCTCATCCAGCTGCAGCTTCACCTTGGTCAGCTCCTGCTCCACCTGCGCCTTCTGCCGCAGTGTCTGCTCGGCGAACTTCTTGTGCTTCTCCATCTCGGCGTCTGCCAGCTGCTTCTGCCGCAGGGCCGCCTGCTCCGCCTGCGCCCGCTTCGCCGCCTCCAGCTCAGCCTCTTTGCGCAGCTTCTCCGCGTCTGCCTGTGCCTGTGCCTTGGCTTGCGCCTCTTCCTCTGCCCGCTGCTTCTGCCGCTCGGCCTCTTCCACCCGCTGTCGGGAGAGGCTGGCATCCTGCTCTGCCTTGCTACGGGCAAATTCAGCCTCCTCAGCCAAGCGCGTGGCCCTCTCGGCCTCCTCCCGCAGCCGGTCAAGGAGGCTCTGCTCCTGCCGCCGCGTCTGCAGCAGCTCCTGCTCCTTCTGTTGTACGGCGGCCAGGTGGGCCTTCTCCTCCGCCGCGATGCGCTTCTGCGCCGCCTCCCGCGCCAGCTGGATCTGCCGCTCTGACTCCTTCTCTGCCAGCTCCTTCTGCCGCCGAGCCTCCTCCACCGTGGCCTTCAGCCGTTCCACCTCCTCCAAGGCCAGCCGCCGCTGCCGTGCAGCCTCCTCCTCAGCTGCCAGAATGGCCTGCACCTTCTCCTCGGCCTCCCGCCGGCGGCCCTCCTCCTCCAGTGCCAGCGCTCGCTGCCTCTCGGCCTCCCGCTCAGCCTGCTCCCGGCTGCGCTGCACCTCCTCCGCCTCCCCGCGGATGCGGTTCAGCTCCCGCTCCAGGTCAGCCTTGCCCGCCGAGGCCTTCTCGAAGCTGGCTTTCAGTGCACGGATCTCCTCCTCGACCTGGCGCCGCTGCCTCAGCGTGTCCTCCACGAGGCCTTTCTGCCGCTCCAGCTCGCTTTCTGAGGAACGCTTCAGCAAGGCGATCTTCTCCTCGATGTCCTGCTTGTGCTGGGCAGCCTGCTCCTCCAGCAGCTTTCGCTGGTAGGCCTCGTCCTCTGCCAGGCGCCGCAGCCGCTCGTTCTCAGCCTCTTTCTCTTTCAGGGCAATCTCAGCCTCTGCCTTCAGCCGCGAGGCCTCGTTGATGGCCGCCAGCTTCTCCTTCAGGATTCTCTCGGCCTCAGCCCGCTGACGGCTGGCCTCCTCCTCTGCCAGCTGTCGCTGTCTCTTGGCCTCCTCGGAGAGGGCCCTCAGCCGGGCGGCCTCCTCTGCCAGCTCCCGCAGCTTGCTGGCCTCAGCCTCCAGCCGCTGCTTGGACTTCTCGCTGGTGGAGCGCGACTCCTCCTCAGTCTTGGCCTTGCTCTCCAGTAGAACCTCCATCTCAGCCCGCAGCTTGGCCAGCTCCTCCTCCACCTCCTTCCTCTTCTGGATGGCTTCGCTCACCTCCTTCTTCAGCCGGAAGAGCTCCTCCTCCAGGAGCAGGCGCTGCTGCTCCCTATTCTCCATCTCTGCCTTCAGCCGGATCAGTTCCTGCTCCGCCGCCAGTTTCTGCTGGGCCGTGCCCTCTGCCAGCTCCCGCTGCTTCTCCAGTTCCTCCTCCGCCAGCTCCTTCTGCCGCAGGGCCGACTCCTCCGCCTTGGCACGCTTGCGGGCCTCCCGCTCCGCATCTTCCTTCTGCTTCTCTGCCTCCTCCTGTGCCAGAGTCTTCTTGTGGGCCACCTCCTCCGCCTGCAGCCGGAGCCGCAGCGCCTCGTTGGCTTTCTGCCGCCAGTGCTCCAGCTCCTTCTCGGCCTCCTCCCGTGACTGCTCAGCCTCCAGCTGCTGCCTCTTCAGCCGCTCAGCCTCCTCCTGCAGGTGGGCCACCGTGATGTGCTCCTGCTGCAGTGACAGCTCCAGCTGCGCCGTCTTCTCGGCAAAGGAAAGCCGCTTGCTCTGCAGCTCGGCCTCGGCGCTCCGCTGGGCCACCTCCTGGGCCACCTGGATCTGCCTCTCCTTCTCGGCCTCTGCCTGCCGCATCCGCCGCTCAGCCTCCTCTGCCTGCAGCCGCAGCTTCTCCAGGTCCGCCAACGCCTTCTGCTTCTCCCGTGCCGCATCCCGCTCGGCCTGCACCTTGCGCTTCAGCTCCTCCTCTGCCTCCCGCTTCTTCTGGCTCTCCTCCTTCACCTGCCGGCGCAGGCGCTCAGCCTCCTCCTGCGCCTGCCTCTTCTGCCGCTCGGCCTCTTCAGCGCGTGCCCGCAACTCCTGCAGCTCTGTCTCGGCGCCAGCCCGCTGCTTCTCAGTGGTCTCCAGCTGGAGACGGATGAGGCGGATCTCCTCCTCCACCTTCTTGCGGTTGTACTCGGCCTCCTCGATCAGCTTGACCTTAGACTTGATCTGGTGATCAGAGTTTTGCCGCAGCTGCATCAGCTCCTGCTGGATGTTCTGCTTCTGCTGCTCGGCGTCCACAGCCACCACCTCCCGCCGAGTGACCTCCTCCTGCATGCGGAGCTGCAGCTCCCGTGCCTCTGCCTCCGCCTGTGCCTTGGCTTTGGCGTGGGCCTCGGCCAGTTGCCGCTGCTTCTCCAGCTGGGCCTCCACCTCCGCCAGCCGCTTCCTCTCCTCCTCCTTCAGCTTCTCGGCGGCTTTCTGGAGGAGAAACAGGGTGCAGAGAAAACAGGGGGGAGAGAGAGAAATCACAACGGATGCAACCAAGCCACGGTGTCAATGCCAGCCACAACCACGCACCACTGAGACACGGGTTGGTCTGGGGCAGAGGGGTGGAGGATGCGCATGGAATGGCGTCGGCTCCCTGGGCCTCCCCGCGAGCTGGAGGCGGTGGTGCCAGCTTCCAGAAGACGTATGGCAGACGGGACACATGACTACCAGATCTGACTTAGCAGGGCGCGGGCAGGCGACAGGACCCAGACAGCAGTGCAGAAAGCAGGATGACCCATGTACCACAGACAAGGAATGGAGCGCGAGCCAAGCCCGAGGCGATGGAGACGGATGCGAGCAGTTTGCACACCACCACCGCGCCCACTGCCGTCCGGGGAGAGCCTGCCCCAGCCCCGTGCACGCGCCTCCTCCTGCCCTCGGCGCGGCTCCCTGTGCACAAGGGGCCGGCGTGGGGAGGCCCCTGCCTCAAGGAAATGAGAGCCCCAGCTGGAGCAGGAGGATGCAGCAGGGCTGAGGGGAGCGGGGGGGCGAGGGAGGTGCCAGCAGCGCTTTCCCTGCTGGGAAAACCTCAACGACGCAGAGAGTGCTCCAAGCTCCGGCACTGCCCCAGCCGGTCCGAGTCCCTCGCCGGCCCGTTCCAGATAAGCCAGCGAGCTGCTACCGAGGAGCCGGCACAGCTTGTGCGTGGCTTGGGGCCATGCCACAGAGCGCTCGTGCCGCATGCACCGCGAGCGAGGCAGGCGCGCGCTCAGGGACAGTGCCGGGGACAGGCACAGGCAGTGCACATGCGGGTGAGCCGGGTCCCCTCGCACCACCCCGAGAGGCGCTGCGAGGGCCCGGGAGCGCAGGTGGAAGGAGAGCAGGGAGAGGAAGGCAGGAGGGCGAGCGGCTCCCCAGAGGGCAGCAGTGCAGTGAGTAGGAGCAGGGCACGCAGGCTGCTGGCAGCCATGGGGTGAGGCAGGGATGCCATGAGGAGAGGGACATGCGCAGAGTGAGTACCTGGTGCGGGGATGCCAGAGTCATCCTGGTTTTTTACCCTCCATTAGATCCCCACCAACACAAACATCCCCCATGACAAAGCACTGGCAAAGCGGCTCGACTTCCAAGGGCAGAAACCAAGAGTTAGAAAGGTTACCAAGACAGAACAACCGAGGCGTCCAGTCCCGCGGCGCCCGAGCACAGCATCATGCTGAAGGCAGGTGCTGACTGCACTACGTGTATCTGGGAAGTGCCTCCTACCACCGGTCACACCAGAGCCTGGCAGCGCCACAGCCGGCTGCACACCACCCTGGCCGGCCCTCGCTGCTCGGAAATTTGCTGCACCCAGAGCCAGCGGCTTCGGTCCCGGAAGCCCGGATCAGAGCGGGGTTAGAGGCCGTGGTCCAGCGTTAGTGATGCGGCTGGCAGTCATCATGAACCACGTTCCCCGTTGTTATGAAGGGGAGAAAATGCAGCCGGAGTCATGCCGCCCCGCACATCCACGCGCCGCACCCCTACCTCCTCCTCCTCCAGCCGCCGCAGCGTCTCGGTGATGAACTTGATGTACTGGCTGGTCAGCGTGGTCAGCTCGCTGTACCGCGTCCGCAGGTCCACGTACTGCGGCAGATGGCGGGGTCAGCAGGAGAGGAGCACGCCCGCGGTGCCCCGGCCAAGCTGCCCGGTGGAGCTGCGGCCAGCCCCCGCGCCCGCCCCGTGCTGCAGCCCTCTGCTCCTGCCGAAGGAGCTGTGGGCTCAGCCGCATGCTGGAAATCCCCAGGACCCCCGGGCCCGCGCACAGAGGCATCCCCCCTCACCTCCTGGATGATGCTGTCGGACGCGGACTGCACTTTGGGCTTCTTGGCTGGAGAGGCCACCGGCTCCACCTGCGCCTTGAAGGTGACGAGCTGCAGCTCATAGTCCTGCCGGAGAGAGGCCACCTCAGCAGGCGGGCCAGCACTCTGGGGAGCCCCCGTGCCCCTGGGGGCCCCGACCCCACGTCGCCCCTCCCAGCCCCATTGCCCCCCGGGGAGGCCAGCCCGCAGCAGGCACACGCGGCCAGCAGGCACACCTTGATGGCATCGATGTACTGCTTGGCATAGCGCTGGCACTCCTCCACCTTCTCCTTGTTGCGGTCACACTCCTCCAGGAGTCTCTGGGGAAATGCACGGGGGTGAGCTCAGGTGCCGTGAACACTGGCTGGGCTGCCCAAGCTCACCCCGCCGCGGGCACTACCTTCTCCTGCAGCAGCTGCTCCCGCACGGTCTTGCTGTCGGTGATGGGCACCGCCTGGATTTTCTCCTGCCGCTGCTTGGCGTCCTGGATCCACTGGAGCAGCCCGTCGCAGCTCTCGCGGTAGTAGCGCAGCTGGCGGCCCAGCTGGTCCAGCTCACGCTGGCGCAGGTCGATCTGGGTCAGGACGGCTTGCCAGCGCTCCAGCAGCTGCTGCACTCGCTCTCGGTAGCGGTCCAGGTCCACGTCCCGCTCGCTGTGACCCCTCACCATCCGCTCGTTGACGTCCTTGGCCTTACTCAGGTCGGTCTCCAGCGTGCTGAAGAAGGGCTGGTGCCCCTCCACCTGCACGCGCAGCCGCTGCAGGGGACAGAGCGGACCTCAGCCCTGATACCCGCCAGCCCCGGCCCGCTCTCGGCACGGCACTGCCCCAACCCATACCTTCAGCTCGGCCTTGCTGGCCTCCAGCTCCTTCAGGTCAGCCGGCACGGTCTGCACGTTCTTCAGCTGGTCCTCGTACTTCTTGACCAGCTCCTCCGCCCCCTGCGTGCTGCGGATCACCAGGTTGATGGTCTTCAGCCTGTGGAGAGAGGGGACAGCTTCCGTGGGAGCCCAGGGCTGGGCAGGCAGCAGCGTGAGAAGCATGCAGTGGGGGAGACGGGAACAGTGCCAGTGCACAGCCAGCCTCCTCCTCCTCCTCCTCCTCCTCCCACCCCTGTGACGGCCCAGTGTTTGTTCCCCACCCAGAGAACAAAGGGCCACATTGTGGAGCCACAGGTGGCTGGGCACTCACTTCTCCAGGTAGATGCTGGAGAGGCTGTACACCTGGTCCATCTTCTGCAGCGTGATCTCCAGCTCCGAGCGCAAGACGGGGGCTGAGCTGGCCGGCTCTGGTTGGGCCAACACCTTCTCTGTCTTCTCACTGACCTTGTCCAGGTTCTTCTTGATGCCCTCCAGCTCCAGATGGATTTGCTGCAGGGAGAGCAGGGTGCGTCACCCCACAGGCTGCTCCACACAGCCTGGCACCCTACATCCATGTCGTGCCAAACGCGATGTCCTGCCCGCCAGAGGCTCCCCAGCCGCCCCCGTACCCAGGGAGAGAAGAAGCAGAGCAGGGGCAGGGGTCTGCAGCCCACCGGCGCGGCAACCTGGGCGCAGGGGTCCCCGCGTGTTGTGCGCCTGCACGAGCGCGTACCTGCTGCTCAGTGATGCGCTGGGCGCACTCCCTGACCGGGTCCTTGTCGAGGGGCAGGCGGATCTTGTGGATGGTGCGGGTCTCACAGCTCTCCAGCTGCAGGCGGATGTCCTTCAGCTGCGAGATATAGCTCTTGCAGAGGGACTCATCCTGCTCTCCTGTGGGGACACCAAGGTCGGGCCAGCGGCTGCTACGTTCGCCCTGTCAGCGCCTCGGGGGACAGAGGGGAGGCCCGGCGGAGGGGCTCACCTTTCTCCTGGCTGCGCAGCAGCAGCTCGTACTTCTGGGTGCAGGCGCTATACTCGCGCTCCACCTGCAGCCGGTCGTCAGGCTGGAAGCTCTGCGAGTCCTGGCTGTCCCGCATGAAGTCCTGGTAGTGCGTCTCCAGGCTGCGCAGGACCTGCCGGCACTCCTCCACCTGCATCGTGCGGAACTGGGGGCAAGCGGCGCTGTCAGCCCCCGCAGCGGCACCCGGGGACCCGCAGCGCCGCCCCGCGCCGGGACTCACCGTCAGGTGGGACCAGGACTGGATCTGCTGGATGTCGCGGATCAGGTACTGCCAGGAGAGGAGGCTCCTCATGTCCAGGTGCAGCTGGTGCCACAGGACCAGGAGCTGCTGGTGGGCGGCCTCCAGCCTGGGGAGAGGCGGCGTCAGCCGGAGAGTGACGGACGGAACGAGCGGGGACCCCGGCTAGCGGCTGGGGAGTTACCGGCGGCGCTCACCTGTGCACGGCATCCAGTGCCTCCTTGTTGGGGGGTGGCACGAGGAAGCAGACGGAGGGGACGATGGACTCGCTGCCGGCGGAGCTCAGCACCTTCCACTTGTAGGGCTGGGCGTTGCTCAGCAGGGCGCACTCGTCGTTCTTGTGCACCGTGATCTGCGGGGCCGGGGCGACGTCAGCCCGGCGCAGATGCATGCACGGCCCCCGCCGCCACCGCCCTGGCCCCCCGCCCCGCTCACCTCCATTTGCTTGTAGTCACAAACGGCCTGGATGGGCAGGCGGCCCTTGAGCGGGGCGGCGGGGCTGCGGGGCTTCAGCTGCACGATGGTCTTGGCGCGCCGCGCCAGCCCTGCCAGCTGCCCCTGGTACTCGGAGAGCTGGTCCTTGGTGTCCTGTGGGCACAGCACGACGTGAGCGGCCCCGGAGCCCCGGCCGCCCGGGGGTCCCGTGGGGCTCTGTGGTGCGGGGGGGGGGTCACGCCTGCAGTGGGGCCTGCA
>VXAL01000938.1:259-10341 GCA_013399475.1 Chauna torquata | reverse complement strand
GCGCCCGCTCCGCGCAGCAGCCCGCCCTGCCTCCGCGGCGGCGTGGGGCTGGCTCCCCGCGCACCTCCGCCCCGCTGCTGACAGGCCGATCCCTCTAGCAGGGTAATGCAAACAAAGGTACAGAAGCGAGAGTATGAGAAAAAACGAGTCACAAACTTGAAAAAACAATAATATAATGGAGATAAAGAAAACCACTGCCCATAAAAGTTGGCGCTGAGGGAGCACAGAGTGAGCTGGCACACAGGAAACATTTTCTGCTTAAGTGGAAGCAACAGGAGATGCTGGATCTGGTGGACATGGCCATGAGGGACCACCTCCACCTTCCCCCCCTGCCACTGCCCTGCCCTGGATACCCGCCCGGCTTCCCCAGCCCATTGCTTCACCCTCCCTTCGGTCCCAGCCCGTCCCAGACCGCCGCGGCTCTCTCGCCCCTACCATGGCCTCCTCGTACCCCAGGCCGCTCCACTAGGCCGGGAGGTCCCTGGCTCTCCATCGGCGGCTCCGGCAGCCCCAGCGCGCGCAGCTGGGCCAGTCTGCGCCGCAGAGCCGGTCCACCTCCGTGCTGGGACCCAGCGGCATGCATAAACAAGCAGCTATGCTGCAGACACGGAGCTATGCTCCAGAAGGAAATGACCACTGGATATTATTGCACAACCTTGCTTAATAATGAGCACGTATTTCTTGAAAATACGTGCCACCTAATTCTCTCGGCATTGCAACCATGTCCAACAGGAGGGTAATTTAAGTTAATCAAGCCATGCGCTCCACGCAAAGCCCAACAGTTTGTCTCACTGCGTTTTGGGGAGCAAACGGCAAAGCACGCAGCGCTGCCGCAGCCCCGCCACAACGGCCTGAACACGCCGCCGCTCCCGGTGCGACGGCCTCTGGAAGAGCTGGGGGCTGCAAAGCGGGTGACCATTTTAAATCATGAACTAATACACATGCAGTTACCAATACAGATGCTCCGAAAGGAGGACTGGCGGGCAGCCACAATCGGTCATTTACCGGTCACTCACCATTGCTGCCACTCTTAGGATAAAACTAAAGCTGCCGTCTTGCATAAGACTTCCAGTATCAGGTCACGCCTTATCTTCCCAAGTAACAACATCCAAAATCAGTTCCATGCAGGCGAGTAGCTGGGACTTTCTTACACAGCAGTGCTTGACACTGTCTGTTGCTGTAGCTCACAACATTTCTTTCCTTATAGACAACTCCGGACCGTACGTAGCCAGGCATGTGACTGTCAGCAACCATTCAGAACAGCTAACTTGGAGCTCAGACTCTGTGTGGACAGTCACCCAAATGCTCTGTATCTGGCTGGATTTTTGGGGGTGGGGTGAAGGGTGAGAAGAGCTGTCAAGAGGAAAGGAAGAATTTATAGAAGATGTGTAGAGCCAAAAGGATTTTAAAGAAAGGACAACTAAGACTGCCCAAGTCGAGCTCTTCCAGACGTACTAGAGCGACTGTGAAGCACAGGGGAAGCAATAAACAGTTCAGCCAGAAACATTCAAGATCTTCATAATTTACAACCAACAGAAGACACACGCTTCTCCTTCAAAACACAGAGCATGCCCCACAGCACCCAATTACTTCTGGAGTGCACAGGGAACATTCTCGCACCCACTGACTGGTCCAATGCCGTGGCTGACACCAAGCATTTCTGGAAGTAGCATTTCTGCAGCAGTACCGTGCAGAAATGCTTCACGTTTACTAACTTGTTTGGTTTTGATTGTTGGATCAGTTCCCCATTCCCAAGGCACTTAGATTTATTCTTTTAGCTTAACACTACAAAGTAATCAAATCACTGCATTACAGCTGACAGACTTTAAGAGCCCTGAAGGGGAGGGGAGAGAGGCATCAGGAGAAGCATCTACATTTTCTCTTACATCCTTCACACTTGCCCTGAACTTCAGATTCCACCCATCTTCATCTCCGGAATTCAAGAATACTGAACTTTAACTGACACCAGAAGTTATCTGAAGATGCACGACTTTCACTTGAAATTAAGGCTGATTTACCTTCTGGGATCAGGGACCAAGATTCACTTCTCATAAAGACTGAGAAGCCTGAACGTGCTCTCTTTCTGCTTCAAGTCAAACACAAGTGTTGCTGCAACCAAGAAAACATCCTTCCAACGCCATGTAAGTTCAAACCAACCAATCCACAAATGAAATGAGGAGATGAGATGGAGGATGCAAACATGCCTTTGTGCCCTTCCATTGAATGTGCAGAACAGGTAAGAATAGGAAGACAAAGGAGATGGCTCAGAGAGTCAAGATTAATATGGAAATTGAGAAAAAGGGCACTCCTTCGGTTGGATTTCAACTGACTCTTCAGTACAGTTTACTTTCAGCTTCACTGAAATATTAGAAAATGTTTAGCACACAACCCTTGATGTGGAAGACAAAAATAAATTTTTTAATTTAGACAAACTCCAATGTCCTTGTCTAATGTTACCCAATGCAAAATTAGAAAGAAATGAGTGCTTGCATAGTGTTTAAAAATAATTTGAATGACCCACTGCTTAAAGAATGGAAGGGGTCCTCTGTTATTATAAACCAAACATATTTCATTTTAGACTACACTCAAACTGACAGGGTAAAGCTTAAAGAAATTCTCCCAATGGATATTTTTTTGATAGAGAAAACCAACAAAACAAAACTTTATGGAGCCCGTGATCAAATAATCTTACACAGTTCGGACTTAAAACACCAACAATGTCAGGCATTTGAATGCAGTAGCATCAAAACTAGATATTTACTACTTGGTAGTGAGTAACCCTTTGAAAAGGGAGGAACAAAAATTCCTTTTTAATGAGTCACCATTTGGCAGTCAGAGATCAAAACCTTTTGCCTGTATTTCTGACTGCAGCATTGTACATACTCAGGGTTTTCTCAGTCTGCGTGACTTTATTTAAATCAGCAGAGTTAATTAAGAAAATAAGTAAGTTAAAAGAACAGGAAAAGTGTAGTCCTTCAAAGTGTCTGACAATCAGCATGATCTACTGGGTTACTGAAATACCGGATGAATTCAGAAATTATTTCCATATATAAACTTGGAATGGTGAAGGTCCTAGTAAGGTTTAAAGTAACTCGTCAAAGCAAAATGAAATTATACTCAGTATCCATTCTGATAACCACATCAAATGCATGTTGTGTAATTGTTCTTAAACTAATGCAACTCTATGGGGAAAAAGCTTCCAGTGCGTGAGTGGAACTGTGTATGATGGATGTCTTCATAAAATATTAATTTGTTTACCTTTGCCCAAAACTTAACCTACAAAGATCTGGGACTGAAAATGAAACATTAAAATACCTGCCTGAGAGTCGATGCCATTTTTATCTTTAAATACTTTCTCTTTCTTCCTATATCAAATTCTGAAGTTTCAGCAAAGAGGAAGATACTGTGACATGATGCCAGAAAAAAATCCACTTGCTTTGGCATTATAGCCAAAACAAAGAAATAAAACTATCATTCATACTGAGGAGGGTCTCAGAGCAAGACATACCTCCTTTATTTTCCATTTAATTTCCATCTATGTGAAGAGTCCCTAAAGACCTCAGCTAGTTACAAGCACTTACGCTTTGCTAAATATTTAGCTAGTTAACCTTCATGCTAAGCATCCTTAAGGTAAAGCACCATGATCCCCCCACTTTACAGTGCACAGGTAAGAACCTGAGAACTGTTTACTCCAAAAATTGCCTCCACCTTTGGAGGCCTGTGGCTCTGCAGACATTCAGACCCTCTGAACAAAATCTAGCAGTTTTGAAACGAGAGTAGGTATTATTTGGGCTTGGCTTTTACCTTAGGAAATCTCCAAATTCTTATTTGAAAACTCATATCCACTAAAAATTAGAACAGGGACCTACAACTCTCTCCACACTGCTATCCAACAGCCATCCCATGTAGCTGCTGGTCAGCAGAAGAGTCTCCATACCTTGTTGTCACTTCACCAAACCATCCAGGCCCTTACATCAGTTGATCTCAATTTCCGTTCAATTTACTTGTAGATCAGAAATTATTAGAGTAAATAATTACAGTAGCTGGTTACAGTTTGGGAATTCAGAGAACTGAAGAAAGAATTCAGAGAATAACCTGATCTGCTACAGGAGAGAGAATCAGTCATCCATCTAGTTCCATTAGTCTTTTTGGCAATCCTGTGTCACTGTTGTCACAAGCCTGGATAACGATGCCACATTAATTCTCCTTTTGAGAAAGGGACTACAAGATTTGACTCCATAACTGTGTCCTACTGACCTTGGGGAATCTTTGCGGAAAGTTTCCCCATCAGATTCAGTTACAGCTTTTACTGAAGGAGAATTACCAAGTTGGGACCATGCTTTATAACTTGAACACATGACGCAAAAATATACAACCTGTCTTCCGTTTCCACTAGAAATAAATCACCAGTACATAACCAACAACTCTGCACACCCAACCCTATGTGAGAAATTACACTTTTAAAGCCATTTCTACAAGTCTGCTCAGAGACGATGGACATGGGGCAGAACAAAGAGGCTGCTGCTGGATCCAGCCCATGTAACAACAACAACAACAGCTCTTTTAACAAAATTTACCTAAACTGAAGATAGGCTGCATTTCCCAATCCAAACCTTCCTGATTCAAATGGAAAAAACAAAACAAAACACACAACACTTAATTGTAAATATTACAGAACACAGAACTTGAAAAAGATTAAATTTATTATGTTTCACAACAAATCCAGACTCCTTCCCTTCCTTCCAGACTATACACTACTCTTGATGCAATGTGCAATACTGTATTTCTGATGTCAGTGTGAACAGACAGAAGAGGACATATGGCCTTTTGTACTGTTCCCAAGATGCCGCATGTTAAGGAAAAAAAAAAAAATCATTATCCAGGCTGGAAGAAGCCCAGGCCATTTAAAGTGTTTGTTTATTGTAATTTGGGAGACCTTTTTAGAAAATACAACAAACTACTCTTGGACACGTAATCCTAACCCAAAATGGTGGCTGGGAATCAAGCCATTATTTTGGGGAAACTTTTGTTGACATGATCATTTGAGTATTTCTCTGTAACTAGATATTATTTCTATCACTGTGGCTAAGACTAACAAGTAAACAGTACTATTTACACTAGTACTGTTGTATCATTAGAAACAACAAGATTAGGTACTTTAATTCTAATGCCAGTACAATTATTTTAACACCAAGTGTGTCAGATCTGACTCTATACCCCCTAAATTAATTTCAGAGTAGTGGCTAAATAAAATGACATACTTCTTTGTGCTTTTGTTATAACATGCTCATGTGCAGCAAACTGTGAAGAAAACGTACTAATTAGAGGTTAAATTAATCCCTGACAGACAGGCAGCTTAGTAAAGCTGGGCCCTCTTCAGAAAACAGGCAGAAAGCTTGCCAGTGTTCCCAGTTCTGCACAAAGCACACGCGAGATGGGCAAGTGCATCCCAACGGCAGCCCAAGCAAAAGGGAGCACTGGAAGCCAGAGCAAGTCTTGGAGTAGCCAACGCCAACACGCAAATCGTGCGACAAGTGTGATGCAGGGCTCAAAGCAATCATTGCTGCAGACGCTCCAACCGCCTGATCAGGATCAACCACTTGGAATTAAAGACAGGCTTTTGCACAGCAGAACAGGCTTCTAACCGCTGGGTAATCCACCTCTGGATGTTAATAAAAGTGAACAATGGCATTATATTTCACAACATAACTAGAAAGTTACCTCGCTGCTTCTGATTTTAATGCAGGCAATGGATTCCACTGCCCACAACAGAGTATGTGCGCTGTGTTATTCTGAAAACAATAACTAGGCACGTCGTGGGTAGCTCTAACTCCAAAGCTGCTGGGAGTTCTTAGGTGCTTAATTCTACAGAAAAAGAAACTTCCACAGAATTGCAAAAGAAAAACAATGCGAGACAAAAGAGGCAGCTCGGGCCCTTTGATGGCACCCAGGAAGCATTTCTGTTTTGCGTGTGTCAACACAAGTAAATGTTTTTCCAGTCCCTGTGGCTGTGGCACCATAGGAGTAGCCAGTTTTCAAGTCCATGCAAGCACGGCCCGCTGTCAGGAGGGGAGGACTGAGGAGCATCTGCTCCGTACCTGACGGCTCCTGGTGCAGGAATTGTGCACGCCCCACAGAGCCCGTCCCGCCGGACAAGCACCTCACCTCTGCAGGTGGAAGGTGCAAAAAACTGGCGTCCCACTGGCTAACGCTGCTGCCACGCAACAGCTTGCCTGATGTGGGGTGAAACAACCACCTAGTTAACACCCTCCCCTGCAGAGGTAATCCATACGGTGGCTGCGGCAGGCTGAGCCCCCAGCTGCCCCTGCCCGAGCTGGAAAGTGGGGCAGGCCCCGCGGTCACAGCTGCAGGGAAACTCAGCAGAAGAAAAAAAGAATGAAGAAAATACCCACATTACAATTAAAGTAAAAGCAAAACATGGGGCTGGCTGAGATTGCAGATCAGTGTGGGAGTCCATGAACAATGCTGGTATTTCTGTACTACCCAGATCATCAATTATTAACAAATTAGGACATGCCTGATGAGGTGCTTATGTAACGCTTCTTTATCAATAAAACTGCCAAGTAGTCCCTTGCAGGGGAAAGTGAAGCAGATTTCAACAAATCTTAATGCGACGCCTGCCCTTGGACAGGGTACGCTGATGAATTCTCATTTCCCCCTCCCCAGCACAGCCACCCACCCCCAAAGAGCAATTTCGGTCGGTCCGGAACCCCCGCAGCCTCCTGGAGCAGCGGCCCTTGAATCAGGTCAGCGCTTATCAGCGCCTTACTGCACGGCAGCGGCCGTGCCGGGAGTAAGGGGCCATCCCAAATCCCGCGTCCCCCTGCACCTCCCCATCACTGGCCCCAGGGAGAGGCCCGCGGGCGCGCGCTCCTGGGCACAGCTCGCGCTCGCTGCCAGCCCGGCTGCTGGGGCGATGCGGTAGGGTGGGGAAGGAGGCAGCCCGCGGCTCTTTCCTCCCCTTTTCCCCTCGGGCACAACCGTTCCCCAAAGGAGCAAAGGGCTGGCGGGCTGGCTAAAACGCAGCCTGCAATGACAGCATCCTTCACCCCGCTCCGTTTCTGTTTCACTTCTCCGAACAGGCAGGAGTGAACAGGGTGGGGGGCACAAAATAATCCCCCTTCCCTATTCGAGGGCCTGATCGTTGAGCCCTTAATCCTAGGATCAAATCTGAGTCTCATCTACTCTAAGATGAAGAAGGAGTGCTAGGCTGGTCCCCAGCAGGAGGAGGAGCAGTCCACTCTCCCACCGCACCGCCTGACAAGCACCTTCTGGTGCATCCGAGACGCGCACCAAACTAGGCAGCTCCGCGAGCGGCTTCTGCAACACTGCGTGTGAACGTGTACAAAGTAAGTACCTTCCTCTTGAAGGAAAGTAACCACTCAGTAATACATTTTTTTCCATTCAAAAAAAGAAAATTATTATCAGTGAGGAGGCTTCCCAAGAGGAATTAAGACTCTTCATAGCTCATTTGCTAGTTATCCCCTCTCTGATTACTTCTCTCTATGGTAGCGCAACTGGTGACTTTGAAAGCGATGGAGTCACAGGGCTGCGCTTACACTGTCACCCTGAGATATACTTTCATTTTGAACAGAACTAGCAGTCCGGGCCATAGTGAACTGCAATGAAAAATAGCCAGCAGAAGAGAAGGACATAAAGTGCAGCCTTTAACTGACAAAGACGTCAGTTTTCTGTGCAAAGTGCTAGCAATAATAATAAAGATCACAGGAAGGAGACCATGGTACAAGCACTGACTGTTTTGCAAAGTTTCCCTTGAGCTGCTGGCAGCCCTGAAATGGGTTACAGAAAGTCAAAACTGTATTATCGATCACTGCCTATTCTGCAGGGTTGTTTGTTTGTTTTTTTTTAATAAAACAATATTGTGCTTTTGCTATTTTCACTTAGAACAAAACAATATTCCAGTATCTTCCAATATCCCATACAATCAGAAACAACACTAACGAGGGCAGTACTAAATGCCTAAACAGTTTCTTCGCATATTTTTTAAGCAATTGCCTTTACGAGTGAACCCCTTTTACGAGTGAAACAAAACAAAACTTATTATGAGTACACAAGAGTATCGTGCGCATTTGGCATTTTACAGCAATGTTCTAAAGTTCCCCTTCAAAATTACTGGCAAGGAAGGAAGTTCTGCACAATTTTAGCACCCGACATCTGAAAAAATCAGAGCAGTCCCAACTGTTCTTTGAGATGTATAAAAGAACAGTTGAAAAACTTACAGTTGACTGGTGCTACCTAGGTTACCCGTCAATGGCATTGAAACTGGTATATTATTAAGAGAGGTGTATGATGGGAATTGGTTTATTGTGCTGATCCATAGTAACCAACTCCTGTTCGTCCATCATTTATCTCTCTCACCAGCGACATATGGGTTTGTCTATTCACACTCTCAGCATTCTCTCTGCTCCAACAAACAGTCAGCCTTTTCTGCTGGGATAAGGAGATTTTTTAGTTACATCCATTATGTGCGTATCAACATTTATGGCAGGAAGATAATTGCCAAAGAGCTCAGGGGGATGAAAGCTCCCTCTTTATAGCACAAACCCCCTTAAAAAATCAATATTGATATAAAACAGTTCAACGTGAAGCCTTGGTGTGTCTTCTGCTTCCTTCAGTTTGAATTTTTTTTTTTTTTTAAATAGCAAGTCAAACTGGAACATCAGATAGAAAGCCTTACACTTACACTACTGCTCTTCCCACAGAGGGAAAAAATAGCAGTGTACAATATTAATTGTTCCTAAAAGAAGTGAGTGGCAAACGTGTCAGATATAAAGAGGATTCCTTGGAGAGGCACCAGCATCATTTAAACTGATTTAGCTATCTTTATTTGGAGACCATACCAATTACTAATGAATCGTAACTTATAGTCACCTTCTCCCAAATGTTGAAAAACGCTGACAACTCAGAAACAGGCAGCACAAGGGAACAATGAAAACCTGGGGACCTTGCCTTTCCTCCTATTTAAAAAGCTCAGACAACCTTCCACTATTCCACCCCCCAGTTTGGATATGTCCATTTGTCACTGCTTTTGCAAGATTTACTTTGCCTTCCCATGGCTACGTACTCATAAAAGTTATTTTAAGGCGACTTTCATCAGAGTAGCAAGTTACATAGAACATTTATTGATTAAATGACTGAGAACCAGTGAGTTGCACTGTACTTAACCTATGGGATGTCTCGAGGATTTTACTTACTGTTATCCTTGTCCTTGTGTTACCTTCTGCTTTCCTAACTTTTGTTTCACTCATGAAGCCAGTTCCTGGGTCGCACCACAGCTGCACTGGGCAGGTCGGTGAGCATTTTGGCAAGGGCAGCTGTGCCAGCCTGACACCTGGGATCATGAACTCTCTCGCAGTAAATCTTCCTGTTCAGAAAGCGTCTAGCACAATCGCTCCCTAAGCCCATGCAAAATCTCTAAATGCTACCACGTTATAATATTAGTAATGAGATCAGTAAAAATAAATGAATAAATAAATAACTGGCACACTATATTTATAAAACACTTCTACCTGTCTAAAAGGAAGCCACACAAAAGAACTAAGAATATATAACTGCCTCCTGTAACTACAGATCCCCCCCCTCCAATCCTTTAACAACTACGTGAGCTTTATAAAAATCTAAGAGACTTTGCAGGTTCAAACTATGTAGTTACAAGGGACTAAAAGTGAAGCCCTGTCAATATTTGCTTTTCTGATTCTGAAGCATTAGCTAAAAGGATTAAAAATAGAGACGAAAAACCTCGAGTTAAAAAAAAAAACTCTGAAAATAAAAACCTAAATTAAATTTGAGCTGCTCAATTCTGAACATTAAACAGCTTTTCACTTGAGAGGAGCTGTTAGCTGCATGTTACCTGCCTTACAGTACATAGTATTTGTTTTTTATCCCTGAGCAACAGACTATTTCCTGGTTCAGTTTAAAAACTCAGTGACGTTCCAATTTCAGCCCACACATGTGTGTCACTGTCAACGTCAGTGGCAGGAAAACATTAGAAGTCACCCCTTGCTAATGCTTTCCTAACATGGAATTTCCTTGTATCTCGC
>VXAL01000927.1:0-73124 GCA_013399475.1 Chauna torquata | reverse complement strand
CCCCAGGGCCGGGACGCTCGTGGGGAGAGAGCCCCTGGCACTGCTCGCTCGTGGACATTCGGCAACTGAGGACTCTAGAAAAAGGTGTGACGAAGATGAAGTCCTGGATATACGGCGAATACGTTTGGCATAGAGAATGTCGAGTGACGGGGCGCCCGGTCCTGGCGGCGGCTATGCCCGGGCGGACCCGGCTTCGCACGGGCGGTCTTTGTCGGTTTTCGGGGGGGGGGTGCGAAAGTCAGGCTGTAAGGCAGACCCTGCTGATCCTCCGGAGGCCGCGCTGAAAGATCTGCGACGGGCGAGCATGCAGGGGGCCGTGGGCGCGCTCCCCTCCCAGCCGCCGGTAACACTATGGAGAGTCAAAGGTTTTGCCGGGGGGGTCGAAAGAGTCAGGAGGAGGAAACCAGGCGCTATTAGAAAAGGTTCTCTTCGAATATTGCCAACAAGTCGCTCTGGAAATTCATGTCGATAGTAGCTGCCATCTGCGGGGAGAGAGGAAGGGGCGTCAAGGCGGCAGCACGGGCACGAAGGTGGCGCCGGGGGCGTCAAGGTGGCACCGGGGGGGGCATCAGTGTGACACCAGGGGCATCAAGGTGGCACCGGGGGCATCAAGGTAACACCAGGAGCGTCAAGGTGGCACCGGGGGGGTGTCACCGCATCCCATGGCCGTCGCATGGGGACGCCGGGGGCCTGGAGGTGCCCGTCCCCGCGGCCGCACTCACCGCCTCCCTGCGCCTCCGCTCCTGCTCCCGCTTCCGGGCCATCTCCCTCTGCTGATCCAGCATGGACTGCGAGGACTGCGGCTGCGAGCTCTGGGCTTGGGGCGCGGAGGCTGCGGCCGGCGGCACCTGCTGCTGCTGCTGCTGCTGCTGCTGCTGCTGCTGCTCCTGGCGCCGCCGCACCTCCTCGTGCACCCTGCGAGCCTGCTCCATGGCGTCCTCGTCGTCGCGGCTCCTGCAACGCCGCCGGCGGCACCCGTGAGACCCCGTGCTGCCCGGGGCACCCCCTTTTGCTGCTTGTGGGGGGCTGTGTGGAACAGATCCTCTCCACCCCCACCAAAAAGCAGGTAAACGCAGCCTGGCGTGCAGACAGTGCTGCGCCAGCCTGGAGGAACCCCTCGTCCCCGCCTGGCGCGGCACCCCGAAATGGCAACGCGGCATCGGCGAAGCCGCCCTCACCTCATCCTCTCCTGCTCCCGCCGCAGACGCTCCTTCTCCCTTTCCACCTGTTCTGCCTGAGCTTTCAGCGCCTTCTCCCGCTCCTCCTTCTCCCGCGCTGCCCTCTTGAACTGCTCGAAGCTGTCGCTGGAGGACTTAGCCGTGGAGGACGGGGTGGTGGGGTGTTTCTGAACCAAGCTCGCCCAGGAGCCCATGTTCTTGATTTTCAGGTCCTGGGGAGGAAGGAGGAGATGTCAGGACGACAGGCTCACCACCGGGAGGAGGTGGCGGCCGCACGCCGTGGGTGAACACCCACCGCGGCAAACGCCTGCTCCGGCTGCCTTCGAGATCTCTCAGCAGCAGATCTCCAGCAGAAACCGGTCTGGGCTCACAGCTGGAGAATGGGGGTGCTGGAGCATGCAGGATGCGGGGCACACGCAGCCCTCGGCTACCCCAAGAAGGGCGGCGTGGCGAGAAGAAGGGTCTGACGCCTTCCAGGAGCAGGAGCAGCTCCTCGCGCGCCACCTCTGACCGGCGGCTTTCCCCTCGGGCGCTCCCACCAGCACCCGCACGCTCTGAGCATCAGGCGACCAACCTCCCTCCGCTTCATTTTGGGAGGGTTTTCCTTCCGGCAAGGAACGTGCCCCGAAAGCGTGCTGAGCTCAGCCGTACCTTCTTAGGGGCGACGGGCGTTTTCGGTTCCTGCTTCTGTCTGTCTTTGTCCTGCACTCCCGGTGGCGGCGCGTTCTGCTCAGGGGGTCTAATTACAGGCCGCCCGCCCTCCATGGGCTTCATCTCCGTTCCTGCAACGACGACCGTCACCGTGAGCGGTTGTCCCCAGGGGCCACCGGGCACCGCGTGTCCCAGAGGCCAGCCCGCCCTCTCCTCCTCCCATGGAAGATTTCACGGGGACCTCATCTGCCAGGCTGCCGAGAGGGGACAACCCGCCCCAGGGCACGAGCGGAGCGGCCGCGGTGCTCGGACTCACTTTGCGGGATGTGCGCGGGGGGCTTGATGCTCTCTGGGTGTTTCGGAGGGTCCTGCCGCAGCGGGGGGCTGAAGGTTTCGTTTCGGATGACCGGCGAATGCATCTTCTCCTCCTTCACCACCATCGGCTGGGACTGCACGACGGAGGCGGCTCTCATCTCCTGCCACGTTAGCAGACAGAAGGGTCAGACACCACGCGGCCAACGCCGGCCCCTACCTCCGCCGGCCCCCGGCCCGTCCCCGGGAAGCAAACCTCACTCTCCAGCAATCCGCCCTGGGGGGGGGAAAGGCGACGGCTCCCGGCTGCGCCCCCAGGTGCGGGCTCTGCCTTCCCTTTACCTGTTTTTTTGGCTGGATATTTTGCTGAGGTGGCGACTGGTGGACCAACCCCTGGAACGGCGGCATCTGTGGGGAATGCATCATGAGAGGGGAAGGGGCTTCCCTCAAGTGACCTGGAACAGTTCAGCACCAGTCAGTTAGCCGTCAGCAACGCCGTTTCGCCGAACATCACCCTGAGCGCGCCGCTCCCCGACGGCCAAGCGGTGCGACCCACGACGGGCTGCCCCGACGTGTCCGACCGACCGATGCCAGGCCACCATGGGGGGGGACCGCGAGCCACCCCCAGTCCTCCGCGCTGCCCGGGGGACACCGGGTGTCACTCGCAAGCAGAAGCAGCGCTGCGAAACCGCGCGGCCGCTTTGTCCTGCCGCGGAGAAGCTATGCTGAGCCACCCGCCACCTCCAGGAGGAAGTGGTGGTGAGTTGCCCAAAATCTCATCGCGCCGATGAGGAAAGCGAGTCGAGCGGGTGTTTTTGTGCAGGGCAGTGCCCCTGTTTGCACCCATCCTCTCCTTCAGCCCGGGTGAAGTGGGCAGGAGGCTACTGCTCCCCTTGGGATGCAACCCTGAGAAACGCTCCTGAGAGCTCTGGGGAACCTGCCACGGGCGGATCCGTCTCCCGTTTCATGTAAAAGCTCGCCTTTTTGGCAACAGCTCAGCAAAAAGGAGAAGGATCCGCTGCCACCGAGGCTGCTTGCTGGAGGCTTTCCGGAGGCTCTGCCAGCTCCAAGCCTCGTCCAACCTCCACTGGGGAGGGCAGAGCCTTGCGCAAGACGGCTGCTGCAACGCATCCCCGCTGTTCTACCTCCACATGCGGCTCTGGGAAGCCCGGGAGAGAACCACCACCCTGCTGAGCCATCGCGGGCAGCTCCTCAGGGTCTTTAACGAGAGCGTGCCCGTGCCGATGGGGCATTCGCTCGGAAGGACGTGCAGGGAAGGCTACGAGGTGATAAACAGCACGGCCATGCGACACGAAACCAAACTGTGCCCCAAATGCACAGATTTGCAGCTTCTGGGTCCGTGAACCCAGACGAACGAGCGGCTCGATGCTGGGACCGCGAGTCCAGAGAGCCGGAGCTGCTCTGTGTTCCCCGGTCGTGTCCCCAGGCAGCAACGCTCCTGCCGCTGGGGACCGGGGATGCCCTAAAAGCCGAGCCCTGGCCGCGTGTGGGACGCGTTATCCCACACAGAGAACCCCTTCCCCGGTCACGCATGGTCCCCGTCCTGCGTAACACCACGGACAATCCCTATAGGACGCTTTGACTGGGAACAGGGAGGAGCTGCCAAGGTTTTTCTGGGAAGGATGGGCTGGAGACCTCCTGCTTAGTGCGGTCTCCGAGGTGGGACAGGGCCAAGAGGAGCTTGCTCGGTCCCACCAGCACTCAGCGACTGGTTCTGTTAAGAGACCGCCACCAGCTCCGCGGTTTGTACTTATCCGAGTGTTTTCCGGGCTGGGAAAGGCAAGCTGCGCCTTCCAGCACGCGGTCCAGGAGGACCAGGCTGGGAAAGGGATCTGCAGCAGGGCCGGGTGGGCCCTCGCACGCTTGTCGGTGTGTGGCCAGCTTTGATTTCTGGGAACGTTGGAGCCTGTCCTCGGGTTTCCCACAAATCATTCCCCTGCCTCGGCTTGGCAGCTCAGCAGCTGCACTTCTGGAGGCCACGCTCGCGAGGCAAAGCCTCCGCTCCTCCGTAACGAAGCGCCCGGCAAACGACACCTGAAGGGGACGCGCAACCCCGACCTCCGCTACAACCACCGAGCGGGCTGCCCGCGCTGAGACGCGGAGCAGCAAACACCGCCAACGCCGGCACGGAAAAGGGATGGCGCTGACCGCATCCAGCGCTCAGCCCATCCCTTGCTTCGAGGCTTTCGGCAGCAGCAGTGCTGAGACCCGAAATCTGGGACCCTCGCCGGGTGGTTGTGCTGGCGAGGAGTTTCTCAGGCTCGGGGCTGGCCTGTGGTAACTCCCTCCAAGCCCAGCACCGTCTTCCACCGACAGGCGCTGCTCGAGCTTGGAGGACACAGGGAAATGTCCCAAGCCACCACCGCACGTCCCATACCCAGGCGTCGCCAAACGCAACTCTGGTAGGGCCAAGGCTCTACCGCTGGCCACGACTCCTGCTCACCGGTCGAGTAGGGGTCGGGCTTATGGTGCCGCGGCGAGGGGTGATGCTGGATGACTTGCTGAGGTTTCGCCGGCTGCGGCGGCTGCGGCGGCGGCGGCTGCGGGGGCGGATGCTGCTGCGGAGGTGGTTGCGGTTGGGGGATGTGGGAAGGGAAGGGCATGGGCTGCATGTGCATGGGCCTCTGCTGGGGCTGGTGCTGCAGCTGCTGCACCGCGGGGTGCGCCGGAGGCTGCAGGGGAGGCTGGGGCTGCGACTGGACCTTCACTGAAGGGAGAAGAGGAGTCTGCGGCTGCACTTTCTGCAGCTGTTGAAGGTAGAGCTGCATCTGGCTGGTGCTCAGAGGCAGGCTGTGGTGAGGCGGGGGCGGCTCCTCATCCTCCAGCAGGACCTGGGGCGGCTGGGGCAGAGGCGGCTGCGGGAGCATGGGCTGCTGGCTGATGGCTGGCGAGACGGCCGGCGGGCGCGAAGGCTTCGGGGGCAGTGCTGCGGCGCGGTTGCTGGGTCTCGAGGGCTGCTGAGGCAGAGCGTTGTGCAAAGCTGGGGAGAAAGGGGACGACACGGTGGCACCGCCTTCGTGGACGCTACCGAACGCCCCTTGCTCGCCTTCCGGGAGCAAGCAAAGGATGGTTCCTCGCTCCGTCCTCTTCCTTCCACCCCATATTCGTGGCTGTCCACGCTCCAGCACCCAGCATGGGGCATCCGGCACCCAACACAGGGTGTCCAGCACCCAACAAGATACCCAGCACCCAATGCAAGGCACCAGCAGCCAATAGAAGGTGCCAGCACCCAACGTGGGGTGTGCAGCACCCAACACAAGGCGTCCAGCACCCAATGCAGAGTGCCCAGCACCCAACACAGGGTACCCAGCACCCAACAAGGTGCCCAACGCCCAATGCAGGGTGTCCAGAACCCAAGAAGGTGTCAAGCACCCAACGTAGAGTGTCCAGCACCTACTGCAAGGGCCCCAGCACCCAACACAGGGTACCCAGCACCCAACAAGGTGCCCAATGCAGGGTACCCAGCACCCATGCCATGCTCACCTGGAGGAGAGACCACCGCATGTTGGTTCAGGTGGGGAGGAGTGCTGTGCTCAGGTGGCTGGGGAAGATGGGGCGGCATCTCCGGCTGAGGAAGATGCATGATGGGTTGAGTGAAATGTGGCATAGTGTCGAACATATTCCCTGGGAGCGGGTGCTCCATGACGGGGACTTGTGCAGGTACGAAAGGTGGCGGGGAGGACTTCATCGGTGGTGGCGCTTGTGGAGGGACGGGCGGTGGCGGCGGTGGCTGCTGCGGCTGTAACTGCTGCGGCGGCAGCTGCTGTGGCGGCGGCGGTGGCGGTGGCTGCTGCGGCGGCTGCGGCGGCGGTGGTGGCGGCTGTTGCTGTTGCACCGGTTGATGGTGGTGATGGTGATGCTGAGGGACGGGGTTGGGGGAAAAAACACTGTGAGTTACCCAAATGCCTTGCTGGACGGACCGCACGGCCCCGACCCGGCTGGACGCGGGACGGCTTCCAAGCAAAGCAAAAGCCTCTCTTGCTGGAAAGCTGGAGCGTGCGAGCCAGCTGGGCTTGGCAGGACACCTCGCGGCCCCACACCTCCCTGGGGGCTCGATCCCACCCCAGCGGGAGGGGAAGGATGCTCCGGGTCCTACCTTTTTTTGCTCTCGCCCAGAATGCCCTTTCTTCTTCAATTTTGGTGCCATTTCTGCGAAGAGAAGAGGGAACAGAGCAAACATTAGTACCCGGGCGGTGCTGCTCTGCGCATCCCCACTAAAAAGACCGGAGCGGCCGACCCCCTGCAGCGTGGCGGCGGTTTGCTGTGACCCATCTAACCCATTTAACACCCTGAGCTGGCTTTTCCTGAGCTCCCCACCCAGGACCGGGGCGGACTGGGGTTTTCGGCACCGTGCTGCGGGACCCACGTGCTAACATAAAGAGCTGGAGTCTCCTTCCAGCAGCATCTCTGCTGCTCCAGTTTCGGAAAAGCAGCGCACGAGAGCAACAGAGCTGTGCATGACCAGACTCAGCTATTCCAGGAATGCTGCCTCGCTTGGAGGCAGAGATAAGGAAAGAAATGCAGGAACCACAAGGAAAAAAAAAAAAAAAGAAATGGAGCTAGGCAAACAACAACCCTGCCTCCTAACCCGGAGGATTTGGGTCTGGCTGTGTGAGCGGACAAAGGGTGATCTCTCACGCCTCCTCCCTCCGCTACGCAGAAAGCCAGAGATATTTTTAAAGCGCGATCATCGCAACAACTGGTCTAAGTTTGTGTACACAACCACCCTTTCCCAGGATTTCCTCTGCAAGCCTACGCCAAGAAACAGAGAAGCAACAGAAATACATTTGTCCAATATCGGGTCATCCAGCCAAAAATTCCTCGGCGGCAAATTCCGCCCCGACAGCGCTCGACTCCTTGGCCTTATGTGGCGTTATTTCATCCGTACTTGGCACGGGGGGGAATTTCGACCCAAGCGCTGTTTCCAAAGGCAGCTTGAAACAACCCTGGCAAAATCCGCCTTGCCAATTTGCGAACTGCCAGCTAAAATGCTGGCATTGGTTCTTCTGGTGGTAAAACGGGAGCTGTCCCATCATGGCCACTCCTCCGCATGATGCTCGCTGCTTTGACAACTGAACACGAGCTCCCTTCCGGCGCCGCACCGCAGACGAGTGTTTCACTGCGTGACGGACAACCTCCGGCAGGTCCCACCAGCCCCGGGAGCTGCTGGCAAGTGGGATTCCCCAGAATTTCTCTGGGAATTGTATTGATTCCTGAGGCTCACCTCCTCTTCGTCTCCTGGACGAGGCACAGTGGAAGACGTTTGGATTAGAGAAGGGCACAAAGATTTGGGCATCAGCGAAAGCCCAAAAGTGAAGGGAACGGAAGCACGCGTGAACCACTACTTGTGTTTCTCCGCCATGGCTTTTGAAATTAAGCCTTGTTCCGATTTTGCTGATGATGAGGCTGAAGCAGAAAGAAATGTTGGCTCGGAAAGAAGAGAAAAAGCTCGGGGCGCTGACCATGGCAAAACTGCCCAGCCCCTACTGCAGACAATGTGCCTGCAAGGAGTGGTTTTGAACACAAGGATCGTTTGATTTAGGTGCACGAAGGTGGCAAAGCCCCTTTGGCAAGACTCTGCGCTCACAAATCCAGCGAAAGAGAGCGTGGCGGATGTTTCCTGCTCTTGCAGCCTGGCTCCAGGAGATTTTGCCCTCCCAAGGCAAAACTGCGGGGAAGAATTCGCGAGTGGAAGCCGGCCAAAGGGAAACGCCAGCGTGCGGCCGTGGATGCAGAGAAAAGCAAGAGGAGTTGAGAAATGGGTGGCTTCTGCGGATGCTCCACTTACCTACGGCTGCGCAGCCACGGGTCCACGTGGCCAAAGATCTCCCATCACCAGGGTGGGCTGTGATATCGGGGAGAGGCTGCAAGGAGCCCCGTTTCTGTCTTACTTGGGGTAAAAGCACTCACAGGAACAGAAAGGAATCAAAATTGGGAGGGATGCGCGCTGCAGACTGTGGGTATCGGGGAAGAGATGAGAAAAGCCTTGGGCTGCGCAGAATTAAGATGCATCCTCGAATGAGACAGGCTAGGAGCGGGAAGGACGAGCGCCGACGCCAGTGGCAGGGCTGGGGCCGACAGAGCCATGCAAGCACCGCGGCAGAGTGTTTCTCCTCTCCGATTCGGGTTGGAGATGCCAACCCATGCGGCTTTGAGGCCGAAAGACAAGGAAGGGGAACGACGAGGGCCGCTGATGGGCGGGAGCGAGCAACCGCGGCAAGAACGGAACGGGATCTGCCGCTGCGAACCTGCTGCCTTTTCTCATTGCTTCTTTGGGGAGATGCTCGTGCTCTTCCCCGCCGTCCTTGGACGTGCAAAGGCGTCTCAGAAGGGAGGTTTGCTGCGCACAGCGCACGCTGCGTTCTCCGTGTACGCTCGGTATTGTAGGCGACCATCTGGGCTCTGTCCCCCTCTGCATCACGAGATCTTCTCCGTCACTGCGACACGATCGCAACATTCTCTGTCCTGCTGGCCGATTTCGGAGATGCAAAAACGTGCACCGCGTCCCAGCCCTGCCCAAGGACGGGCGGCCGAGCCTTCTGTGCCGACTCGGTGTGATGGCGGCTGGAGGGCTACAGGCGGTGAGGCTACGGGTGTCTCCCCGCAGGAGAAAAAAACCTGGGTTTTGTGCCCAAAGCGAGCCCCGTCCGACCAGCTGGGAGCTTGAAGAAAACAAGAACAACCACAGCCCCGCCACTCTGCTTCATGCATGTGGGTTAAATCACCGAAAAATAAAGAAACGCAGTTTCCATGATGTCATTCAACACATTTGGCAGAGCAGGACTACGCTGGAGCACAACCACTCGGCACCGAATCGGCTCCCACGGGCGCGCGGTCGGACGCGCGCCTTCCCCCAAAGGCTCTACAGCACCTTCCCCTCTCGCACGCATTTCTCCCCTAAACGCTCGTCTTCTGCTCCCACCCACGTTTATCCCAAAGAGCAAAGGAGTAACGTACGCTTCTCTAGCGGCAAGACTGCGATCTCCATTTTAACTTACGGGTTAAAACTACGATTCCAGGATTATACAAAAGGTGCATTTTCTGTAGCGAGCCAAACACTTTATTTATTTTATTATTTAGAAACAAAATAAAAATAAAATTAAAAACTATACAATTTTTTTTTTCTCGGGTTTTTTGAAAGAAGGTTGTGGTTACATGACTGTTAAAATCAAAAAGCATGCAGACAAAATATAAAAATAAACAGATTTGTATAAAGTAGTTCTTTGTAGCAGATAAACACTAACTGGAAGAAATCTGAATAAAAACTGTACGAAAACAGTCCATTCTTGGTCAAATTCATTCCAACTTTCAAACAGTTCACACTGGTGCAATTCAAGCTAGAATTACAAGTTTGCTAAAAAAACATGCAGTTATACATTCCAATAAAAGAGCACAATCCCACCCCCCCTGCGCCTCACAGGGAAATAACACACGGCAGGAACAAACAGCTCGGATGGGGAGAACATTTTAACAAAAGGCTAAAAGAGACCGGGATTAAAAAAACCAAAAAACAAAAACACAGCAAACAATGTGAATATACTATTCCTTACGAACACAGCTTCCCTTGATATAAAAGCGAACTCCGACAGTCTTCGGGACAGCGGAGCGGTTCGCGGCCCTGACAAGGAGTCCTGGGGTCGGGTCTGGGTTCTGTGTTGGGTGTTTTTTTAGCACCAAAGCTGCCTGCTAGCTCCTTAAAAAGGCAGGAATTGTCTGGGGGAAAACTGGGAGGGATCTGGGGTTTTCTGCGCTGGGTGAGAGCAGGACCAGCGCTGGTCGTGGGACCAGCAAACAAGGCTGAAACGCACCTGAAACTCTCTGCCCTCCACTGCCGAGCGAAAACATCGCAATTTAAGCGTGGAAACGGCTCACGATACAAAAGCCAGAGACACCCAGCTGTACTCAGCAGAGAACCTCAGCCCGGGAAAGGGAGGGAAAAAGGAGCAAATTCTTCCTAAAAACCTCCGTCAAACAATGAAGGCTCCGACTACGCGAACGCCAGCCCTCTCTCGAGCCGGCAGCAGAACGGATCCAGCGTTAAATAAAACCTGCTGAGGCCAAGCAGCACTGAGCAAGCGGGAGAGCGTCGCGGGCACCGGGACCGGCTTCGCCTATGACTAAACCCGAGCGCTTCGCGGCTGTGAGACACCACGACGCTGTGAACACCTCCTAATGTTAGCTCCTCTCTTCCTAAGGACGGAAACAACAGCTCTGAGCACAGGTCTGCCGAAGGCAGCCCTGCCGCCCCAGACACGGGTTTTCTACCATTTCTCAGCCAGCTCTACGCCCGGCTTTTATTCCTTAATAAAACCTAACTGCCTGCACGGCTCGGAGTTTAAAACCGCTGCCATTCCACCTGTGCCTTAAGCAAAGTGCAAAGCATTTTCCTTTACGCAACTACAGGCAAACGCTTGGATCTCGTAAAAAACCTCGCTAAAACAGGGAGATTTCAGAAGAAAAGCAAAATCCGCAAGTGCGAAACCCAAGGTTGTTCCTGCTACCTGAGAGCTCGCAGGCGAAAGCCAGGGCTGTTTCCCCGACAGAGCTCGGGGTCATCTGCATGCACCTGGGTGCTAATTACAACAAGTTAAACTGGAATAACCCTCTCGTTCTGCACCGCTGGTTTCGCAGGGCTTAAGGCAAAGGCTGCTCGGTCTCGTCTCCTACATGACAAAGCCCGTATTTATTTTTTGTTCCCCCCTTTGAAGCCTCCTGCTTTCAGAGTACTGCCGTACCTGCGGATTTGCAGGAAAAGAACAATGCTCCCAACTTAAAAAAACAAAACACGCTCCACTGCCAACTGAACCGAGGGCTGGCAACGTTGCTTGTAAGTGAGCAGAAGAAAAATAATCCGTGAAAACTAATCCAAGTCTTACGAGCTCTGGGCTGCAAAAAAGCAAGAGGCGGCTCGTGGGAGAGCGCTGCTGAACAGCAAACTTGCGTGCAGCTTCAAAGCAATTAAACTGGATTTGCAATTAATTGCAGTTAATTCTAGTTTATGATTTTATGGTGTACGCGTATCTAGTTTTGCCTACACGTTAGCATGAACTGCCTTGCTTTTTTTTTTTCTGTTTTACAAAGTGCTGCGTGATGAACCAAAGCAAGTGTGAGTTAAGGTAAAACAAAACTAATGCATCAGCACCTGTCGGATTTCAGTATCACAAACGTCTAATGCACAAAACCAGAGTGATGATCCCACCGTGCAGCGGTTCAGCGGGTGAATAAAGAGGGAAAAGGAAGATGCGTTAACATGAAGGCAGGTTATAAGCTGCCAGTTCTTATTCAAATTGGGAGTGCAAAATTTGGAAGGTTACCAGACAATCAGAAAACCCAATTCTCCACCTCGCCGGTGCAGGTGTCTCCAAAAGCATCCTAGCGGGGGATAAACACAGAAGTATTTTACAACAGCAAAAAGGTCGGCCTCATCCTGCTCCAGCACGCGGTACAGAGGGAGGAGCGGACGGAGGACAAGCGGCAGGGCTGCGACAACGTCGCCGAAAGCCGACGGCACAGCGCGTGGCTACACGCGGCGCTGACAACGCGCAGCCCCACAGCCATTCATCAGGAACGTTCAATTAGCGGGAACGAGCAGCTCCATGGGCTCATGGCTACGCTGCCATCAAGGGTTTTCAACAGCTCGTGTGTTTTTAACAGAGGGTGAGACTTGCTTTTTAGGAAAACCAAAGCCCTGGTGATTGCAAATTACTTAAAAAAAAAAAAGTTTAATCATCTTGTTTGCAACACTGCATCGTCGAGGCAGTTTCCTTCTAAACCCAAAGGTTTGGGCTTTTATCTGCAAACTACTGTTTTCTCCCTCTCTGCTTCTCCTATCCGTGGCACCGTCACCACGCACGGTCTGGGAGAAAAAAAAGCGTTTTCAGTTTCATCAGAGGCTGGTTTTGTCAGACAGAACAGCGAGTGCATTTGGGGCTGCGATACAAGTGCAGGTCTCAAGTACCCCCATGTAATTATGCTCAAGGAAGGGCTGGGCACAGAGGACGCGGGGCGCGCGCCGAGGGTGGCTGGCAGGGAGCCCTGAATTCCCACCTGGTGCATGTTTTCAGGGCACGGACCGCGTCGGAAGTGCCCCGGGTACGGCTGCGGCACCTGGGGGGCTCACCAGGGCCAGCCTGGTCCGACCAGCGTCTGGCGCGCGGTCCAACGCTCTGTCTCTTTGGAAAAGGCGGATTTTAAACAAGCACCATTTTGGCACGCTGCTGCATTGTCCTGGTCGGATTCGCATCGGCGGGCGGTTTTTTGTTCCACGTTTCGTTAGGAAACGGGACATCAGCACCGCGGGTTCAGGTGGGGTTGGCGCCAGCCCATTTAATGCCGCGCGACAACATGGCCCGTGATGAAACTGAGACGACGAGCGGCTTCCCTGGGAGGATGCCACCTCCCAAAGGAAAGCGCTCGCTTTTGCTGCGGTCTATTCAATCCCGAGCCTGGCCCTCTGCAGATGGAGAATGATTAAAATTGCTTTGTTTAGCCCTCTGCCCCCCTAGTGCTTGCTTTCAGCAAAACGCTGCGATTTCTTAGCTTTTGTCCTATTTGTGACCCCCGGCAGCTCGTCCGCCAGCAGGCTGGACGGTGCCCAAGCCAAAGGGCTGCACGGCGCGCTGAGCCCCCGGGGATGCGGCCGGGACGGGGAACATGCGCGGTGCCCAGCACGACCAGGCGCCGCGGCGGCCCCGAGCCTGCGCCCCGACGAACCGAGCCAGGGTTGCTGGCGGGAGGAAACAACCGGCCCGGGGTCTTTTCTGTGAGCACAGACACGGCTGGTTTGTTTCACAGCTTTGCTAAGGAGCACGGGTCACCTCTCCCCTCTCGGAATTTAGCACCAACGGTTTTAAGCTTCTGCTCACCATCTATGAGTTACCCCAAAATATCAAAACCTTTACAAAAAAAACAGATCTTACTAAAAATACATGAAAGTAGGCAAAAGCATGCAACCTCCATATGTTACGTTAAAAGATAGCATACTCCAGCGTTATCCCAGACACACACATCCTTAAAAACTGGAGCATTTACGGGAACTGCTGCCAGCACGGCTCAGACGCAAGTCCGATCAATCCCAGCTGCTGCTTTTTTGGAGGAGAAAGGAAGACAGAGAGGAGCCTTCTGACAGCTCTCATGCCCTGCTGGTTTCAAAGCTGCAGATCCACGAGCTGCCAGAGCACGTGTTTTTTTCTCCTACCAAAAGAATGCAAGGCTGGAAGCCTGCAGGATCACACGCGGATTTCTGCTCGGTTTTGGTGCTGTCTGCACCACAGACCCAAGCCCTGCTCTGAAAAAGAGGGCAGGATCGTCTCCTGCCTCGCGCACCTCCCGACCTGCAGGCCACCCGAAGGCGCAGAAGTCTTTCTGCTGACTTGCGTGCTGGGAAGAGCCCAGTGTCACTTCCAGAGTGCAAGCTGGGTTAGCAGCCAGAGGAGGAAACAGCTTTAGTTGACCGTACAGCTCTGCTCATGTAAAAACAAGAGGGAATGCTAGCAAGCAATGTTAGAGGAAAGAGCAACGCTTCAGAAGAACGCGAGGGCAGCCTAATTCAAGCCCAAACGACGAAAGGCTGAGGTGGTACAAAGGCAGAACCGCAGAGCTATGCAGAGCAGGCACTGTCCTGCAAGTTTACCCTACTTTTTCTAAAGAGACCTGCCTGATGCCGTAAAAAAGGCTCTTACGCACAAACGCACGTTTCCTCAGCCTTTCTCCAACACGCTGCTCTGCTACACAGGCGTTCCTGGTGAGAACGCTTCGTGCCTCCCGTGAGGACAATACAGCAGCTTTCTAAAAACACAAATCTAGGTCATTAGCCAGACAAAGAGATACCTTGGCACACGCCACAGTTTGGCTCCTGTGCCCACATCCAACTTAAGAAAGTAAAGCTTATGAAAATATCTCGTAGTGCTTGAGAACTGCCAGAGACAACACTGCTACTGCCAAGTTGTACATGGAGGGCCCAAGATGGGCAAGGGCAACATGCAGCATCTACGCTGTGTACATTGGTTTAATTACAAAGACAAAAAATTAAAGACCAAGCCAGTAATGAAAACATATTTATTTATACAGAAAACAGGTATAGGACTGAGTCTTTAAATAAGCTGCATCTAACCTGTTTCTGAATCTTCACTGTCGGAGGAGCTGGACTCACTGGTGCTCTCAGACTCTGAGGAGGAGAACCCCTTCATTTTAGAGGAACCAGCAATTACATCCACTTTTTCTGCTGCAACAAGACAACAGTACAAGATTGTCAAAAGGAGAAAACGGAACCCAGAATCCTGCCTCGTGCTGCGTGCTCCTCCCTGACCGCCACCGCTTCTAACAGCGAGGCCCGCCGCTGGGACGTGTGGCTGCAGGCGGGCAGAGCAAACCCTCCTTCACCTGACTGCGCTTATTCCTAACGCTGATTTGCACAAGCTGGGCTGCAGCAGGCACTCCGAGGTCTTACAGGTGGTGGTTTCCTAAGGGGCACAACGTGATGTGGGTTTCCCCTCCCGCCGCTTCCAAGGGCTCCAGGCCAGGGCTGCTGCCAAACTCGGGCTCCTCTCCCACCCCAAGCTCGCTGTGCCCAGCCAGCGGAGGGTTCTCACTTCTGAAACTCACTTTTTTAGCTGCCATCGGCTTCCTGGTCCAAGTAGGTGGCTGGACAGGTGGCTGAGGCAGGGGAAAGGTACGCAGCTGCCTTTTTTAACAGCTTAAACTCAAAGAAAAGCGGGTAGCTACAGCCTAGGAGTCCTCAGGCCCTGCTGTACCTCTTTACGACTTGCTAAACTGAAACACAACTATCTAAATGTTTTAATCGGGTACATGAGTATAAAGCAAGCTGCCAAGGTTTGGGCAGGTTTGTCTTCCATGCTGGTTTATAGCTCGCTGTAATCACCGCCCCTTGGCCACGGGCAAGCAGGAGATTCCTTTCAAATCCCACAAGATTTCATTTACGCAAAGAAGTGCTTATCTGTTCCTCAGTCATGAATAAACGGGTATATCAAAAACTGGAATAAAAAGTCTTCTAACCCCAGAAGCTGGCAGAGAGGAGGGGAGAGGTTGGGAGCCTCAGCCCGAACCGCAGGCAGCTGGGAGCAAGCCCCGTGCCTTGCGGGACGCCGCGGTCCCCCCACCGCCCCCGCTCCCTGCCCCGCCACGAAGGCTGCTGCTCAACAGAGCGAGCGTTAATGGTTGTTTTATAAAAATAGCCTGCCTCAGACTGAAACAGCATGTACCATTCCATATAACTTGCAGCAAGCTGTGCTCTTCCTATAGACATTATTTGGAAGAAAACATTTGCATTAGAGGGAGGCCAACAATTAGCGGCCTCGTATCAGATCCTTGCATCAGGATTTAACAGATGTGCTGTTGTGGCATCACTCATTTTGCTAGAGAAGCAGTAGCTCCTCTCTTTCACTGAACAAGGATATAAAATACCTAAAAACCAATACACGTGCACCCATCTCTCTCTACACATCTGTCAAGAGACTGGGAATAAACACAACGCTGGAATACGAGTGAAACTGCTTTGAGGATGAAAGGTACCTTGAGGTTTCCTCTTCTTCCGCAAACACGACGTTACGTATCTCTCCAGCTCCCGTAATGTGGATGGTTTTAATGTCTCAAAGTCAATTTCAATCTCATCAGGATTGGAGTTTTTAAGTGAGGGTTCTCTTGACTGGATGATATGGACAACTCGGCCCAGTTTCTCACCAGGGAGTTTATTAATGTCCAGGCTCAGCTGCCTCTTCTCCTCATAGGACATTGGCTTACACTTCTCCTCCTCCTCGGACTCGTAGGCTGGAGGGGGCTTGCTGTTCTTCACCGTCACAGGCTCCTTCTTACTACTTAAGAATAATTATACAATATTATTATAGAACACACCAAAATGCGGAGATGTTTCAAAAAGCAGCTGCTTGGTTCTAACATCTTGTAACAACCACATCACTCTAGTTTTAAAACTACTGCTACGGCACGAAACAGAACAAACCAGGCACCTGGCGAGAAGCAGCAGGCACAAGATGCAGGAGTGAGCTCTCTGCACGCACTAACGTTTCCTTGCAATCCAAATGGGCATCCTTGTATTTTATGGCTTAGACTTGCTGCCCAGCCAGGAGGCTGGGATGCAGGATGCTCACAGCTGCTGGACATCCCAGTCTGAGCTACCAGTCCAACGTTCCCTCTCAACTCAGAAGGAAATGAGCAGCTCCAGATGGTAATTCTTTACATCTGCATGCGGATGGACGAAGGCCCAACTGATGCTGCACATTTCCCTCCAGGAAAGGCAGGGGCTTCTGCTGTTTAGAGTCTGACACCACACCAGCACTAGGGCAGCAGAATCTCCCTGCAGGTTGCACGCAGGCAGAAGCAAAACCCAGCATCCGTAAAGAAATATGGTCACAGGAAGCAACAACTGCGAAGGGGACTCCCTGACCTTACCGTCAGGGTGAGCTACGTGCTGGGCACTTCAAAACTGACTGGCAAGAAAATAAGGACGTAGATTTGTAGCTGCACTTGTAGAAATTTATCCAACTGAACCCTCCCCACCATCTGCAGCAGGTTCAGAGCATACCTGTGCTAACGCAGGTACTAAATGAAGCCTATGTAGCAGCAGGTTACCACAGAATTAGAAAAGGAAAAGACCAATGGAGTCACAGACGGATTATTTCTCTAAAATAATTTCTCCACTGCTGTGCTCTGTGGGTTTCTCCAGTCTGAACAAACCAAACGATGCGGTGAGGCATGGGGACAGAGGCAAGCTCCAAGATCTTGCTTGGGTTTCCACTGATTATTTCCCTCTTTCTTAATTTCATCTCATTACAGCTAAATATGCCAAACTCCTCCTTTTCGCCTAGGGCTAAATACCGAGGTACAACATCCCCTTCCAGTTCAAGCAGCAGATACTCGGCTCTCAGCATCTTACCTCTCAGTTCAAACCCTACAGCTCCAACAAAAGGAAGGGGCAGGGAAACTAGGGAACTCAGGGGATGGAGATTCAACAGCCAGACTCCGTGAGGTTTTCTCTCCCATACTTAACGTGCTAAAAGCAGCCACACCAGGCGGCCACAGCAACACATCAGCACAAGCAAGTGCTGCTGAACTCGTGTTTGTGACTCGAAGTGATCGCATCAGCGTGAAGGTGAGGGGCCTTGCTGTGAGTCAGCCCTACCAAAGGCGTAGGTGTTACTTTTCAAGAATCCTGCATGTACAAAAGTTGATTATCAGAAGAAAAAAATGAGTGTCGTGCTCCTCGGTGCAGGAAAAGGAGCACAGCATGATGAAACAGGGGCAGGGCTGACCTGGAGGTACTGCTGTTGCTGTTACTTTTCTTAGCCTTCTTGGGTGGTGGTTCCTTGGTTTTACTTTTCTTACTGTCTTCCAGTTCTTCCTTCTTTTTGTGCTTCTCCTTCTTCTTTTCCTTCTTGTCCTTCTCCTTTTTCTTTGGTTTGTTCTGCTGTGGCTGGGACAGGGCTGCAAGCTGTTCATGCACTGCTTTAAGCTGAGAGGCAGACACACAAAGATCAAGATACTTTTGCCCAGCACCTCTTCCACATTAAGTACCTCTCTCTCTCCCATGCCTTCTCCATCTTTCTGTACCGCCTATGCTTTCTTATCTTTTACTATTAACTAGGTCACTTCTTCCAGCTTTTCAACGTACCGATTTTTGGACGTTAAAGTGTCTTGACCTCTGTAACAGGAAGGAGGCAATCTTTTTATAGAGCCTGGCACAGTGTTTCTCCCCGCTAGGGCAGAAGCGGGCTGCTCACTTCCTCAGCACCAGTCATGCTTTACTTCCTAGCGCCAACAACGCCATGAACTGGAAGGACGCAAGCTGGAGTGCTGTCTGCTCTTTATCTCACAGCCTTCCCCCACTGAGAATCCGCTGGCCACAGCAGATAAATCCTCCCATCACCGCAGCCTGACAGTTCAGGGGCGCTGGAAGTGTTCGGCCCGTTTATACGGTACCGCCTGACTGCAGGCAGTGAACTCCTGCGGCTGGGGACCATTTTGTGTATCCTCAACAGCCCTGGAAGGATCATTCTTAAAAGCACCCATTCCTTCGTGCTTCACTAGCCCTTTACAACTACAGGCTGCAGAGCACTTCACAGCTGACGCTCACTATTAGACAACGAGATGGTCTAAGGCTGTGAGCTAAACAAAGCAAACTGCCCGAGGCCGCTGGGTTGAAGAACGACACCCTGGGTGCCCCCGATCCATCAAGATGGACACGGTACCTGCTCCTGGAGTTCTGCTAACCGCTGAGCTCGCTCTTCCTCGGAGTCATCTGACGAGCTGTCGCTGTCAGAGGAGCTATCGCTGCTGCTATCGCTAGATGAAGGGGGAGCCACCTTGGTTGGAGGTGGCACCACCACAGGAGAAGAGGCTGGAATCACAGGTTCTTCTGGTTCGTCTGGCATCTTAGCGAAGCGCATCTCAAATACGTCCTGAAAATACATGGAAAAATCATGCAGCGCTTGGCAGAGCACCGTACTACAAAGGCAGTTATCATCTCCAGGGTGTTCCCTACATACCTGTGGTCTCTATCCAAGCAATAAACACACGCACACACACGGCACCATCTCTTGCAGACAAGCTCGCTTCCTCAACACTTCGAGTCTGTTTGGAATTTTGACTGCATCCAGGACGGTTTTGGGGGAAAGTTTATAGGCAAGAAAGGTAAGACTCATTTAAAAGCTGCAATGCTGATGATAACATGAGGCCAGTAGTTTGCATGCTCCGAGGTTTTCAGTCCCTACACCGACTTCAGCGACGTGCTCACAGACAGCTGAGCGCGGGTGTTAGGGACACGGCCGCCCTGCAGCTCAGCTCCAGCACTGCCACTCGCTCTCCGTCCTCTCGGCCCGGACACAGGCTGGATTTCCTAACTGAAACTGCTGCTCCCTGTTCCCCTACCGATGTGCTGTGAAAACCACCTCGATCAAATCAAACGCTTGTGCAAGCAGTTTCCCATTATCCTCAGGAGTGAGAGGTATGAAGCCGAGTTATTTTCACTGTTACCCCACAGAGGTGAAAGTCATTTTTCTCTAAAGCCTGATTACCACCCACTTTAATTTAAACCTAAGACAAGCCAGAGAGATAAGGTGTGAAAGGCTGATTGTGTTTCTTATTGACCCAGTTCGAATGAAAGGCTGTGGGTGTGCTCACACTGTTCTGCTCCTGGTATTCCAGGTGAAGCAACCGATGTCCTTAGGTCCCAGGGTCACAGCGGTGCCGCATGAGGCGGGGACAAGACGCGTGGCGTGGATGCAGCTCTGGATCGAGCCAGGCTGCTCGCACCGGATCAGGGTCCTCTCTGTCCCAGTCCGCACCCACACTGCACCGAGACAGCGCGCGTGGGCACTCCCAGTTTGTGTTTCCTTTGAGTTTCCCGAACAGGAACAAGTGCCACTTGCATTAGATTTTAATCTTGACACCACGCTTCTGGCCAAGGTTGCGATCCCTGAGTTTGTTTCGCGTCGATCCTACTGTTTCACACACACCCATGCTGCCAAAGCAGCCGAGATGTTTTTGTCCCTGGGCGCTCCCCTTGATGGCACAGGTTGCCACCTGAGCCGCCTTGTGACTGGAGAAGCCCTTGCAGAAAAAATGCCACGTTTTGGGCACCCTCGAAGAGGCAAGTGAGACCTGAAAATGGGCTTAGCTCCCCTGCTTTTACTTGTTTAGAAGCCAGGCAGCTATGCCTGAGCTTAGCTGGTCACTCTGGGCTCCTTCTGGAGCCCCCAAGGAGAAGAGGAGCTCCCAGGAGGGGATTCAGCTGAACCTCGCGGTTTTGCAGGGAGTGATGCTGAGCAGGGAAGCAGAGGAGCCAATGGAGCAGCTTCGGGAACACATTTTTTCCTGCTGCAGACACTGAAATGCTCAAACTATAGATTGCTTTGAACTCAGCTGTTTCACGTGTCTAAGGGCAGCAGGACTCCTCTCCACCCAGCCGCATTTAGAAAGGAAAGGGGGTGATGAGGAGCACGAGGGTGAGGGGTTAGAAAGGAAAGCTGGCGGGCGATGTGGGCAGCACGGCCCCAACTCCCTCTTCTGCCAGAGACCGCACAAAAGCCGGTGTCTGTCTTTTCAGGACTTGCTCTCTGTCTGCTTAGAAGTTCTGAGAAGTAAAACGCAATTTCTCCTTCTGCCGGGAGGTTTGACGTTCAGACTAGAGCTACTATTCACCTCTGTGCGTCGGTTTGCATTTTCCATGGGTGTGCAGTGTTGATCGGGACCCCACCGCACAACATCTGTGGCTTGCTTCTCCAATCCTACCGACTGTAAACACCAGCTGCATACCAATTCAGGCAGATTTATATAACTTATTTAAAACCATTCAGCAAGTCAAACACCCCATGACAAAATCACCCACTTGAACACTGAGCTGACTTTAAGCACCCAGCACAGCAGCTCAAACATCTCGCCTTGCAAGAAGCTATTACATGCAATGTTTGCCCAAGGACGAGCGACGCCTTTGAACAGGAGATGTTTCTCCGCCAAGCCCACCGAGCGCAGACAACAACCAGCTTCCCTCTCCCTGCAGTCCACACCTGAGCACACGAGCCGCTTGCACACGAGGAGCAACCTTCTTTTCCCGAAAGCTTCCGAGGCTTTTAGGTCAGGCTCATCCTTGACGTTAGTTTAAGGACCCGTTGGGCTCTTCCTTCTATCAGCATCTCCCTGAGCTACTTTGTTTTTCCCTCCTTCTTGAGTCAGTGCAGGTGGAGCGCGGCTGGGCTGCATTTCTCCATCCTGAACCTCCCGTACCTCTGTTCGGGGCACTCTTCAGGTGCTGTAGATGTTGCTTCGCTGCTTCCATCTGCTGGCAGAAACGCCAAATTCTCTTCCGCGCTCCGGCACACGGACCAGCAAGGCTGGAAAGGGAAGGAGCTGACTTGCTGCACTGCAAGCAGAAAGCGCTCTGTGGCACACAGTCGAGGAAAGGAGAGCTCTCGGAACTCCTCCAGCCGCGGCATCGCTTGCAGCATGACGGAGGCGTGCAAGCGTGCTTGTCACTGCGCTCCCTCTGCGACAAGCTGTAATGCTCTAACACACTGAGTCACTCTATTTAATGTGTGTTTACAAACTAATTACTGTTTTCCATGAACCAGAAAGTCCGGTGCTTCATTATCGCCTGCAGCCAACGCTGCGACACTGTGTATATACAATTCCTAAACTCTCTAGGGTGAGAAGTAAGAACTTTCCAGATTTTTATACCTGCCAAGCTTTTTAGTTAACACTTAGGAAAGCTGATTGAAAGTTCATTTGAGCAAAGTTAAAAACAATCAATCAATGCAGAAGCACTCAGGTTATGAAAAGCCCTCGACACTGGAAAAATCCCTAGCAATCCATCTGTATTCACCAGGAGCAGATGAAAGAAAAAACCCTAACGAGGAAGCAGATAATGAACTAACTAATGCCTTTGTGATCCGTGATTCTTACTGCTGTGCAAATCCCCAGTGCCACTGGCCTGTCCTCACTTGGACAAACATCAACCAGGATGCAGGAGGTGCCAGAGGCTGTGACTACAGGCAGAGATATTTGTTTTGGCCACCTTGGCTGGTTAATGCACAATCCTCAGCTCCACGCTTGAGTGGAACAACCGCCTCCTCCGCAAGGGAATTCAGGCTCCTGTTAACGCTGAAATTCCTAGAAAATCATCTTCCAACAGTAAAGTGGTAACAGAAAACTTTGTACTGGGTTATTTTAGAGGCTGACGCAAAGACAATTCGCAAAGACGGTTTTCGGAACAGATAAATAACTCAACTGGGCAGGACCAGGGCAATGTATTAAGCAACGCGCGGCGCTCCTGGTTTAGGGTAACTCGCCAACCCGTGTCCAGACTTGCATTCTCAGCCTGGTTTCCAAACCTCAGCAGTGCTCCATAAACCTCACTTGCCTTTTTGTTTCTTCACAGCTGAAATGGGTTCTCTGCACAGGGTGCAACGGAAGGGAGAGCTGCTAGCCCAGGCATGCTGGGTGGCCAGTGGGACACGGGCTGCACTTTGGAACCCCATCACTCTCACAGCGGTGAGCTTGCACAGCCCAACACCCCAGCAGGGAGTCCTCTTAAAATACACTTTTAACTATTTTGGGGGAGCAGGGGACTCTCTGAACTCTCCTGCGCTGATTCAGGCAGTGACGCGGAAAACCAATGCGTGCTGCGGGCTGCCCGTAGCTAAGCGGTTACGACGTACAGCCGAGACGTGCGGCAACCTCCTTCCGCGGCACAGGACATAGTCGCTGCTGAAGTTAATGCCTGTTTTGTCCAACGCTGGGCTCTTTACGCGCAGCCACACAAAGAGGGTGAAAGAGGGGTATCACCACAGGCGAGCGCAAGCAGCTGAAGCCACCAGCTCCAACAGGAGGCACATAAAAATCAGCTTTACAAATGAGCAAGAGGGACGTTTTCCCTGTCTGCCACCGACATGCAGTCACAGTGTTGCAGTGTTGCAGTCCAAAAGCAAGATCTTCATCTTTATGTTGGGAAAAGCTTCCCAAGCGGCTCTGTGCGGCGATGGGCTGCTGAGCCTGTCTGTGGGACTGCTACAGGTGAATAAAATCCTGACTGCAGATAACTTAATGTGTCCTTCACTGCCTCCAGTCCCCACTGGGTATCACCTGGCAGTGTCGGCTGCCGAGGACTTTCCCCATAGGACGGGGTGAAAGAAAGGAAAGTCTCAAGTTTCTGTGCAGCTATTTACAGCTCTGCAGCCTGCAACAACAGTGACCAGAATTTCAGATCAGATACCACTGGTTCATTCTGCTGCCAGTCAGAAAATGCTTTAAGACGCCACTTAAAGTGACTGTGAAGTACTTCGCTGGACCAAAACAAGAGAAAGAGTGGCCAGAGGGCGAGCATCGTGTTTTTCAGACGTGTACCTACCACAGAATCCAGTAAAAAAAAGTCAGATGCCGAATGCTACAAATTTCATGTCAAAAGCATGCTGAAACACACATTTAACTCAGCATATGTTTGTCTCAAATTAAACCAGCCCAAACCTGATCTGTAGTTTTATAAAAGCATCACGAGAAATATCAGTACCCTAAACTTGATGGCACCTCTCAGGGGTCACTAGGAATCGACTTCCTAGTGATTTCTAGCGATTTCATGATTTCCTGACAGCTGCCATGCCATGAAGACAAGAGAAAAGGCTGCTCCAGTCCAAAGCATGAAAGTATCACGGTGTGGGAACACCACTATCAAAATCTAGCTGCTAGCCCTGGGCACTGGACACAAACAGAGCCAGGAACAAGCTGGAAGCATTTTTCTCCTATTACTTCCTCTGGAAACATACTCTGTAATCACTACAGACCCAGCCCAAAGCTATTAATATCCAGTTTCTACTTTTTTTTCTTTCTTGGAATCAAATGTCCTTCAAGTTTTTCCCAGCTCTCGGGTGTTTTCTGATGTAAATCAGATCCCTGCTTTCTGAAGGTTAAAAGCAAGCCACGCTGGTTTTCTTCTCCTTTCATACAGCAAGAGCTCCAAGGCCTTGTCATTCAAATAGTCCCTCCGCTCCATTCAGCTCAAGTTCATCTTTTCTTGCACACGGATGGCAAGGACTGTAAACAGCAAAAATCTCCGCAGGGCTTTTTCTAATGACACCAGTACTGCGCCGGGCAAAACCGCTGCCGCAGCCAGTGACGCTGCGTATCTTGGTAAGAAAGAAGCTGGAGCTTTATGCCCGTGCAAGCTGAAGCTGCTGATGAATCCTTCAAGCCCCACAGTGATGCTTCTCTACGGAGAGCTCACGAAGGAAGCCTCTTCCCAGCAGCTTTGGCTCTCGTGCCCTTGCACGCTTCTCATCCCGTACAACCCAGACCTTGCACGCAGCAAAGAGACCCCGCTGAGCCCATCCTGCATCCCCTCCTTCCGCTACCGGCACGCGTTTCCCCATGGCTTTTGGGAACCTACTGCAAGTGTGTGCCTCCTGCCGCTCAGTTTGTGGCAGGTACGATAAGCGGAAGCTATCAAGGAGGGACCAGGAGACAGACAGCAGGAGGCCGCGTTTTAGAAAACGACGGCTGCACCCACAATCCTCAGAAGGCAAAAATGGGGGGAAAAAACGAGAAATCAGCATTTAAGTGAAAGAACTGTCTGAAAATGCAGAGATGGGGAATCCCCAAGTGTTTCTTAGTGACAGGTGTTGAAATGCTTGGGTCAAATGCGCAAAGGCAGGAGTGGCCGCGGGCTCTCTGCTCCCTCCGTGAAGAACCGCCGCTAAGAGACGCTTTCACGCCGCTCCCAAGAAGAGCTCGGTCTCGCTCGGACCGGCGGGAGTGACGTGCTTTTCCTAGAGTGAGCCTGCTTCTGCCAGCTGGTGACAGGCAGAGTCCGTGTGGCTGCTCTGAACTGAAGAGAAACAAGGGAACTGAGTTTGCAATAGCAGTTTTTGCATTAAGCGAAACAACGTCGCTCAACGTACGTAGCTTCTTTTTCAGCTAAATCATTAATGACAAACGCTTCATGTGTTGCAGGAACAAGCAGAGAGCATAAAACTTCACTGTAAGGATGGTCGAAGGGTAACTAAAATGACTGCACCAAGAAGGGGGTACGATCCCTATTTTCTCTCCAGGTGTTTTCAGGAGGAAAGGGACATTTCAGAGCCTTGCTTTTTCTTCTCACTCTTTTAGCAAAAAGATAAGAGGACAAGAAAAAGATGCTATGAAACAAAGTAAGGAGTTCAATGAGGCAAATACAAATTGGGCTGATTCAGCCCGCTCCTTCTATTGCTTCCACAGCAAGAAGCAAGATTTTCTTACCATTCTGTACCATGCCGGCATTTTTTTAGGTTATTTCAAGATGATGAAGCAACTGTGCTGGAACAATTACTAAAGGAAGACACAGGCATTCATTGAAAACTGAAGCCGGCTGTGCAATGCATTTCCTTACCTGCAGTTTGCGTGCCATCGCCACCACCTCGTGATCAGCAGGGTTGTACTTATAGCAGTTGGAAAACATCAGTCGCACATCGGCTGCAAATTCCTGAGCATCTCTGTATTCCCGGTTCTCCAGTTTAGACTAGAAAAGAGGGGAGACAAAAAACTTTCTGCTATTAACAGTGTAAATACAATAATCCAATTAAGTGATTGAACAGACCCAGCACCATGGCAGCCACGGAGTTACTGGCTTTGTAAGCCCAAGCCTCTCCCCACACTGGAACAAGTAACGAAGAATTGCATTGGGTTTACAAAAAATGGAGTGGACTATGGGCATCGTTAACGATAATTCACGGTGTGTTCAAGAGAGGACTACGTGCTCTTCAGGCCACCTTCAGATCACTCTGACAAGCGAACGCTGATGCTGTATGTATTAGAGAAGCAGTGTTCACAGCCACCGAACCCTGGCTCTGTCTGACCTACCAAGTGCTAAACGTCCACGCACACCCGAGATCATTTATTGGCAAAACCCTGCAGGGTTAGCTTTGCTCAGACGGTTTCCCTAGGAGGAAGACCTGTTTGTGCTCAAGAGCCATTGAAAAAAGGAGCTCTGTTTGATGCTAAGACACTGAGACACCACGATGGTCATTCACTCTGCAGTGGAAGAAGACAACAGGCTGTCCTCCCGCGCTTTTGCTGACACAATAGACAGGATTCGATCATCTCGCCCACTTTTTGGGGTTCCCAAACTTGTCACTTAGCCTCCCTATACCGTCAGAGGAAGAAAGCTGGCCTCCGCAGAGCGTGATGCTCTAGGAGGAACCAGATCTGCTCTAACGCCACGTCTGGCGGATGCCTGGGACGGCCCCTGGCCCGCCAGCGCATCCAGCTAGGAGCTCTTGGCGACGCCAGCTGAGCGCAGAGGGGCTTCCCGAGCCCTGCACGGATCTCACGCCCTCTCTGGGAAAGAGCGGTTGAACTTGAAAACAAGAAAACGCAGAAAGCTGAGCAGCTGTCTTGGTGATGTCTGCCAAGGGTGAGCTCAGACAGGCGCAGCCCAGCGCGACCAAGCAAGCCCAGCGCACGGGGACACCACCAGCACTCACGGTTTGCAGTTTTTGGGGCTTCTGCAAGGCAGCGATGTGTGCGGGCTGCACAAAACCTGCTGTGCTTGCTGCAGCCCTGCAGCCTGCTACTGATCAGAGGGAAAGCAGCCGGTGCTACAAAGCTTCAAGTCTGGAAACAAGACTCCGCGCATTACTGATGGGGGGACGTGAGCGCCGAGGTACGAAGCAAAGGAGCATGAAGACCTCGATTTACCAACACTTGCCTGCACCACCTGCTGATTCACTCAGCTTTTGTCCGCCGGAGCTGGAGACAAGGGGAACGCAGCCCCGAGGGCTCGCTTGCTGCTCTGCCTTTCTGCCGCTCTTTCTTCCCCAAGAGGGAAGCTGAAGCCGATGGCGCGCTTGCAGAGGGGAAACATCTGGCCACCGGCGCCCAGAGCCAGCCGCAGCAATTCATTTCACGCAGCCAGGTGGCAATTACTACGGGCAGCACGGTATGTGCCTATCAGCCCGGACCACGCTCGCATTACTGAGCCAAAGCAAAGAATTTCACAATGCGTTCCCAAGGTTTGGCTGAGAAAGATCCTAAACGCGCACCCGAAAGCCTTTTTCACCACTGCAACTCCTTCGACAAAACGGAGGGGCAGAGAAACATGTTCCTAAGTCACACTTCAGCACAACAGCTTGAGCGCGGCAGTGAAGGAAGAGCTGAAATCCTTGTCTGCCTCGTGCACGCAGACCTGGCGTAACTCAGTAAGGAGAAGGCTGCGGGACGACAGAATTCATTCCCCTCGTTTTAAAACGCGAGCCCAAATCGGGTGAAGCGGGAGTCAGCCCTAAGCTTCAACTGCTTATAGATGAGTTCATCACGTAGATAAAAAGTTGAAGACTTCTAAATAATGAATTAACGCTTCAAGTGGAAACCTGGATTGCTTTTCAGTCGCATATTTAAAGTAAGCGACTCCAGCCCATCAGTGGCGGAAACTACCTCTGCTTCATAGAAGACTGACTTAGACAGACAACTTCAGAAACTTCGGCTTTTATTTTAAGAGAAGATGTTTTGTTTTAATCAAATCCCCTTATTAGTGTAATTTATGCTCTCTGAGGCCATCTCCTGGGCTAAGAACAGAAAGCGTAGATTTAGACAGTAATGGAAATTTTCTATAAAAAAACACGCAAGCATTTACTAAGAGCCCTTCTGGAAGGATGATGGGTTGTTTGTTTTTTTTCCAAATGTCATGATAACAGCAACTGGCAAATAAAGGAGACCGAATGTACGAGAAACCTAAGGCCAAAAAAAGCCTGGCAGGCATCCGAAGGCACTGGGTGCACACGCGCTGGGAAAAGTTATCTTTTCCTGCGTAATCCATGCCCCGCTCAGCCCCCAGCCTCCCCCACTCCTCCCGTGAAGCTGAGCTTACTTTGATTGTGCTCAGATCCATGGGATGTTTAATGATATCGCAATAATCGTGCAGTCCTAGTGCTTCCACATCCACAGGTTTGTAGAAGGGCCAGGCATAGGCAGCGTGCTTCTTGGCGAACATCTCTTTGATGATGCCGCTGCAGTATTTTAACTGCTCGGACACTTTGCTACTCTTTTCTACCATGTGCTGCTGGGAATCCGGAACATCCTTCTTCGGGGGCTTCACCGGTCGGCTGCTTTCCCTTCGCGGACCCAGCTTGGTGGACTTGGGTTCAGCAGGCAGCGATGACGATTCATGAATTGGGTCTATGGTTGTCGGTGTTGTGGTGTCTGCTTTCCTCTTCACTCCTTTTTTCGTCTACAAGCAAGCAAAGAAATCAGTGTTACCAAGGACCGTACGCTGTCTTCGACCGAGCTGTGCTCCTCGCAGCGTGACTCGGGCTCGCCACTGCGAGTGACTCAAGCTGCAGCGCAGAGGCAGTGCTACGGGGTGGAAGCTGGAAGGCTTTCCGTAAATGCTCAAGATACTCTGTCTGCACCAAGCTCTGCAGAAAACCATGCAGATTAGCTCCACTGTACCAAGAAAGGTCAAGAGCATGAGTCACCTCAGTAAGTCGAGATTTTCTCCTGAGTCACGGAGGGCTTAAATAAGGAAGTTTTCGAGAGGATGAATTCCACGCAAAGCTGGGTGGAATTCATTGTGTCTACCTTTAACTGTGTCTGAGAGGGGTCACCACAGGCTCCTCTTCTACTCAACAGAGAGAAGAAAGCATTTTCCGTATAGGAATCTTTTGACCAAACTCTGGTCGTTCGCCTTAAAACAAGACCCCGGTGGAGGAGAGCTGGCGCAGACACCTGCGCCGCAGACGTTCCTGGCCAGCCGAGGCAGCTGACCACACCATCCCGAACCACTCACCTTCACGGGCTGAGCGGGTGTGGGGATAACAGGAGGGTGAGGCTGGATGGGCTGGGGAGCCGGGGCCGGCGGAGCGGGGGCCTGGGGGGCCGGCGGAGGTGGCGCAGGAGGCTGAGGAGGCACCATCGTCATTACTGGCGTCTGGACGATAAGGTCGGGGGTGACAGAAGGGAAGGAATGAGTCGTCTGCGCAGACTGGAGGTTTTGCTGCGGAGCCTGCGTCTGCGCCGGGGACGATGCTTGGGTTGCATTCTGTACCGTTGATGATCCTGGCTTGGATGTCACTGCCGAAATAAAAGAAAGAAAGCGTTGCTTCTCTCTTCAAACTTAATCATTTTAACGGGAAAATAATGTTTCATAACAAGTGCTCTCGCCACTTAAATAGTATTGCTCATTAGATAATTAATGCTTTGCAGATCCTGTTCTTGAGCAACCAGTCAGGGACAAACACTCGTCATGTTTTCCTTAACGAGAAGTATTTTTACAGCTTGCTAGGTGAAATGGTGAAGAAGCTCAGGACCTAACTGTACCAAAACCACTTCAGCAAAGGAACCAAGGACCAGGCCAAAGGCGTACTCCTCTCTCCCCCTTCTCCTTACAGGAGATTTCGGGGAGGCAGGGTAAGGAGCTGAGTGCATCTTTCCCTGCCTACCCTTTTCTCCTAGGCAATGTTTCTTGACTATTATAATTCTGGAGCAAAACTGTGCTCTGTTATCAAGAGCAAGAGTCTCTTACTGGTTGGTGACTTAAATCCTCCCACCTGCTTCTGTCCTGGGGAAATCTCTCCTGACAGCAAGCGAGCAAGTTTATCCCTAGATCATGTCGAACACGGACCACAGGGGTTCGGACACCAGACTGGAAAGTAGGAAACTTCAGTGCTGGCCCTGGCACGGGGGAAGACCAGAGCTGCTGGCGAAGCTCTGAACAAGTTTCCAGTCTCTCCAGTGGAAGGCGTCGTGAAATGCCCTCCGAGCAGGAATTCCGCGGTGCTTGGACGGCGCTGGGACACACTGCCGCGCTGCTGGCAAGACGGAGGTACGAGCAAAGCCAGATCAACCCCCAGGTCCCCAGTTCCAGCGGAGGTTTGGTAACAGCAGCTATTACAGGAGCACCTACTGCCAGGCACCACGCGTCCCTCCAAGAGGCCCTGTATTTTTACGTTCACACGGTGCAGCGAGAAGAGAACTTACGCCAGAGCAGCTGGGAACCTGCGGTACTTTTTAAAACACAGCCTGGCAGGAATCACCCCTTCCTGCAGCCACTCCACACATCCCTGATCGCGCGCAACGAGAAAGCCAACCTCTCGATCCGCACCCGCGCGCAGCTCACAGGCTGCGCGGGCAGGAAGGACTGGGTTTTGGCTGTTCCTGCACTGCTCAAGGAGAATCTCCTGCGAGTGACACGTTAGCGAGTGCTCTCTGTCCTGCCTTTCAGACTACCCAACAGATCGTCCGAGACTGTCCCCAAAAGCCATATATTGAGGAAAGAACTGCAGCCAGACTTGCTCCCGGGAGCTGCAATGACCGCAATCCCGCTCAAAAAAATGTTGCGCGTTAACGGCCGAGATGCTCGACTAGCCGACTGAGCTTATTGCCACGAAAAACGAAACAGCAACCTATCGAGAGAATAAACTTGGGAGAATTCAACTCAGCGTCCTCGCAAAGCAACGACTGCGCTCCCATATTTTCCCAGGACCGGGAATAAGCTCTGCATCGCTTTGGGAAGCCAGAGCGCGTCCTCCAGCGCATTTGCTACTCACGGATCACTGGTGATCGAGTGCAGCTGGGCAGGAGTATGTGCAGGTAAAGCTGACATGACTCGTCTCCTGTCTTGCAGACAAGCTTGAGATTACTGCTAGAAACAGGGTTATTGCGCAATAACCCTGGTAGGCAACACTTTTGCACCGCATTTCACTCCGACCGCTCCCTGAGCTGTGGCAGAGCTCACATGAGAGAGGCAAAGGCTCTGATCTGAGGTTCGTTCGTGGAGCACACGTCCTCAGCAAGCAGCATCGCTTCCTCTCCCTACCAAACCAACGCCACCAGCGCGACATTAGGAGCTTCGAGACGAGGCGATGCAGTGCGTGTGCTTGTGAACGTTACCCTCGCGGCACCTGGAGTACAAAAAAACACGCTTAGCAGAAGTATTCCCCCTAATTTAAGCTTCATTCCAGTCCTTCTCAACCTGGCTTTTAATCGTTGAACCAAAAATCGGTAATTTTACACTGAATTGCTTACTGCGTGTGATTTACTGGGCGTGGGACCCCCCCAGGCACACGCGGTTGTGTGCGATACCACGTTTCCACATGAAGCCGGTGCCTGCAGCTCCCTGCGGGCTCGCCGGGCAGCTGGGTCAGCACAATTAGCTGCGGGAGCCGACGGGTGACAAGCTCAGGTGCAAACGGCACAGGGTACAGCAGACAAAAGGACGACCGAGTTCCTAGGTGCCCGGCTACGCGGTGCACCACAAAATAGCCTTGCTGCGGGTGGTTTCACGGCTTCCCCTTCTCAGGGGTGCTGAGAAAGGCCACAGACAACAACAAACAAACCAAGGAGAGCTTCTCCCTGCACACGCATTCAGAAAGTGGTAACGGGATACAGAGAAACTGGCAACAATGCCAAAAAAACCAGCAATAAAAAAATCTCAGATGCAAACAATCGTGATTGGGTTACACATCACGTGCAGAAAAAAAAACATCAGTTGGCTTTGCTGGCGCTTCAAAACTTGGACTTCCCAAAGCTGAAAGCCTTCAGGACTCAACACAACACACGGACTTTCAGCAGAAGTGTAAATGAGAAGTGGAACTGCGCAAGGACAGCGTAAAACTGAGCGAAACCGCAACCCTGCAACTGAGAGAAGCCAGCGCTGGTTAAAGAGCCCTGCTCAGCTGCGGGAGCCGTCGCACGGGTGCGACAGAAGCGGCCGTACCAAAGTGCTGCGCGTCCTGGTCCTGCGCCCAGCCCAGGCGCTGCTGCTCCCCGTAGCGAACGCACATCGGCAAGCTGCTATCAACGAATACGTGTTAGCAGGAAGTGGAGAAAAACTGTGAAGGGAAGGAAAAATGCGTGAAGCCCAAGCAATTAAAGCGGTTCAAGATGTTAGAATCTGTGACTTTTTCTTTTTTCTTCCGTGTTTTAGACAAAAAAAGACATCTAACGTAAGTCCCTCGTACACAGAAAGACGACAACCATCAATAATAAAGCAGAAAAGGCTCAAGGAATTTACAAATACTGCTGTTCTGGATCTGTACCCCTGTCTGGATGATGACGGCACGGAAATACTTTCTCTTCCACCAGTTACCAAGGAGGATGTTCAACAGCAACCACTGAGGTCAGACTTTGGCTTTTACTTGCACCTGCACCCTTTGAGGGCTGCCCAGGAAGCTCCCGGGACTGCTACTGCTGATTTTTCCATATACCTTGAAACCTTGGAAAATAGCCCGTTCGATCACAACACAATCGGTCTGACAGCGAGGCTGAGGAAGTATCAGGACAGACGCAAGGTTCACAGCACAAAGCATTCCAGAAGGGTTACGGGATGCTCACGCAAGCTCACAGACAGTAAATACGGTCAAAGCAGCTGAGCATCTTTTTGGTGACACTGCAAGCTTGATAATGGCGCTCTCCTGCGCATGACACTTTTATAAAGCATTTGCCTCGGTATCACACAGCGGTTTTGGTTAAAAGAAATGAGGATGACACAAGATCGACATGACACATGTTAACGTAAGAGCTGGATCTCAAAACGAAAGTGGACATGCTTCTGATGAGGTGCTGCTGAGATCAGTCATGGCCAGGATGTTCTCAGCCCTTTTATGAATGATCTGGCGGAGTCTGCAGCGGACATCGAGCCTGGGGCACGGTCGGTGTTGAAGAGGAGAGCCATCTGCAGCATCTGGCACACTGCACCCAACGCTCGGTGTTCCAGCGTGGCCAACGCGCCTTCTCGGACCGAGGTGCGCGGAGCAGACCTGCAGAATGGACATCTCTCTCTGTCAGCTGTTGAGTCGGGAAGAGACTATGGATCATGGTGGATAATCGGTTGAAGCTGAGCTCTTAGTGTAATGTTATGGCCAAAAATGAGCTAATGAAATCCTTGAAGTATAAACAGGGGAATCAGAAGGCTATTTTACCTCTGCATTTGGCACAGTATTCTAGTAGCAGTCACATCTATGTCCAGTTATGGTGTCCACAGTTATTTATGTGAAAAACTGGAGAGGGTTCATAGAAGAGCTGTAAAGGAGGACTAAAAGATTGGAAACATTCCTTATAGCGAAAGAATCCGATTATTACGGAGAACACAGATTTGAAAACACGGGAGTCTTCAATATAACAAAGTTATTTAAAGAGGAGACAGTGGTTCAGAGTTTAGACCAGAGACATATTAGGAAAATACGTAACGTGGCAGCTAGCTAGTGAACTCCTTCTCAAAAGTGCCAGTAGAGATATTTTAACTCTATTTTAGATGTTCTTCCACAAGACAGACTACTAAATGAATCAGTGTTGTAACTCCTCTTTCACATATGTAGCAGACAGAGGACTGGATTAGATGAGCACAATGGTACCTTTTGATCCTATAATTTACTAATCCAGGAACAAAGCTTCAAAAAAAAAAAAAATCCTAAATCATTAACATGAAGTCTTAAGATATAAACAGACAAAAACACAACCTAATTTTACCGATTTGTAACCTTTAAATAGCTTTTAACATGCTGCAGTTCAACTTTATGCAGAGCCTCAAGCAGCCGGGCTGAAATTTCACCCTGGCCGAAGCCCAGCCCAAGGCCAATCAATTGGTCTAGCCGCAAAAAAAGGGCTCCGCTGGGATTTTAGGGGAGCAAAGGCAGGTCTGCACAAAGTGAACTCACCTTCAGGGACTAGCGCTTCACCTCGCATGTGGCAACGCATCCTTTCAAAGGACGGTGAGTTATTTCAGTGCCAACATACACGGGATATCCACAATCACCGCAAAATTAATAAATGAGCTAGGAAAATTGCAACTTGAAGAAGTTCGTGTGTGTGCAAAGAGGACATGAGCGGATTAGGATGCTTGCAACTGTTTTCCGATGCTCTCCACATGAGGATTCCCATCACTGCAAAGCCTCCATTTCCCAGTCATCATTCTTTAGTTGCAGTTTCTCAAAATCAGTCTCTCTGTAGTCACCAATTCTTTTCTAACAGAACGCAGCTTTTTTTTACAACACTGAGTACATCCGGACGTACGTGGAAAGCACTGTAAAGCTCCTCTCCAGAGATCTGATACAGCACAGTGCACGCTGCTTGTTTACTTTAACAGCTATCAATTACCCTAGAGGTATTGCGAGTGATATTTCATAATCTCACTCAGCTTCCTGACCGTAGAGCTGAAATGCTTTTACTCTCGTTCTCAGCTTTTCACCTTTGTGGGAAGGAAGGGAACAACAACGTTTCCCTGGTACTAGCCACACACCTGCCTTAGCAGTGCTCTGTTCGCTGCAAGGTCTGTCCCCAGCGCTCCTCCTCCCCCCAGAAAGGAAAGCTGCCCAGAAGCCATGGACGAGGGAGTTTTAAGACATCACATAGCCCTTCCTTTTCACCAAAAAGAGTCTCACGCAGACGTGCAAGAGCGTTAGGTGGCCACGCTCCTTCCCACCCGACTTTAGACGCTTCTCAAGGCCCCTACGCTGCCCTCTGCTCAATGGAGCGAGGCACCCTGCGCACACTGGTGACCGCAGCCATCCCGTGGAGCAATGGTTTACTTTAGCTTGAGCACCTCAGTTAAATGCCCCAATTTACGCAGGATGAACCAGGTCTGTATGTCGGGACTTGCGGTCAGGACACGGCATGAAGGTGAGCACGGCTTAAGGGCAAAAGTAATGCAACGGCAGGCCGAGCAGCATACCTGCTTCCTTCCGTGCGCGTCCTCTTCCTTTTGTCTGGGCTATAACGATTTCAGTTTCCTCCTGGGTCATTTCGGAGATTTTCTGCAGGAAAAGCTTTTCTAGAGCTTCTGCCATTAAGACTATGTCATCTCCTGGCTGGATGAACAACAGATACAATAAATTAGACAAGGCACATATCTACAGAGGGAGGACTGCTATCATCTAAACAAATCAAAGTTGCTTTGAAGATCTTGCTTGTGCTTTTCTCCATTTAGCACTGAGTTTAATTACAACCGCAAATGAAAAAAGGAACAGAGAAACATTTCAGAACAGCTTTTCTGAGGCAAGGGAGAGATGTGGAACTCGGGCTGCAAACTGTAATCCTTATCATTTCCCAGCTGAGTAACTGCCGTAGCTTTGCCTTAGTGTACCTTTATCTTTCTTAGCGCTGCTATTCCCATTGCGATCCAGCAGAACGGTGTACGGGACACCGTCCCGAGCGCTCAACGCACGGAAGAGTCCTCGCCCTAAAGCCCTTGCATTTTAAAGGCACAAACAGGTAACAGGCAGCACATAACCAGATAAATCGCTGAATAAACTGACCCAAGGTGTTACCTGCCTGCAGCACTGACTGTTTTCTGAATGGAGGGAGGAGGGAAAACAGAGGGAAAGAGTGGGAAAAAAAAGCACTGGATCACTACCAGCATGTCACTCCCTCCCCACGAGGTCCCCTGACTTTGCAGGTGTCGTGGAGGTGTCTTCTCAGCAAAGCATCGGAGCAGGAGGAAGACGACGGCCACACGGGCTTGCAAGGAAACATTTCCCGTGGGTTCGGAAAGTAGAGGACTGTAAGCAGGAAGGTGATGTGGGGATGAGAGAGGTCAACACCTTCACTTGTTGCTAGATCAGGAAGGACAGGATGTTCCTTGCAGAGAGGGAGGAGAAGCCTGCATTTGCAAAGGTCAAGGAAGACGTAAAGGAGGCAGCTTGGAGAGGATGCAATCCTCTGCCCAGGCTCCTGGGGCACTCTGCAGCCGCGCGGGTGAGAAGAGACTACGGACATTAACGTTTCAGTGACGAGCCCTTAACACAGTGACACAATTGTGTGGCAGAGGGCTGGGTTTTCCCTCTGAAACACGATGGCAAGCAACAAGACTCAGTAAGAACTAGCCGGGGATCCAATTTGAAAGCCAATTCCAAAAGGCATCAGCCTTTGAAGGCTGGTTTCAAGTCGTTTTGCTTTGTTTTTGCAGACAGCAATAAAAAGAGGCAGCGAGGGAAGGGCACACAACAATAGAACAAGGCCTGGATTGAAATGAAGATGACAAATGAACAGCCACTGGTGTCAAGACAGGGTGATGCCAAGAGAAGACGGCTCCAGCCCTGGGATCGGCACAAGGACGGTTAAAACCGCGCTGGCCAACGGGACAGCACACACAAACCTCACCAACGGACGGTCTGCAGGTTGTGTGTGCTCCACGAAGCCATTTCTTGAGTCCACGTGCTCTCCTGCCTTCTGGTCTGGGGGAGGCCAGTGAAGAACCAGGAGGACCAGGGAGATCAGGGAGAAAGCATGGGGAAGGCATTGTGATGGGAAAGCAGGGAAAATGTGGAAGTGGGGCAGCAAAAAATAAGGAATACTCTTAAGGTGTGTGTGAATCATCTCAGGCCTTCAAGAGCCTCACTTAAGTTGCATCGTGCTGGCCCAAAGCAGAACGGGCAAAGGCCACGGGCATGATTTTGAAGGACAAAAACAAGACAAGGAACGAATGTTAAATGCAAAGAAAGTCAAATATGTCCAGTAACAAGTAGTGCCTGCCAGCGTCAGAAGTTGTTACGGGGTTAAAAGGGGCATGGGTGGTGTGCAAACCTTGAGAAGCAGCCTGTAGTAGTCCTTACGGACATCACGGAATAGTTCAGAGGATCGCAGAGAGAAGAAGTGACTTTGGAGAATCAAGGATGGAAGAAAGGAACCACAGGAGCTGCTGCCATTAGCACTTCTGCTAATGACAATTTATTTGGAACAATGTACTTGGAACAAACTACGACGAGGTCTTGTGCAACATTTCTGAGAGGAGGAAGAGAAAATGGTCAAAACACGCAAGGGTGAAGCAACAGGGAGTGGCTGAGGGCTGGAGAGACAAGACCTGGGAGAAACAGGAGAGCAGGAACCGAAAGGGAACAGAACCACTCGGAAAGCTGTGGGAAGGATGGAGGCAATCAGAAAACGCTGGAGGAAAGCCCTGAGCTCTGACCACATCTTACTGACTTCTACTTTGAAGACAGCAGTAAACTCATGGTTTGTATTTGCTGTTCTTTTGTTACTTAGCAAGACAACAAGCTGCCTCTCCAGCATCTTGCGCGCAGTGCGGCTGACATCTGCCCATTACCCCCTCTGAGAATCCGATGGTTTCCCATCTTCGCAGAGTACCAAAACCCCACATTAACCACTTGGGCTGCTTCTCCCACATCACCATTTGTGGCAAACGCCCTGCTCCCTGTCACTCCAGATACTCCTTCCTGTGCCCCAGACGGTTGCACAACTGTTTATAAAGCAGTTTCCAGGACGCTTCTCACTGTCTGGAAGGGAATCTTCCACAGTGCAGCATGAGGCCAGACAAAACTCAATGCACTGCTCTACACATCGCCACTTTTCCCCACCATCGGACTTCAGAGTTTCAAACCACCCAGCCTTAAGCTGGCTTTTTAACAAAGCTACAGAAAATATGAAGGACAGACCTACAAGGCTACTCTTCCAAGTGTTTGTTTGATCACACTCATGGCTCTGCTCAAGTCATAGACTAGGAAAAAGTAGTTTCTTTTTTTCTTTAAAGGAGATGACTTGTAAAACAAACTGCATCTGAACCGATGGTCTCCACTAATTCCTTGGGAGGGAATGCTGCTAAGCCAGCTCTGTCTGCGTCTTGCTTCACTGCAGAAGACAGACATGCCTGAACTGCCATCAGCTTAATCTCGTTTGTTTTTCTAAAGAAGCTGATCTTGGTGTTCCTTTTAAGGACTGTTAAAATAAGAAACGCACGCGCTTCTGAGCTGGTACAATGAGAACAGAAGATTCCCTTGGAAAACACAGACTCAGGAATTTATCATACCTTATTGTAGATGTAACAATTTGTAAACATTGTGTTAAAGTCCTGGATACATTCTTGAGCATTCCAGTAGTAGTTGTTCTCCAAGCGTTTCTTTATTGTTCCCATATCCATAGGAGTTTTAATAATCTTATAATAATCCTGCAAAGGGCAAACAGGTACGGGTCAGTGTGGCACCCAGAAACATCAGCAAAGGAAGCCCACGCAACATCACGGAGTTGAGACCTCGACCTCCTCCAGCTCAGCACCGGATCCACCTGGATTAGATGCTCCAAACTCTCCGTCCCTCCTCAAACTGCTTTTTTCAGCCCCCATCAGCCTCTCAGCAGTGATTTATAATTAAACATTAGGCAAACCCCACAAAACACTTTTCAACCTGTATCCCAGTCTGCCCTGGGCAGGAAAAGGCACGTAAGGGCTGTCAGTGTTTACGCTGTGCTCTCCTCCAGGCAGTAAAGCATTTGTTCCTCAGCACGACAGCTTCACTGGTGAGAAATTTACCCCTCAGCAGACAGAGGCGCAGAAACTCCTGATGCTGGGTTTTTGGATTATAACGCAGCCCAGTAATTTGTAAAAAACTGACTTGAAATGAATGACCCTTCACAACAGGTCACATGCCTACTGCAGTAACACATGGAGAAGTGAGGAAATCAGATTTACTTCAAGCCTGTTAAGCGCATCCAGATAATACAAAAGAAGGTGTTTCTATTTTTAGGCACAACGTTTAGAAAAAGGGGCTGAAACTCTGTTGCTATAGAACCAGTGCTCTCTACATGCACCCATGAGATTGTTCCTACTGCAAAGAAGTTAAATAGCCTAATGCTGAGGTTATATATTTATTACATCTTAAAGGTAAAACAGACAACAACGTGGGTGCTATCATAGCAGGTTACAAGGCAAAGAGGAACGTTATACAAAAAGGTCTCTCTCAACGGAGAGCTTCCGAAGGGGAGAGGAACAAACCCACTCTCACAGGAGCTGGAAGGATCCAAACCAGACATACATACAGCAGAGATGCTGCCGCGATTTACTGCAGTAAGTTATCTCTAAAATGCGCTTTTGCTAGCTCCTTGGGTTCTGCTCTTTCCTCCCTCCAACTCCTCCTGCGGGTGCTGGTGCCCAGGCACGACAGAGAACAGACTGCAAGGCACAGAGAAGTGTTCTGGGCTTCAGGACCAGCATGGCAGAGCCTGAGCTGAGAGGAGATTTGCGGCTTAATAATTTTTGGTGCCTGAGGAGAAGGGACAGAGGACAGACTGGCGACTCTGCCTCCAACGTTAAATGACTCCTGAAATGTCATGCCTGCTTTCCTCTCTGTGTCCCAGCTGAAGGACTACTGATTGTAAAAGGCAAACAGTTACCTGAACCGCTCGAAGTCTAGCCTCTTGTGCCTGTTTTCTAAAAGACTGGTGCCGTGATTTTGGAAGCAGGGTGGACGTACACGGTTTCATTCCTCCCACCCTTACCCAAGGAGAAACTCCGGCTGCTCTCTCAGCCCCTACTTACAGGGAGGTTCAGCTTGACAGCATCCACGGGCTGCTGGAAAGGCCATGCAAACTGGTGCTTCCATAGCGTCTTGAGCACCACTTTGAGCAGGTACTGCAGCTGGTTGGTCTGTCGCTTGGGCTTGTTGGGGTTGGAGGTCTCTGGCGGAGGGGGGTTGACGCCGACGGTGCTGCCTTGCTGGGGTTGCGCCTGCGACTGCGTCGTAGACATTTGGGTAGCTTCTAGTCCATCCCCCATCACCGGCAGGTTTCTCAGTCTCGTCCCGGGGCCGCTCTCCGCAGACATGCTATTGATCCCATTGCATTCCTCACCAGACACCCTGCAAAACAACCGTACCGGAGACAGGTCACTTCCCACCCAGCTTTTACAGCGAGGTGCTGCTTAAAAATAAACCGGCAGACCTTCGTGAGACTAGCTCAGGCGACTGGGCTTGGCGCCCCGCGCACTGAGGGACACCGTGGCGGTGTCCAGGAGCACCCAGCAAACAAACTGTGTCAGGATTCTGGATCCTGGGGTAATAAAGGGCATTCTGAGGCAATGTGCTGTCTCCTCCGCCACGTGCCAGCGCCAGCCTTTTCTTTTGGCTCCTTAACGAGCGTCATTTTTAACCCTGCTCTTGCCTGATCTGCTCAGCGAGGGCTCTGAAATGGACACGGCCTCGCTAACCGTTCTCAGTTCAGAACTTCGCTGCCTGGCAAACGAGGCTAGAATGAGCAACCCCCCGCTAGCACTCTGCAGGTGCCACTGAACGCGGAGTTTCAGCTCCAGCCAAAAAACTGAAAGTTTGGTTTGCCCGCACTAGCAGAGAGGTTAACTCAGTGCCAGCGAACTTTTCGTTACAGCGCTCTGGCTAGAAGAGTGCTGGACAACACGTTTTACCCCGTTTCAGTTCACTGGAGCGCTGCAGCTCCTCTCTACTCCACCACGTCAGCTCACTCCGATCTGATGCTAAATTCACTCTTTTAGGTGAGCGTTAAGCTTCCATAGTACACTTCAGCTCAACCACACTGCAGACAGACCCGCTTGTGCGGGGAATGCGCGCTATCTGCTTCAGGTAGATAATTTTAATACTGTTCTGAAGACCAGAAAGTTGATAAAAAGACATCTCCGCTGACTCTAAGGCGTTCTTCCAGGGCATAACTAGGAGCAGGCAAGGTAGCCCTCCGAGGACGACCTGCAGCTCGTGCATCTTCTTAAGCGACGGCTGCGTACAGGGAACCACCACATCAGAACTGGCCGGCAGGCAGTGAATTCACACCCTACCTTAGCGTGTGGGACCTCCTTCCCGTGAACATACCCAGAAGTGACACAGCTGTATTCTTCACTAATAATTTCACGCTGGGCAAATGTAGCACACTTTAAGCTTAAGGCATACCGCTGTCGGTTAGAGAGGACAACGATACGTTTTGTACAAGACTGAGTTAAATGAGCGCCTCGTTCACCAGTTTCAAGTGATACCTGGAGAAAATGAGGAAGGAATCACCAGCCCTTTAGCATGCCGTTGCTCACAGGGCCGTAAAGTGCTTTCCTAGCTGGGTGAGAACTGATTTTTTAAGCATTCCTCTGCCAGCCCTGTGTGATGTGGAAGACCCACTCCACGCTGAGGAACTAAACCTCCGCACGTATGCTTTGTCTTGAGCTAAGGAAGCATATGCTCGCAAGCAGCATCTGGCCGAGTTTTTCTGATGCCACAGAGCAGCCCCGTGTCTCTGGTCGTGGTCTGGACATACAGACGTGGTCTCTGCATGGGCCGCAGCAAGGGACGAAAGCAAGAGAGAGGGCACTTCTGTGCGATTTTACGTGCGATGTCTCTCCACTGCTTCCGAGTCCCCATCGAGCAGCGCTGTAAAGCACCAGCCAGCCTCAAACCCCTGCTTTAAATCTGCGGAGCGTTGCTTTTTCTGGCCCAGGACCAACACCGACCAAGGAACAAACTGGGCAACATCAGATTTTGTTCTTTACAGCTTTAGCTTCAGTTTAGGGATTTTTAACTTTCGGGGCTCCGAGCAAGCTAAAGCATCTCTCAGCGAACACACTGCCCGCAGGCCGGACTGCCGACCACTGCGGCAGGCCCAAGCTGTGTCCGTCACTCGCCTGGGATGTGTCACTTCTGTGAGATTTTACCATGTAGATACGCAAGTACCATACCCAGAGAGCTGTTAGCTCAGCTGTCCTGGGAAACCTCTTTATTCAGAGCTTCATTTGCACCTGGTTTTCTTCCCCAGTAAGAGGGTGACCTGCCTGCTCTCTGCGGACCCACCTCAGGGGCGATTTGACTCAAACACGACATGATTTTGGATGTAATTTGGATTTTCTCTTTGCAAAATTCCTTGAATTTTGCTTCTGGGTTGTGCTGATCCCTCTGGGTGGGATGTGAGGTTTGTGAAAGGAGGGCTCTTCCCCTCTGAGTGACACACTGTCCTTATCAACCGGTGGCCAAGCAAAAGGAATCCTCTTTACTCACTGCAGGGGCTACATTACCTTGTAGGATACATTGCCATATAATTTTGCCCCAGAAAATGATGCAGAGTCAGAAGTTGCTTGGCTTGTCCATCTATCTTCCGTGGCTTCAGGCACAAATGCCTTTAGATACTGTATCTGATGAAACAAACAAAGCAATTAATCTGAGGCATCAACGGAAGGCATCAGAAATGAAGGCTACCTCCAGAGAATTATATTTTTTATTTACACGAATAGTCCATCTTTGGCTCTCAGCAAAGCAAAGGAGTCCACAGACACCTGGACGTTCAAGTCACCGCAAACACAAGACACCTACACAAAAACAAGGCATGGGCACCACTGTTCAAGGTTTTCCCAGGCACCTTCCACCTTGTTGGAAAGCTCCCTCCTCATATTCATGATCTCAAGGACCACTATCAGCTGTCTTCCTTTTGCTCCCTGTTACAACAGCTCTCCAAGAGCCAACTGTAAGAGGAAGCCAGGGATTTATTTTCTTTTTTAAAAGAGAAGGGAAAATATCTCAACTTTTAATTTCTTCCTGTTCCACTTAGAAGATGCTAGCCACCTGTCCAGTGTTACATCCAATTTAACCTTCTCTCTTTTTCACTGTCTTCTTGCTCACTTGGAGGATCCTAGCAGTCTCTTCTTGGGAACCCTAGTGACTTTTTTTAACAGATTAGCTAGAAATACACCATTTTCCATCATTCCTCTGCTCTCTCGCCAACAAAGGATGCTCTGACTCTCTCCTCTGTCCCGGCAGTTACATTACAGCTCCTCTCTCGCATTACTACACGGGGATCACAGAATTGCCCACGCTGCTGCGCATGGTCATGATATTCCCAGGTCCTGCTACGAAGCTGCCTCTCATCTCTCAGGAAAAAATGCAGCGATTGGCACGGAGAATATTCCCAGACATGGAACGCCGATGTTGGAGCGCTGACTGAACTGCGTCTGGCAGACCTGCATCTCCTCTGCAGCTAGAAGCAAGCAGCGGAACTGCAAAGAGCAGACGCAGGATGGAGCACGGAAACCCAGACTTTACTACACAGTAAGGTATAATCTATAAATACGATCTGTATTATAGCTGATAAATTTAGCCTATAACAACAAAATAGGTTATACAGAAGAAGAAAACCCTAACGTATCACCATCTCAACATTTTGTCACCAGAAAGCCTTACTTAACTTTACTAATAAGAGGCAGACCGGCTTCCTCCATGTTTACCTTCTCACTTATTTATAGCAATACGGAAAACCCAGGACGACGCTCGCCGTGTTACTGCAATCAGACTGCCCCAAAAGCTTACGCGCCTCATTAGAGAAAGGTGCGACTGAGATGAGCCTCCAACAAGGCGAAGCATGCAGAAGGAAAACCGGCCCTGAGTGACGGCTTTACGGGAAGGGTTGTTTCAGGCCACTGGGCAAGAATATTGCAGGCAGCTTCTCCTCCCTTGCTCTGCACTTATCTGCTCATCGCACATTCCAGTGTGATCTCCCCGAAGCAGCAAAGATTGTATTTCATCTCTGCCTCACGCTGAGATGCTATCTAGTGTGGAGCGGCTCAAACTCAGGCAGATCGCGCTCCCTGCGCTTCGCGGATCCACGTGGTTGTGCTCGTTCAACGCTGGCTGCAGCCTGCCAACGCAAACCCGGTTTCTGTCCTCCGGCGTCTCGTGAGCCGGGGCAGGAGAGGGCTGTAATGTGGCACGGGAGCCGGCAGAGGGGAGTGCCAGGCCACGCCAAGGCAGGAATCCAGCTCCCATGGAAGGTTTTCTCAATCGCCCACCGCAGACGGAAATGGAGAAATTGTTCTGGAGAATTGATGGGATCAGCAGAACAAGAGGGAAAGCAGCCCCAGGTGCGGCAGATGAAGGTGGGGACCAGCCACGCCGCCGAGAGACACTGCACGAGGACAAATTCATCGGCTTTGCGGGCAGAGGCAGGGGGTGACGGTCCAGAAGCAGACGACAGAGAAACGAAGAGAAAGGCTTGCTGCGTGTGGGGAAAACTAAGTGCTGGCTCAAGCAGCGAACAGCCGTGCTGGGCTGTCACAGCAGCCTCAGAAAGACGCCCTAGGAAAACCACAGACGTTGTAAGGTAACGACTTGAAGAGGGCAGTATAAACACGGAAGATGCCACTCGCTATTTGTGCACGCTGCTATTTGTCGGGCTGGCAGGGAAGGGCAGATCCTTCAGACCAAAGCGAGTGGCGGGCGACGAATGGAGGGGCAGATGTGCGAGCGCAAGCAGGACGAAGAGACCCCGGGTTCGCTTGCTCGGGGACGTATCGAGCAGCGGCAAACCTGAGAGCGGCCGCACCGCCCGCGGTATGGGAGCGAGCGGCTCTGAAGACGTTATGAGACCCACGTGTGCAGCAGCAGGGAGGTGGCAAAGCTGAGCCAGGCGGACGCGCACGGTCCAGCTCTGACAGCAGGCGGGCCACGCTCCAACGCGCTGCCCCGAGCGCTTCCCCTCCCTCCCCTCAGCCTAAACAAACAGGTTATAAATTAAGCTTTACAAAAGCCCCAAAAGAAACGAGTGTTGTAAAGTAGCACAGTGACCTTGCAGGTTTTATACGTGGGTTCCTTTGAGGCCATTCACCCCCCGGGACGCCTGCTGGAGGGGGAGCTACCAGAGCAGAAAGCCGGCTTTATTTTGAGCGGCACCGTCCCTAGCCCCGGGAATGCGCCGCTCCCAGCGCCGCAGCCAGGCACGGCCCCTGCTCTGCCTTCAGGAGGAAGGTGAAAAAGCAAAGCACGGGCTGTTCATCTGCCTGTGCTCCTAACACGGCGAGCCGGGGTGATCACCAGGTCACCGTGGCCACCCGGGTTACACCGACACGTCCCTCGCTGGCAGCTCAGCGACTTCCATCGCTCGCACCGAGTGGGCCGGAGATGTGTTTCTATCACGCAGACAACCAGACCCACGTTACAGGGATGTCTGCAGTGTGGGATCCACCCAGAGCAACCAAGCTCTGACTTCAGGAAAATGGATATGTTTCAAGTCCTGCTTTTAGAAGATTCATGAGGTTTAGGATGCCCACGGCTGAGCAGCGACACGAAGGCAGCGCAGTCTTGTTGGGCATCCCACTGTACCACATGCTAACCAGCAAGGACAAGCTGGGGCAGATTTTAGCACTGAACTGACCGAATTTATTGACTGTACGTAGTCCTCAGCCCCGCTGCTGCTCTGATAACTGGCCCGTATCACCGGGTTTTCTCCACGCCAGCGCGCTAACGGCCGTCACAAAGCGTGTGCGTGTGCCAGCCTGCTCCGGAGTGAGGGTGAACTGGTGGGCAAGAAGCACAGGCGGCTTACAAAAACTCACCTAAAGGAGCGTCACGCTGAGGGGGTACTAAAACCAAAGCGATTTACTCAACTTCACGCTCCGGTCGATGAGAGCGAGATCAAGGGAGGTTATCAGAACGGGAAGTCGGTGCAAGCGCAGCAGCAGCCCGCGCACCCTCCTCCGGTTTCAGGCTGTCTCCTCCTGCAAGGCTTTGTTCTTTGCTTGTCCCCGACTGTAACCGCACATGACAACAGCGTGACTCACCCGAAAGCGCTGATTCACTGCCTGCAAAGGCGCATGAAGCCAGGCTGGAGAGCAGTGTACCCTAGAGCCAAGTCTGCGTCCCTCCGTGCCGAATCTCATCGCTCAGAGTCAATATGAAAGTTGTGTTTTAAAGCAAAAAGCCGTAGGTTTCATTTGCGGGCATGCAGAGTAAGGGAATCGCTGGAATTAAGCCAGCGTTTAAAACTTCTGACTCGTAAAGCCCAGCCCAAGCCCCAGCATCCAGGACAGCTTTGCTACGGGCACGCGCACACCCTGGGGTAGTGGTGTAGGAAAAGTGCAAACTGGAAAAAAATGAGAGGAGCAAACGTGCAGAGCGGGGTGCAGGTGAACGGAACATAAAACTTAGATCCACAGCTAAACTGCACAGCTTCTGCGGTACAATGAATCCCATCCCAGCATAGATTATATACAAATACCCTGCAAAAAGCGGCTAGGCTGCAAAATCCAGCAGCTGAAAGGAATAATGATTGAATTTGTGGTGGCCAGCACTCCCTTTAGTTCTCACCCTGCTGAGCCAGGAGGAGGGGATCAACAGACGTAATGACTGGCCCGTACCTTAAACACACAAAAGGGAAACCAGAGACTCGAGCTTTAACAGCACAGGGCGAGCCGAATGCTTCCTAACTTCCAAATTCTTAGCTTTACGACCTCATCAATGCTGTTTTAGCCTGTTGCATTTGACGACTCCGTGAACACTCTTTGAACGCTGCCGTGTGAGCGGAGCAGCTTCCCCCATTTGGGACGTGGATGCTCAGCTGCTGCTGCTGTTATTAAAAAAGCACGCCAGGAGCCCTGGTGCCCAGCCCAGCACGTGCTGTTCCCTGCTGAAATCATCTTCCAACAAATCGACATCGTAAGTTTCATCCGAAAATCCCCGAGAAGCGCTCATCGGGCTCCCATGTTGATAAGCGTTATTTTTGTTCCCGTACATGCAGCTCACCGAAAATGGGAAAGGGTGACCGGGAGCACTTGTTCCTCACGGACCTGCCCGGCTGCACACTATCAGCTTAAAAGGGCGTTTAAATCTCAGCCTGCCGGCGTGCAGCGGAGGGAGGAGAGCTTCTCAAAGATGCAACCGGAGCCAGAACCAGCCCCGGGAGGGGAAATTTCCCACACCAAATTCACATGGGGCTGAGCCCTGGATTTGCCCCCACTCAGAACTCGAGCTGAAGGTGCGACACCGGCACAGACAGCTGCCTCCAAACCCTCCCGCGCAAGCATCCCGGGGCAGACAGCAACAAAGGAGAGAGCTGTGCGCACGTTGCAGAGGCCTCATAAACCGCTGACGGAGACGGATTGGGTCTGCACCTCCCACGTGGCTAACGGGCTGCTCTGCCCTTGGGTCTGGGTAATGCTGTAAGAGACGCCAATTAGCCCCATTAATGGATGGAAATGGTGGAGAAAGACCCCTGGGGGATTGGCCGCCCAGCTCCCGTGGACACGCTGCTTCCATGCCTGTGTAAACGTCAGGTAACAGGCTGGGCATCGCCTGCGTAACGGAGGCGAGGTCGAACAGGAAGGGCCGAGAGAGAAAAGCCCAGCTTGTGACACCGGGGAGCTTCCATGCACGCTGCATTGTAATGGAAGGAATTAATTAGTTGGAAACAAGTTGATGTCAGTGTGCCTGCACCAAAACCCCTCGACTGTAAGACCATAAAGGGAAAAGGGAGCAGGGTGCTGGCTAGCAAGGGCTGCAAGGAAACAAAACAGCGAGCACCATCTCTTGCTGCAACAGGGAGCTGGAAGAGGGCAGGAAGGCCAGAAATTGGGTCTCTTCGGGCTAACAAGCAGCTCTGAGACAGGGAGCCTCTAGGTCCCTCGGACACAGCGCATGTGAGCAAGGCAACAACGGAAGAAAGTTTGAAATGAGGTCCAAGGCTTCTTTTCAAGCCACTGATCTCTATTAAGAAAATCCCACACTTCCCATACACGGAAAAAAAAAAATCAATACATAGTTCATTTGTTAAAGGTGGGTATGGTTTTTTTTATTAAGCAGGATGAAAAGATAAATAGTTCTGTTCCTCTCGCCTCCACTAATGCCCCTCAGCAAGCGTTTTCCCCTTAAATACGGCACCGTTCGTTACGTGCCCGAGGCAATACCCCCGTTTCACAAGCACCAAGGTGGGGGCCATGCCCGTGGGACAGGGGCTGAACGCCTCCAGCCTGCCGCGTTCTGAGCCCTGCTCCCATCCTGCTGTACCGGAGGGCTGAAACGACACGCACGCGGCCAAGCACAACCACAACATCCGAACACCGGTCTCAATTTGGGAGCCAGTTCCCACCCATCGTTACCAGTAATGATCCGAGGGAGAAAGCGAGAAGGGCATGGAGTTCGACCGTCCTCTGCAACACTCGCGTTGAGACCGTAATTGAGGGTTTAATGCTGTGACTCAGCCTTAAAGGCTGATTACCAGCGAGCACGCAGGTATGCGAGTACTTGTTATCAGCGCTTTGCTCCGAGCCCAGGAATGTAGTACATGACCCCATCCGGCAGGGAAAAGCCCTTTCTAACACGGCCCCTGGAAGCAAGGAAAGCTGCCGCGCGAGCAGCGCCGCGACAGATGCCCGACCATGTTTAGTTACACCCTGCTGCAGCTACTTGAAACAGTTTAGTCGTAATTACGGGAACTTAAGTATGGCAGAGAGCTCAAAACACTGCCTGAGCTTTCGAGAGCCAGCCTCGTAGCTGCGCTTATTTCCATGCAAATAAAACCGCGTGGTTCTGCGGCGCAGACAGACTCGCTTTCTGCCAGATAACCTGGCAAGGAGCTGGGCTGAGCCTCGGCTGGCGCAGGGACACGGGCTACAGCAGTGGCCGTAGCGCTGGCGCTGCAGGGCGCTCGCACAGCTCGTGGCACCGGGATAGCGAAAGAAATGTTTTACGTGAAAGCTGGTGGAGGAAGGGTGTTCTGTATTAACTGAACATTTCGGGGTTTAGCTACCAGGACGGTACAACTGTATGCAAGGTGTTCTTAAAGAAGGCTTCAAGAGTATTTCTCCCATAAATGCTGTAGGTTTTCGAGCAGTGCAGAACTCTGACTCTTAACTCGCTGGCACGTGCAAGGGATGTAATGCCAGCCTTCAGAAATCAGACTGACTTATCCCAAAACTGGGCAAGCAGAGCCAAATCCCCAAATTCTTGAGTACAGGAATGAAAAAACTCTTTCTCCTTTCCCTGCCAGGTTCCAGTAACTTCAGAAACACCCACAGTGACATTAAAGCAGGCTGGATTCTGCAGTGGATTAACCAAATCCACGGAACAGGTGTCCTCATCTGACCCAGGCTCAATCCCAGACGGTGCTGAGGAAGAGCAGTGCTTTACCCTTGAGCAGATGCCCAAGTCTAGCTGTTCACCGTGATCCACCTGAAAAAGAGGTGCCCCGAGCAGCTGGCACGAACAGACAGCAGTGTCTAAGTGAGCTGCGCCAAATCCCACCTTCCCCTCCTCCTTCCCGCATTAATACGCAGCAGTCAGTGCTGCTTTTTAGACGCCTATTAATATGTAAACTTTACTCTTGCCTTGAACTCACCCGATCCAGCAGCTCTCCTGGCTCACTCGCTCCTGCTCAGGTCTGCCGTTTGTGTTTCCTTCTGCCTACCTAGCCTGCCAGTGCAGTTTCCAGAACTGGAAGTACTTTGCTGCCCAGAATATGCTATTTAAGTGAATTTAGATAGATCCAAGCACTTGCAGCCCTTATCCCACAGTGAGGCTTCTCACCACTAAGTTCTTCGCATTTGAATTTCCACTGTATCTTAACTATGCCCTGCAGAAATGGGAGACTAGGAGACCGTGAAATCTTCACGCAACAGCTTGCGGTGGACATTTGCTGTCCTTTGTAACTCCTAATAGTTCAATTCCACCTTGGCTATAAATAAGAAAAAAAAATACTGGAAGTTAATTCAAATTCACAGCAGATCTGCCCCATTTTAATTACGCAATCTGTGTCAGTGGGGAAGCACAAATAGGATTACTTTTCCATCTGACCGATTTAGGCAGCTGGTGAGAGCAGCATTCATGCCACCAGCCAGACTGCATTGTCTGGAGCCCATCCAGCGGTCATACTGCAGGAGGCTGTTATTAGCATCCCTAATCCTCGCTCACACGCTGACGTGGACGTTGACCTCTGCAGCTACCTGCACGGCTTTTCCCCAAACGCTCCGGACGTACGGATGTTATTCACGCACTTCCTGCTTATTTCAGCTTTGCTGGCGCGTTTGTGCCGCACGAGATGCTGGCTGCTCACGTTCGGTGTGAGCTTCGGGGTCGGAGGTTGAACCCTGCAATTACTCCGGTCCGTTCTGCGCCCTGAGAGCGGCAGATTTCAAGGCTAGAAGAGTTGTTTATTCTCGTGTGCTCAATGGCAAGGACTCCCCTTCTGTTGCAGGATGACTGTGCAACAGGAACCAGCCTTGCAGCTGGAAAATCCTCACTCAAGTTTGTTCCCTTGTCCCCACTATTTCTTTGGGAGCCATCTCTGTACAGGCTCAGCTTTCCATTACTTGGGCGGAAAAAAGGTACCGTTAAGCTGGGGTCTGAGTGGTTTCACACCCAGTATCAAGAGAGCTTAAACACCCACACAGTCGTGCTCTTTGCACTACAGCTCCCACACACTTAGCAATGAAGTCCCTGCCACAAAGAGCTCCCACTCTGCAGCAAAGCTTTCGCCACACCTGAAAGACCAGAGAGGAGTCAACTTTCATTGAGCTCGGTTACAATCAACAACATATCAGGGAGCAACAGACAGCCAGAGAAGCTCTTGTAGCGCATTAGGGTTTTGTACAGCATCAGATTTGCAGAAACCTCTCTTTACTGTAGATGTTCAGGCAGGACACTGGTATGGCAAGCTAGCTCATGAGCCGTTATCTGGCACTTCAGAAACGGCTGGAGGAGAGATGGGGCACTAGAGAGTTAGGTGATGGCTCGTAACCGAGATCTCCCTCCTCAAGGCTCACCTGCGACTCCACCACCACCCTCCTCCCCAAGGCAGGCTCCACATTGCTGCTTTTTGCTTCCAGCGACCATTTGAGCCAAGCAGAAATGTTCCAAACAAGTAGCTCGCGTTTGGTTCAGCCTCACAATTTGAAGGCGGTTTTTGGGCCACGCCGCAGAATATTCTCTGTGAATATTTTATCAGCTTTTTTCCTGGCTCAGTGCAGTTACATATTTTAGTTTACAACTAAAACAGATCCTCTTTGCACCCACGTTCAGTTACCAAGGTAATTCTCTGGACAGGATCCATTTCTGCTGAAAATGAATGATCCCAGAAACTGAAAACATTTGTGAAAAGCAGTCATGTTAGATTGTATACAAGAACTATTCACCCCAGTGTCTCAAAAGCAGAACTAGACTTAAAGGATGAAGACCCAGCACACGAAACATCCTTCAGCTGTCTCCGAACAGCGGGCTGAACAGAGATGCCCTCAGCACCACCCAGCTATGGCTCCTCTGTCCATCAAGGGTCTGAGAGTTAGATGCGGGGATTTAAGATGCTGGGTGCCAAACCCACCGCCTTGCGCCGCCTGGACGCTGTGTGCCAGGACCTCACCTGCAGCACTCCCAGAGCCACCTCTGCCCACCGGCCCCCGCTACTGCAGACATTTATCCCCGTGGTTAAGGCAAGTCCGAACATCCCCCAGATATCAAGATTTTGCCACGTGCATCATTATCTCCAACTCAATTCCATCAGTCCCCAGAGCACCAGGCACACCAAGAGGGATGGAGAAGATGGCAGGACCTGGGTGCCGGTGGCTACATGGCTCAGAAAAGTGGCAGCTTTTACCCATTCTACTCTCATCTTTAATCGACAATGCCAGATTTGCGAAGTGTCCTACAGATACGACTCAAGTGTGAGGCTCTTCCCCACCCTTCGAGAAAAGCAGGCTGTTTGTGGCAAGTGAAAAAGACGCGATGCCCACTCACTATGCCAGCCTGGTATTTACAGGAGTTGCTCTTTTCCTTTTCCTGGAAAGAGCAAGGGTTTCTTTTTCCTATTTTCCTTCTTGCTGTTCGTGTGCAGAAGAAGCTCCAAGGTCAGAGCATTTGCAGAACGGCTGGCACGCAGATTAAAATACGGGCTTTCCCACAGGAGACGTCAGCAAGCCAATCACTAACCGTGTCTGGGCTACGTCTGCAGCCATACGCGTCCTGCAGCAAATACTCCTCCCACTCCAACTGTGCCAAAGTATTCAGGTGTCCAAGCCAACTAAGAACTTTTAAAGCTGAAGTCACAAAATAACAATAGTTGGATATCTGGGGTAATTTTCCATTTATTACCAAGCATTTTATGGCAAACTACCAGAAACAAAGCACTTCTAGAAAAGCAAGTTCCCTGTAAAAAGGCACGAAGAAGCTTTCCAGCTGTGTCGCACCCCACGCCCAAGAGAAGGCTGCTCAGCACAGCACTGCGCATCTCAGAGGAGAGCAGCAACCACCAGAGCACCCAAGGAAGAAGCGGCCAGCGCAGACTCGATGGCAGCCATCAGAGGCCACCCGGACTCGCTCAAAGCCTTGGCAGAGGGGAATGCAAGATGTACACGTACAGCTGCACGTACATGTGAAGGGAAGCCAGCCAGTTCCAGGTAAGTTTGTGTCTGATGCTCTAAAACGCCAGAAAAATGGCCGAAGATACAGACAGCTCTGAACTACGGCACAGGGTGCAGTTGTGGAGCTTCTCGCCAACCTTGCTCTCTCGCCTCAGCTCTCTGCTGCTTCCACTACTGCTCCTGCGAGCCTCCTACTGTGCCTGCTGCTATCGGCTCCCCCGGCAAGGCAGACTGAACTTCTGCAGCTAATAAAGCCATCAGGACAAAGTCTGACCCAGCATCAGCGTGGCTCCTGCTCCGAGCTCATCACCGAATCCCCGCAATGGGCTGAAGCCTCAGCCGTGACACTCGAGCAGCCCGCTCCTTGTTCGGCCGTGCTGGCACACGCCTCTCGGCGGGTCTGGCAAACGCTTCCAGCACAGGCACGCGCTCACCACAGCCTGTACGAGATTGACTCGACCTAGCCAGGCCCTCGAGGAGAGAAGGCAAACAGCGCAGCTTAAAGACAGCGGTGATCGTAGCTGCCTTGCTGTACCACCGCCCTCAGTGTCACCTTTTCTCTTGACACTCCCCCAAAGAGACATTTCTGCCCCAAAATGCAGGAAATTCAGCCACCCCACGCAGCATGCACTTATCTGCACAGTAGCAGAACTTGCTATGACAGTTACCTGGAATCAGAGCTGACCCTTCGAGGTGTTCGGTGCTTCTTCACCAGCTGAACCCTCTGACCTTCATTTTTGAAGCTACTACTGAAAGAAAAATCTGTAAGGAAAATAAATGCATGTTACTTCAGAGCACATCCAAAGCACATCATTAATTTGATCTTGTCACGCGACATTTATCCTTTGACTTTTGGTCTCCAGATTATTTTTTTTTTAAAAGGAAAAAACAGGTGAGTCAGACGAAAGCTGCAGCAGTCCACTCGCAACAGCGCGAAAGCCAGGAACCCGAGGAAAGGCGTTGCAACACAAACGTGGACAGGGGAAGGAATCCCCCAGCCTTCAATCCGCAGGTCAACAACCCTGACTCATTCAGGTGTGCGCGCTTTGGCGTTTCAACACACCGAGAAACAGAATCACGTTCAAGTCAACGAATCCCACACACCTCTTCTTCAGTACTCCAGCTAGCTCAGGCTTTGGGAAAGCATCAAGCTTTCCCAAAACAAAACGAGTAACTTGAAGATTACTCAGAAAGGTCTCTGCAGCCCAGAAAGTGCTTTCCGGTTCCTTAAACCACTTCGCAGATTATTTGTGAGCTCTCAAAGCCTGGGTTAGCAGCTTGCAGGAAGCCTCCAGCTAACATGCAGCCCCAATGCAAGATGAGCAACAGCTCCCATGTGCAACCACTATCTTTTCCACAGAATTTACTTAAAAAAGCACCACAAACAAGATTAAGAAGAGAATCTCTACGGAGATGACAATAATCATAACCGGAACCTTTCAAACATCCCTTCCACTTGTTAAATTCTCTAAAGGTGACAGGAGTGAAACGTTGGCCGAGCGTGGACCACCCCGGCTCTCCTGAACGACGCGCACCGGCTGCTTAGCAGCTCCTTGCCCCCTCTGTCCTCCTCGCAGCGGCACACGCGTGTCCTCCTTGGAGGGGATACTCGGTTGTCCTCCTTTGCCACTTCTTGTCTCCACGTCCCCCGCTGCTTCCTGCTGAAGCTCCCCACGAGTACGCCGCAGCGCGTCACGCAGCCCTGCGCACGCCTCCAGAGCCAGCCTGCCTTACGCTGGCGCCCACAAGCGGATTACGCGAGTTCTTCACAGCTTTGCGGTGAGGAAAAATCTTTAGTTTAAGGGAAAGACGCAGGAGATGCGCCCCTTTTTCCTAGGGGAGCGAATTCAGCACACCAAGAGGCCAAAGAACAGGCTGCTCACCAGCCCCGGCGCGCGTTAGGCTCACAAAACTCCACCTCAGCTACCGCAGAGCAAGCGTCGCCTTCCTCCGGGCAAGAAATAATTCAGGCTGAAAGGGATGGCCAGAGGTCTCTGGTCCAACAGACTTCAGGGTCGGAACAGGCTGCTCGGGGCCTCATCACCACACAGCAATTGCCACCAGGTTTTAATTGAAGTTTTAGTCAACCAAACGTGTGCCTCCACTGTCCTACGTTTTCTGACACAGCTCACAGCCCATTCTGGCCACTTCTGGTTCCTTTTATGACTACAAACCTAAAAACCCTCTAATTCTGTTAGCATCGCTGCCTCACAAGCATCTCCTTTAACAGGCCCGCTCCACGAACGCTACAAGCGACAATCACATCACTGATGCCACTTTGCTTACCCAATAAAACAAAGCACGGATTAAATCTCAAATAGGTTCTTTTTCAAGAGCAGATTTTGCTGGCTCCCGTTGGTGACAGCCTCTAACATGCAGAAAGAAAGAAGAAATTTGTCGTCAGCTCCAGTTCCCAGACACCCAGCTCCGAAGCACCTGCCTGCTTCGAGGAGAGACCATTTGCTTAAAATGCATTTCTTCAAGAGCCACTGAAGATGGATAATGCTCTTCATTTCCTTGGGGGGGTAGGTGAGAGAGAGAGAAAAGAAGCAACTCTGAAGAGCAGCTCTTACTTCACAAGCAGAATTCACAAGTTTCCTACAAAAAAAAAAAAATACACTCCTCTAGCAAAGTCCTCTAAAAACCCACACGACCTGAGTGCTATGGCACCACAAATTTCTCAGGCAGCGTCGTTTAATGGGGTTCCTCCTCCAGCACCCTCCGCACAGTTCCAGAGGTTCGGACCCCTCGGGAAGAGCATGCCAGAAGAACACCGCTCCCTGGAGTGAATTATTTACAACAACCACCACTTGCCACCCAACGGCCCGTCCAGGAGGGCTGCACAGAAGCAGCAGGGGCAGGTTATTAACTCCAGCTGTGAGAAAGATGCCCACCTACGAGTGAAAAGCAAGGAAGATGCTGGATCTCCAAGTCCAGCCACGCAACTACAAACTGAAAAATGGTGATTTAGAAGGCTGATGGGACCGGCCTCTGCTGTCCACCCCCCCACTAGAATAAATCTGAATGAGCAGGTTCCATTTACAGGCTGGCAATCACGTTAACTCAAGGGAAAAGTGTTTTAACCGTGATTAACGCCTGCATACAAGTCAAGACTTGAACAACAGCAGGGTGTAAGGGTTGTCACAAAAAAAAACCACCCAATACTACCAATAAAAACAAAGTTTTCCACCCCTAGAAAGGCTAAGATCAGGAAAAACCTTTACGACACTAGTGAACAATTCACAGACTATCCGAAAAGAGCTGTGTTATGAAAAGGTTGGCATGAAAGCTAGAACAATCACCTTGTGATTTACATCTGTCACCCAAAGCCACACAGATCTGCTTTTTGCCAGTAAAACTGCACTTCAGGGCTCCCTCCCTTAACTGGCCGCAGCAGTAACAGCGGACATTCCTAGTTTAGCTTGTCACAGAAATAATGTGTGAGTGGTGAAGCCTCAAGCGCCTCAGCTGAGGACTGAAAAGCTTGGAAGAACAGCAAACTGCATTTACCTGCAACGTCGGAGGCAAAATTTGGATCTAACAGGCACTTTGATGTAAGGCAGCAACTTCTAGCTCTTGATTCTAGGAGAGATACCGGCCCTTGAAAAGCAACCCCGTCAGCAAAGTGCCCGCAGAGAGCCCCCAATCATCCTGGAAAAGCGGAGGATGCGATGCAGACCGACAGGAAGAAACCTGCTCATCCTTCAAAGATGCAATTAGAAGGAAAAAGGGGGCATTTTCGTTTCATTGCTGTTACATTACAAAACAGCTTTCATACAAACTCGCTTTTTGACGTGGATTCCATCTAACAGGGAACAGCCAAATTTGGGGCGCCGTACGCAACTCCCAGTCTTCCGCTGGCGCCTGCGGAGCGCGTCACAGCATCTCCCTGCCGAAACGCGCCTGCCGGCAGCACACTTTGAAGAACGCGAGAGCAACCCACACCCGAAAGCAGAGGAGCTACCGCCCGACCTACTAGGCATAGGTAAATAATGCCCTTGCTGTTTTCATATGCTACGTTCCTAAGGAACTAGGTTTCTTCAGGCATGAGGCGAACACTCGCCGCTGGAAGCAGGCGCGTCCATGCCGGGTGACGGTTCCTCTCCCAGCGACAGCCCACAGAGCTCTCGTCTCTTCGGGACAGACGACCGATGTACGTCAAAGGAGTTGGGGCCGCTCCTGACGCTGTTACACGCAGAAGTCTGACTGTATTTAATCATCTCCATGAACAACCAAGGGGCTTCCATGCTCCAAGCATGGCGTGATTGACATTAATCTTCAGAGCCACGGCTTTACTAAACGAGACACGCTTTTACTGATGCTTTAAGCATTTGCTTACAAATTTGCTTTAGGCCATCAACGTCCCATCTACGCTCCCCCGCCGGGAGGCATGGCTGGGAAGGCAAGACTACTCACCTAGCACAGAGAAGAGAGCTTCGAGTTCTCCAGCGGCAGCAGAACTCCTTGCAGCTGTGCCGGGCGGATTAATGTCATGTCCGAAAGGCAGCTCCGGGCATCACCAAGGCTTGCTACGCCCTCTGCTTTAGGTTTACAGTGGGCAAGGTGCAGTTGCGTAGCTCGGGCCTCTTCTCCTCTCCTGGAACACGTGCCCGGCCAGCTCCGCAGCCCTGCACCTCTCGGGCCCAGCTCGAGCTCCGAGCACGCTGCCTTTCAGGGGTTTTGCGCTCTCCCTTCCCTCGCAGAGCCAGACGCGATGTCCTACGCGCCTTGCTGTGCCACGAGGGGGGCTTTAAGAGAAGAACTAGAGCAGCAGGCCCTCCAAAAGACTGCGTCTTCCAGCCGGAGCATCACGGCCGGCCTGGAGCCTGCTATTCAGCTCTCGTCTTCGAGTCTCTTCTCCGGTTAGGTGGTAGAGCGATCAGCCGGGAGCTCGCAGCCAGGCTGGTAGCTCCTTCTGCTGCAAAGGCAGATATCTGAGGCCTCAAATTCTTGCCTCAGTGGGACAGCAGATCAGCACTGGCTCGATCTACAAGGCCAGCTAGCTCCGTGTCAGTCCAAATCAACGCCGTGAGCAGACGCTGTGCCAGAGAAAGTTTTATTTTGTCTAGAGGCTTTATCTTAGAGAAGGCTGTTTGAGCAAGCGAAGGCTGCGCTCTTCAGGATTTGTCTAGCTCCGGGACAAAAAGACAATTCAGCTGCAAACAGTCACAAGACCCAGTATTTTCCACACTCTGCACTTGGATTTTGCTAACTCAAGCCACTGCTAATACATAAGCATTGCTTTACTGCAAAGAAAACCCAATAGAATTTCAGAGCGAAACCCACTGGGCCTGAACCTGCATTAAAAAACTCAGTTTCCCACTTCTCTAGAAGAGCAAACCAAGTGGGTAAAATCCACCCGAAACAAGTCTCCCAGCAGCTCCCAAGCGATAGGCAGAAGAGTTAGCACGCGTTCCAGAGAACACCCGCGCCTGGACGGCAGCTGCGATAATAATCACGACACAAACTCCAAGGTCGCGCAAGCGTTCGGTCCAGACTCGTGTCAGCAAACACAGCGAGCACACAGCGCCCTTTGGGGCCAGGGGCTGGCTTCTGGCTGGGGAGCAAGGAAGACTTGTCCCATTTTTAGGAGCCCTTCCCTCTAGTATCACGATGCCTGCTACAGAAAACACCCGCCTGCGTGCCCGATGCAGCCTGCCACGGCTGCCGACACGGCCCCGCATCCACAAAGGGTTTTCTTGTCGCCTGGCGCACGCGTCAGGCACAGCAGCATCAGGAAGGCAGCGCTGCAAAACCAAACGCCCGAGCGAGGCGAGACAGCGCGGGCAGCTTCGCCGTGGCGGGTAGAAAGCTGCGTTTCGGTGACATGCCGCAGTGTTTCTCCAGCGGGTGGAGGCGTAGGACAAACAGCACGTACAGACACAGCGCTTTCTATATTTGTTTTCTCAGCCTGTAGCCGCGTGCTTTGCTCTCGGTATGGAGCCAGCGCTGAGGCTGGGTGCCTGCACGGGCAGCGCTGGGTAGCTCGGCTCCCAGATCTGCGTAACTCCTCCACCCAACGCACCTTGCTCTGCTGCCTGCAGATACTTCGGAAACACCTCTTCTCCTAATTAAGGCTTTTAGCTTCTTGCATATAGCCGCTTCTGCTGCTGCCTCGCGCTGGCTTGCATTCAAAGCACTGGTCCTTCTGACTTCAGTGCTCCACTAACGATGCCCCCAGCTTCTGGCTCGGTGCTGGGATATGAGAAGTGGTGACTGCGGGAAGCTGGCTCCAAGCCCTTCCCCAGGCCGCAGAGGGACAGAACGCACCCAGCCTGATCGAGGAAGCGAACGTTTCGGTACAACAGGGTTTGTTTGTACAGCCACTGCTCCACGGGGCACGGACGCTGCCTGGGTGAGGGCTGACCTCCGGGAGCAGAAGCCGCTCATGCTCAGCGCACCACTTCACGCTCCCTGTTTAGCCCACGACCGGGCTGTTCTGTTCCCAGAACAGCCACCGCCAAGAGATGAGCATGCACGCACGTGATCTGATTGCACGCGTAACTTAAAAACAAATGGAAAGATATAAAAACCACGTAAACCCCAAACAAAACAGAGAGAGCGGGAGGATCCAACTGAAACCACGGCTGCCGCCTTGCAGCGCAGCCGTTCCGTCCCCGTTTTGTGGTCACGGACACGAAGACTTCAGTATGATTCACCTGGATCTCCGAATTTCCATTTGAGCCAGTACAGGGGTGGCCACGCTGCAGACAACGCCAGGCACAGATTTCGAGGACTGGCTGCAGCGTCGAGGCTGGCAGGTTGAGTACTTCGTACTGTTTACCAAGGGCTGGGCAGGCAAGCCAGGCAGAAGCTGCGGGTAAGGCTTTTCCTAGGAAAAGCTATCAGAGCAGAGGATAACAAGCAGCAGCTGCTGTATGAGAAGCGGGAGTTACCGGCGTCTCGGCTCCTGGGCAAGGTTTTCCTCCCCGCAGCCCGAGCTCAGCTGCCTTCCTGCCTTCACCGATCTCTGTCACGCTGCCCTCCACGAACACTTCCCCAGCAATTAAACGAATCAGCGCCTGGCCTTCTGCGTAGGCCCCAGGCACTTGCACCGACTCGTGCCTAGCAGTCGCATTCCTGTTCCCCAGCACAGGAACTCGGAGACCTGCAGCAAACTACCTGCAGTCAGTACCGGGTGTCAGCCACAAATGCCACGCAGCCCTTTTGATTTGAGTAAACACCACAATTTTCTGCAGCAGGCGCACCTAACAATACCTCTGCAAGAGAGTTGCTCCAGTTTTAAGCAAGACAACACCTAGAAAAAAAAAATCAGATGTGCAGCTGTTTCGACAAACTCAGGCACGAAACAACGACTGCACCGTGACAGCCCGTCCCACCAGCTCGCTTCCCCAGGAGGAAGACTTTTGGTATTTAAAGGATGGGAACTGCACCTGCTGCTGGAAGCGACCGAAGGGGAGGACGCAGCTGGGTGATGCTCCACCACCAGAGTCAAGGTGAGGTTAAGACCGCTGCTGGATCCAGCAGCTCCATCGACCCACTCGGAACCAAATTTTGGTCATATAGGAACTAAGCAGGTTGCTAAAAAAAATGGAATAATGGGTTCCTAGGCCGCATCAGGAACATACAGGTATCCAACGCCCCACACAAGGCAAATCCGATACACGAAGCTATGAATTCAGGTTAAAGCAAGCGGGGAACATCTTGTCATGTAAACTACAGCACCCCTCCTTTTCCCAAAGCCCCTTGTTGCTCGTGTTTTCCGTCCTCCGTAGCTTCTCTACTCCACAGAGAAATTCCCACTTGAATCTGCAGCAAGCCAAGCCCTGGCTACTAGGTTTCCCTCGCGTCTCCCGTGCGTTACGCTCAGGTGGCTGCGCAGCTCAGGTGCTCAGAAGTTTCCGTGCTTTGCAAAAAAATTTCTCATCCCTGAGCCTCAGAGATGAAACTTCACCCCAGCAGGTCTGGGGGAAGCAAAACCTGAAACTCGCAACACAGATTTAAGAGTAAAGCACTTAACGTGCTACACGCAATGAGACTAGTTGGGTCATCAGCTAGCTACTGCCCCCAAGCACATATTAGCACTCCGCAGCTTGAAAAATGTCTTCAAACAAGACCAGTTTAGCCTCAAATCCTTTAATTAGTGGTAGGAGAAGCAGGGTATCCAGCTACCAAAGATCCAGATTGAAAATTCAACTAAACCACAGGACCGTGCTGCAAGCAGCACGCTGATGGGCGGCAACATCTCCTGAAGCGTCTTCGCATCTGAAAAAGGCTCATGCCTGGAGGGCTGTCAGACATCACCTCCCTCCAGGCATCCTCACTGCTCATTCCTGAGCGTGCTTCAGCGCTGCCGATGCCGAGGAGCTCGGAAACCAGTGAAAAGCTTACTCAAGATCTATCCAGGGCACCAATCAGTCTCAGATCTTCAAAGCACACAAACCTCAACCACAAAGTGGAAGTTACCCACGAGTGCATCTCAGAAAATGTCTTAAAGTGCGATGAACGCACAGACGAACCAACCATAAAATGAAGCCGGTGCACCTTAAGCACCGAGCCCCAGCTGAGCAGCTCTGCACCGAGATTCCCCCACGTGCCCACATTTTATGGGCACTTACACAAAGTCGACTGTGGCCAGCCTCGGCGAAGAGCTCCAAGCCAGAACTCCATGTCTTTCAAAGCCATCCGGAAACAACTCGTGCATTCCCCAAACCGTTTTATCCTGTATACAGTCGCTCCGCACCTCCCAAACGCTCTGGGCTTACAGCAGGAGGCTTGGTAAGCTCAGTCACTTCTGAAACAACCCCACCTGATGGCTCCTGTGATGTGATCAGCTCTTTGCTTTCAAGGATTAACAAGCTAAAAACAGCTCCCACACAAAGGAGTGAAAGGAAAACCAAAGACTCATCTCAGCAGGTGTCAAGAACAGAGGTGGTTTTATATTCAAATGCCTGTCTGGTCAAGAGACTCAGTCTAACAGATCCCAGAAACAAGCCATTTCCTTAGCTGCAGAGAGCCTTCAAAGACCTGAAAATAAGAGGTTTAGAAAGTATTTGCAGCTGCTGGTTTTGTTATTTGAGCCGTTAGAAGAGCAGGACTTTCTCCCCCCCTCTCCTCAGCTCACTTACCCCAAACCAGAGAGCTGTCTTCAGTGCCAGGCTGCTGTCACAAGAGAGCTTTTACTCCTTTAACCGATGATTTGGCACCGGCAATTCCTGCCAGAGCTCCTAGTGCACGAAGCCACCACTTTTTACGAACTCCGCGAGCATTAGGGGAAGAGAACACAGAGCAATCAGCATGAGCCGCAGCAGGCATCCAGCGCGGCGAGGAAGACATCTCACGCGGCAAGAGGCTCCAGCGCTGGCAGCGTGACGAGTGCCCGGACGAGCCAGGCGAAGGAACACGGAGCATTTGTTTCTACTCCTGCCTGAAACGGCAGCAAGCAGCTCCGCAGAAGCGAGCCTGGCGATGGACCGCAGGGTCAGCGTGCCCGAGCGCGCTGCACAGCTCCTCCTCGCACGTCAGTCAGTGAATTTAGAAAACCATCAGGCTAATGAGTAACCTGAACTCGCCTGCCAGTTATCACACCCTTCCTAGCTCCACTGCTGCTACAATAAAATAAACTTTAACCAGCAAGGTGTGGAAGAAAACGTCCTCCTGGGTATGCAGACAGCAGGATTACCTGGCGCTGAAACGTCCCAGCTAATCCTTACCACAGAGTAAATTACCTGTTTTGTTCGAAATTAGCTCAGGTGCTTTCAGCGGGGCTTTGACCCAGCATACAAGACAACTCAGCGCTCACTGACGTTGCGCAGCAAAAGCCGGGAGCTCTCGTTAATTGTGCTGAAGAAAGCACAATTCCTGCGGAAGCCACCCGCAGGAATCACGCTCAGGTTCTGCGGGTTTGGTTCAGCCACAGGGATCCCCCCCACACACCAGTGATCTTCCAACCAGCCCGACACACCAGGCAGGCTGACAGGATGGAACACCGATACAGTTTTGGGCTGATCGAGCAATTTCTTGTGTGGAACAAATCAACGGGCTTCTGCAGACCTACGTGGTGGCTGAGAAAGGCGATCTCCATCCCAGCGCTCAGAGGTGGGGACAGGGAGAGAGGAAAAGGAGGAACTGCCGTACCAGAGCATGCCCAACATTTGCTCAGTATCCCTTCTCCAGTAAAAAAGATCCCTGTCAGCCTCATTCGGAACTGTCAGACAAAACCCCAGATTCCGGTGGTGTGAGGACTCATTATACCCTCACAACTCCAAATTTAACCTAGCTGCCGCTCTCTTCGCTGGCCCTTCAGACCATCAGGTTCTTCAGCTCTTTTTGGACCTTTTCTGTTCTGAAATCGGGAAGTTCGTTGTTCCTCCACTTTCCTACGCTATTCTTCAGGTACACTGGAAGAACACAGGTCCAAACTGATTGAGGGCTGCAGGACAAGCATCTTCCTCCACTACAGGCTACCGTGCGTTCCTGTCCCGAGTTTATCACAAAACTGTTGAACTACAGAGGGGCTGTCAGCTTCCTTGAGCTTAGCCGGTAAGTTTTTAGCTTACCCAGAGCTCTCAGAAACCTGCTTCTCCTCTGGCACACATCTATAGATATGAAGAGACCACAACTGCTCAGCACTGCGCTTCGCAAGCACTATCAGCAGGCTGCAGGAACACAGGGCTCCCACATAGCTGCGTGTCCTGGAGAAACCAAACTGGAAGCCAAGGTAGGAAGGACAAGCCAAGGTCAGACCAAAAATAGCAGATAAAAAGCGAGGGCAAAACGAAAACGTTTTAAAAATGTGAAAAATGCAGTGCACTTAACTGGTTAAATCTGTTCTGAAACAGGAAAAAAACATGAAATCCAACAGGACAGTTAAACCAGGAAAGCTGCCACGATGCTGCAGGCTCACAAGAAGAGGACGTTACGTTCACATCCAATACGCTGGCACCTGGAAGTCATTCTGTGCCCCACGAAGCACGAGCAGTACCCGTGCTACAGCGAAGACCTGCTTTCACAACCATTTATTCACCTTTTGCACAACTACAGAAAATAAAATATTCCCGAGGAAGCTTGCCATACAGCCTGCCTGGTTCAGAAGCAAGAGCAGTACTGACAAATCACTCCCTGCCGCCTGGACCATAAAAGGGGTGCTAGAGAACAGGAAAGCACTCTGGAAGTTCACCTTTTAATCCCTGGGCTCTGCAAAGGGTTGGAATTTTCCCCTCAGACCAGAACAGCAATCATCTGCAGCTCTGCAAACAAACATCTGTCAACACGCACAAGGTCGGGCGCATTTGTAAATACGTGCCTGTAACGGAACGGCAGGAATAAGCAGCAGCGTTGCTTCCGTCGTAACGCCAGACGGAGTTCTCCTTTCAGGACCGCATCCCGCCTCGAGTGCGAGCGAGCAGAAGCAGGGAGAGGCTCTTCAGCACCTCCTCCACACGCAGGCCCCGCTCGCGGCTGCCCCTGCGCTCACCAGAGGCAGCGATGACCTGGTTTACCAGCTCAGATTCCACGTTTTGCCAGCCACTGAACCGCACAAGCTTCGCCCTGACCCTCCTTTATCCTCCCTTCCCTACGCATACCTATCCACTAACGACTCCCGGGGCAGAGGCACGTTCAAAAGCAGAGAGCATGGCTTCACAAGTGGCAGAAGATCAACAGCACCGCACCTTTCCCCTCTGCTTGTCCCCTGGGGGCACGGAGGAACCGGATCACGCTCGCATCGCGAGGTAGGAAAGCGTCACTCTGGGGGTTTGGCAGCAGGGAGGAAGGAGCCGCAAAATAAAGCTTTGGAGCCGTCTCCTTCAACATGGCAACAGAGGAAAACAGGTCACGTGTGGGTTTTAACTGTTAGCAAAGCACTTATTTCTAACGCTTATCGTTTTACCCATTACGGAGCTGTGCGCAAGCTACCCGTGCCAGCTACACCCGCGCATCAAGCGTACCCGGGTGCTTGGATTTTACAGGCGGGCGCTCCCGCAGCTGCCGCGCTACGCCGACATGCCGGAAAGCTGCCTACAAGCTCAAAAAACCAAGCCACAAACATCTCGGGTAACCTTTGGACCAGTGATCTGCACTCTAATCCCTTCCTCCCCCCGCTCTGCTCAGCGCTGTATTCATAAACTCTGGACTCCCACAGCCAGCTCTGCCTACCCGAAGCAGCATCAGAGACGCAGCTTCGCTGCTCGTACCAGAAACACGAAATACATTTGGCAGAGGCCTTGCTGTCTTCCTACAAGGATGTTACTGCTGCTGTTAGTCTGGTAGATAAGAGAATTTTACCAAGGCTTGCAAGCAGGGCGTACCTCCTGACACAGCAGATAAACACTTTTGAGCTGTAAATATAGGTGCCGATAACTTATGCTGACGGTGATTTTGTGCTGGCAAAAAGCTGCCGCTTGCACTGAAGATTCTAATTCCACCAAAGCTGATGCTATGAGGTACCCTTCGTTATGTTTAACGAAGCCAGCATCAGCAGGAGCTCTCTTCCCATTTAACCAAGGGAACGTAGATGAGATGTGGGAGAGCTCCTCTCCTGGCACCGAGCATCAGGACTCAAAGGACTAGAGCGAGCAGGCAGGCAGAGTGCAAGGCAAGCGATTTGAACGTATTTCTGCTTCGCCCTCGTAAGTGGGGAATTAGCACCCCCTCGGCAGCACTCGGCCGTTCCGGCCCATCAAGCCCAGAGGACTGGGTGGAAGCCTTGCTAGCGGCACCATGCTCCCTCCAAAACTCTCTGGATCGCGTTTCTTAAGCTTTATCTTCCGAATATGCGAACTGAGCCTCAGCTCGAGCACAGACCCCGATCCCACGCTACACACATACACACCATGAATTTGAGGCACCAGGAGCAGGACAGCTTCCTACCTTTGGGGCAAAAATTTAAGTTTCACCCGCTGCATACAAGAAGCATGCTGGGGTTCGGGGATCCTTCAGGCGGGGCCTGCAGAGCCCCGTTACGGACAGATGGTGCTACCTTCAAATTAGGAGGAGCTGCTTATTTTGTTTCTTGGGGTGCAGCCATGTCACCGGGCTGGATGAAGCAACGCCGACCTTTGGAGAGGAACGCCACCCGAGCACAGCTTCGTTTTAAACAAGGTCGCTTCCAGCTCTAGCCAGCAACTCCACAAAAGGAACTTCAAAGTGAGAGTGAAAATTGATTCTTCCAGGAAGCGAGGCCTTCCTAAATACGATGCTTTCAAACAGTAAACACGATTTTACCAGCAGTGATCAGAATGAAGAGCCAAAGAAGCTTTTATAACCAATTTGTAGCCCTGCTTTAAGCGATAGCACTGAGAACGCTGAGGTCTCAGCCAGCTTGCTGGGGAGCTCAGGTGTTTCCAAAACAGAGGCTGTTGCTGCGTATTTCATCATAACGCTCAACAGGTTCGGCTTTACAGAAACACAGAGAAACCGAAACCCATCGGGCAACCAGCAAAGCCAGACCAGCAAGCAATTCCCAAAGCAGCGACCCTGTTAGCGAGGGGGTTTCTCGGCTGCGCGGTCATGCCCCCTGCCACCAACCCGCAGCCACTCAGCCCGCTAAGGGAGGAACCGCAGCGAGCCGCTGCTTTCACGGTTCCTGTATTTGCTATAACTGCAACGATCGAGGCCTGCCAGCGAAAAGCCTCCTGCAAATTATACTCTTCCAAATCAAACAGGCGCACGCACACACAGGAGGCGAACAGCGATGTTTCCAGCTGCTTTGGAAACCCAGGAGCGCCGAGTGCAGGGAGGCTGGGGCTCCACGGACAGGCTCGCGGCAGCCCTCGGTGCCGGCTTTTAGAAAGCACCCGGATCAGTAACAGCCTGACACAGAGCTCCGTTAATATCTCCTGTTTGATCTATCCCTTTGGATCAGTTAAGGACATCTACGGGCCCGACTGCTCCATTCCTCCGGTTCTGCGCTAAAACCCAACAGAGGAAGGGACGCAAGTAAAGATTCAAAGGGACTTCAAGCTGCAGATCTTAGTCCGGGTTCGTTTCAGAGCAAAGCAGCAGAGAAGAGCCGGCTCGGCGCGCAGCTCTCGCACCGGCCTTCAGCCAATGCCACTCAGCCTGACAAAACTTCCTGCCCCAAGGATATTTTTAAGGGTTATTCCTCCCCTGCCTTTACTGCCTCTCCAGCCTGTCAAATTAGCATAAAAAGGCTACTGGGTGATTAAGAGCTGTCTCATGACTTTCCAGAATGAAGTTGCTTCAGGAACGCAGCTTGGTTTGCCCCGCTCAATGTTTTTAACTTGCTTCACTATAAAGAAAAGTCAAAAAAATAAAAAAAGGTGTATGACCCAAAACATAAGTTGAAAATATTGCTCAAGAGTGAAGATCGGCGGGGGTGAAGACAGCGAGGAGTACACACGTATTTTGGGAAGCCTCTGGACTGCAAAAGCCCGGCTTTCTGGCATGACAGCCCACGCTACTACAGAAGAACAGACTCTCAACCACCAACCCAACCAGACAAAAAAGCTTCACAGATGCACCTGAAAGGAAGAAGTATTTAACAGTTGACCTGCAATGATCACCCGAGAATCATCACCGAGAATCATCACCGCAGGACAAGACGCTCCCACCCGCAGACAGCTTCCTTGCGCAGCAGGGAACGCGCCCTGGCCCTCATCTCCTTTTTAGGGAGAAATTGCACAAAGCCAGAAAGAGGAGAAAGCGACTTAAGTCTTTGCCTCTTGTCTGGGCGCAAAATAATGATTCTGCTAAGAAAAAAAAAAATAAACTTCACACCAGGACTTCCGGAAGAGGCTGCAGCTGACCACAGACTGCATCTCGGGGCTCCCACTGCCTACAGGCCTCTTCCCCAGCCAGGTGCTCAGATTTATTCCCATGATGTGCACTGCGAGTGCCTCCGCCTACGCAGGTTAAGAACCAAACAGCACATCGGGTACCAAGCACCGGATCCTTTCACACGTCGTACGAAACGAGCTGTGCAAGGGCCCCAAAACGTTCACTTCTTGTTCTATTCCTTGTTAGAAACTGCCACAGCCCTACCTTCGCGCTCCCTCCAGGCTTTTCCACAAACGTGCCGGCGTCCCCAGAGGTCCTCGTGCTCTGGACGAGCGCGGTGTCGGCACAGCGCTGGACCCCGGCGCTCTGCCTGCGTCCCCTCCATTGCTGAACAGCTCGTTTCCCGCAGCTTGCTTTGATACCTCAAGCTCCTTCGCTGTAGAAGAAGGGATTGTCCTGCAGCCCATCAGTCACCCTGTCGGCTGATCCCCCGAGCGTGCCTCCAGCCTCGGGGACAGGGCAACTCTGAACAGTTCACGTAAGTTTTAAGCCTTGTTTTAACTGGCGAGTAGGGCCTGATTAAGTTTTCAAGCTCGTTTTTCTTTTGTATCTCAGTTATTAAACATGAAGCGCCGGTGTGCTGGCAGACAAATTAAGCTGACATGATACCGTAAAAGACTACTTAATTGCAGAAGTACCCAGGTTTGTTTAAACATGTAATTGCTTAATTACACAGGCATACGTAACATTACTCAGATTTTTCAAGTGCAATATTCACCACACAGGTCAGCTCCTTTGCCTTCCCTACCAGTCTCCAGGTTTTATTTAATTTGGTTTCTATTCAAGCAGCACTACACCGCTTCACCTGCGCCCCTCGCGCGTGGAAGCGGCTCACTAAGCTTTTCGAAAGCCAGCCCGGCAGAGCTCCAAGGCTTTTCCAACAGCTTTCTTTCTACAACATTTCACCACCCTCTCCTGAGACTTCCGAGCGCAGGCCACTGTCACTAACTGCCTATTTTTTTTTTTTTTGGACTTCACGCGCAAAGCAAACCGAACAGGTACAAAACATTCGCTCACTGCCACTGAGAAGCCACATGACCGAAGCACGAGCTTACGCTCGGTTACCTGGTTAAATCAAACAACTCCAGCCAGGTGTACGTGGCTTTGCTCCAACAGCTCCTCCCAGGGCTGCGCAGCACCTACACGCAGGATCGCATTACCGATGCGGCAAGTGCTGTCAGTTTGCTCAGAGTAAAACTCCGCAGATTGCAGTTAGCATCGGGCTAATCATCAATTCAGCCACATTCGTTTTTTAAATAACCCCCGAAACATGCTCCACACCAGCCACCTTCGGATCAGGGCCGAAAACACCCCAGCAATTCTAGCTCATAGCGATTTGCCAAGGCAAACCCCGAAGGATTTCCTCACAGCACACCAACTTACCTGCTAGCATTAATTTTCCCATGAAGTATTATGGGAAAAGCTGCTCACAAGGAAAATAACTTGCAACTGGGGAGCACACACCTGCCCCAGGAGGGTTACTTAACTCTGACAATGAGCACAGCACTCAGGGGTTGCTTCACAGCCAGCGAGAACACTTTGCTTTTCAGGACACCAAGGTGAGGATTTGGGGTATTTTGTCTCAAAACCAGGGAGCTTTTCCCTTTCTGGTCTGGTGTCATTATTACAGGAACTTTCCTGAGCTGCACCAGAACCTTGCAAAAACTAATTTGGCTTGAAACACGCTATGGAAACCAGCCTCGGGGTCAAGCCGTGAGCAACCAGGCACGCACACCGAGGACCGCGCAATCTGCACGCCCTCCGCTCCCTCCCAGCTCAAGCTGCTCCAGGCTCAAGCCTGTGAGTCAGACTGACACCAAGAACAAATTTCCCCCTGCACGCTATTTCGTGTCACAGCCTGAGGACTGAAGCTCTGGCGGTGTTTTAAGATCATTAGTTCATCACCTGACATCGCCACTTTAGCAGTTTCATTATTTTAAGCACAAACGGCTCTGTCCGGGGTTGCCTGCTCACAAGGCTCACCCCAAGCTCCCTCTTGGTCAGGCAGAGGCCGGCACCGCCACGTGCACTGAACATGTGCTCGTTGTCCTCATTTACCTATGTTAGGACAAGGCATAAACTGCCACAAATGCGATAAGGCAACCGAAGACTGCTTCAGCAGCTACAAGCAGTTTCCTGAGCCCACGTATAAACACGGCAGCAGCAAGTCAGCCACCATTCCGCTAACTCCAGCGCTCCCCAGGAAGATTTGATTTCTCTGCACACACACGAGGATCTGTGCATCCGCAAGCAGGAAAGGCACAAGGAGCAAAAGCAGCCCGTTCCGCTCAGGAGCTCTCCTAGAACGGGAAACCTCCCTTAGAAGGCAGCAAGCGAACGTTAACCTGTCCGATTTGAGACAGAACCACCATTTCCCATTTCCGGGACAGCGCTTACAGGGTTTCTGATTTCAGGATGTTTGCCTAAGTCCTTGCTGCTATCACCAGTTCCTGTTTTCGTTTTTAGAGCTGTTCTGCATTTCCCTGGATCCGTGCCATCCTGCTCCTCCTTCAGGCTCCGCACGGGTGAGAGCAGCCACCACCCCAAGCCGTTCAGAAGGGTTATAATTAGCAGCCTTCTCCCGCTCCCCGGATAGAAACGCAGCGAGCGGTTATACAAGTGACGAAATCCCCCCCGCCCCGAAGCAAAACGCTGGAAATGGAAATGCAGCAGCTTCAGCTTCCCGCTGGCGAGGACGGAGAAAACGGGAGGCACGGCAAAGTGGCTCACCGCACGCCGCACTTCAGTCTGACCCATTTCTTCGGGATCAAGGAAGTTTGGACAAAAGCCTCTATCTCCCCGCCGCCCCAAACCAAGCAGGCAGCACGCATGCTACCGACTCACCGCAGGACAAGCGGCGGGCACGCGGAGAAATCTGAGAGCTGCATGAGGCAGGCATAAGAGGAAGAGTCAAAACAGGCTGTGTGGTTTCGGGTCCTCCTACCCAGTTCCCAGCTGGGTATTTCGCGGTCTCGCTGCGAGGCGTTTCCTTGTTCCAGCTGAACGTTACCTGGGACGGCCTCAGTTTACCTGCCCGCCGTACGGCGCAAGCCTGCATTACGCGGTGTCGTGCTCCTCAACCTTTCGGTCGTCAGACTGTGAGAAGCACGGCACCGGTTTCAGCCAGCTGCCAACAGCTCTCCACCGTTTCCCTAAATACCGCCCAAGTCAGCAGAAGCAGAATCGAATGAGCAACCGAGCACCGCCGCTCACGGAAGTTGGACTGGAGCAACCGCAGTGAAACCTAACTTTTGATCGTAGCCCAGAATGACCTTTTGGCGTTTGCTCACGGAAACGGTACGCCGAAGAACTTGTAAAAAGGCGGCAGAGTCCTCTAGAGAGCTCTCCTGAGACCTTACCTCCTCAAACCACCATCTAACGCATACCAAGGCATTCTGACCTATTTAGTAAAAACTAGAGATTGCAGAGCTCTTGCGCACTGGAAGCTAAAAGCGGGGTTCATGGTTATGAACAGTGCTACCAGTCCCGAGACATCCCAGCTCACTGAGGAACGCCAAGGCACAAGCTGATGGCAGTCCGCACCTGCAAGCCGCTGATCCGATGCGGCACGGATGAGTTTGTGTTTCATTACAGCAGAACCCAAGTCCCATTTTCTGTCACCGTGAATTATCCGTACCTCAGTTCTCAAAGCCGGAACACTGCCGCTACGCAGCCAGGCCCTCTCCGCCCAGCTAACACAAGGCAGTAACTTTATTTCAGTATTCTACTTCCGAATCACCCAGACAACGGAAGCAAGCCAGGCAGAAACCCACCCTCCTGCAGAAACGCTGCTGAGTGCGGTGTCGGCTGACGCGGAGCCCGCTGGACTCAAGAAGCCCTGGTTCCCCCTGGCAGCTTCCCTTCACACCCGCCCGGCGGAGCTGTTCCGAGCTGGAGCTCAGCACTCTTTGAATCCAAAAAAAATGCAGCAAGCCAGGCAATGCCACCAGTATTTCTCCAAAGACTTCCGGATTTAGGTGTTACGGAGCTTTGAAATACCTATTATTCAACTCCCTGCCAATTCTCTCGTAAACTTACAGACCGACACACACCTCAGTTTCCTCCGAAAGCCAAACAACCGGATTCAAACCTCCTGGACTCGGAATTTTCTTCCAGCAATATCAGGCAGCAGCACAACTCGCTTGCCCGACCAGCGTACGTGCTGCCCACCTTGCTCTGCCTGGCAGGATCCATCCTTGGGCAGAAGTTAGAGGCAAGAGAAGCAAACGCCCTTCTGGGGGAACTGCACCTCAGAGAAGCGTCGCCGGTGCCCACGATCCAGCTGCTGCTATCTCCCAAAGAAGACGCCTTCTTACTTCCAAGACCCTTCTGTACTTAGGAAGGCGATGCTTGCAAAGCACCTGCGGGTGTAACAGCTGGACTGTTTCACTAAAGCACTGCAGCCAGCGGCCACCCAGAGATACAAACAGCGGTGACGAGCAAAACGACGCTGCTGGGACACGCGCTTATCCTCCCCACGCCTCCGCGTCCACCACCAGACCCTGCAGAGGCTAAGGGCGGCCTGAGGGCAGGAGCTGCATCCTGCGGGCTCCAGCGGGCTGCTGGGACCCTCCCGTGGGTTTCGCCTTCCTGGCAGACCCCGGGCACCTCCGTGGCAGAGGGGCGGTCGCAGACTTGTTACTTCTCGAAGAGCAAGGTAAAGTATTTTCCTGCAAACAAACGGCCGACATTCCTGAATTCTGTCCAAACGCTGTTTGCCAGTAGACAGCTACCAGCCTTAAAAGTTTACTGGGAGAAATTGTTCCAAATATCCAGAAGCCATAGCAAGGGCGTTTGATCACAGACAAGGAAGCCCACTTCGACTGAAGCTGCCCGAGCACGGAAGACCGAAAATAACACACCGCAAAGTAATCAGGTAACAGATGCGCTGTAGCGACCGGCAGTTCGTTTGCTGGAGCAGGATCCAGTCCCACCTACGTGGGTTTGCAATCAAAGCACAATCCACATTTCCTCTTCAAAATGTGGATGGCATTCATGCTAACGAGGGCTTTGCTGCCAACACTAATTTAGCTAATAGCTGGTCACCTCCTTTTAAGTCACATTCACTGAAGTATCATCAGATAATACAGCAGCAACAGTTATTCAGCTGGAGCAGTCGTAAGTAATTAACGTAGCTGGGTGGGGGGGGGTGTCAGGAAAGTCATGTTTCACCTGCTCAGTGGTGTATGTTTTTACTACTTTTAAAATGAGTAATCCTCTGCTCTTGCCAAGGTGCAAAGATTAGAAGCCGTGTGGGAACAGCCGGCCTCACGCAGGCGCTTTTCTAGCGCTGCACATCTATCGACAGCCACCATCGCCGAGCACGGTTCACCAAGTTCTGAGCAAGAGGTGTGGAGAACTCTTTTTTTTTTTTAAGCCTGGTGTTTTAAAACATTAAAGGGCCCTCACTTAACATCAGAACACAGCTTGGGGTGACATTTAATTCACATCGCGTTAAGTTTAATGCTAGAAACTCACACCAGCACAAACTTAATTTACATTAATCTCTGCAAACACATTCATAGTAATCCCATTGAACAAGAATTACTCGTGCAGTAAAGTGACAGCAGTTTTAAGTGTTTGCAAGGAAGTTTAATCTTCAATACCTTATTTGCCTAAAGCAGTTCAGCTAGATTCAGGCAAGAAAACTAAGCTTCTCACTGTAAAGTTTGGTTAAATGGAGAAGTTGAGGTTTAATCTGAAGCTGGTATGCCGTAAGTCAGTAAAACCAAGTTTTTAAAAATTACAACAAGCATTTTAAGTCACTTAAATTGCCAAAACCTGGAGGACAATGCACGTAAAAGCACACATCAACAGGAGCAATCAAAGCCCAGTGAAACAGCAGCACCGTACACAACCGCGGGCGACCAGCCATAGCCCTTGCTGACTGGCAGAGCCACCAGTTTGTCACTAACTCCTTGTTTTTTAAGCTTATTTCTTTACATCCAATTAATGACATACATTTCAGACAAAACCCTACCAGCAACAGTGCTCCCTGCATTTTTAAAACCATGCTACAAACTGTTCTATGAAGCATGCAGGACAAATTCAACCAGCAACACAGCTTTGAGGAGTTTTCTTGGAAAAGCTTCTGCTGAACAGAGCAGTCTGCAGGAAGCTTCAGCAGCTGCAGTTCTTTGTAGCCATTTTTAAGCTCGAAAAACACTTGCAAAGCAAAACATTCAAGGAAAACAACACAAGCACTTGGGGGCTGAAGGACGTGCTCATAATCAAGGTGAGAGCAGCCTAACTCTGTAACAAACAGACCTTGCTTTTCTGCTAGAAACCAGCCACGCGAAGCTGTATCTCGCTGTCAATGCGCATCGCAAGCCAGCAGGAACAGTCTTCTCTTTCACACGACCTGCTGCATCAAGTGACCACAGTAACTGTGAGAACTGAATGCCCGTTCTAACCACCGCCCCAGCGGCGTAAACAGACCTCGTTTCTCCAGTGCCGTAACCGCCCTCAATTCACAAAACCCCACGGGCTGAATATTCAGAATATTTGCTCTACAGCCAGTCCTGGCTCTCCTTTCCTACAGCTCCGAGGCTTCCCGCTCCCTGCGGACCAGACTGACAAAATGCAGGGGTGCAGGAGGCCCTCACTGATCCCGCTCCCTCCAGCTTCGCGTTTACTCCCGTGCATAATCTGCAAGCAAGTTCTACAAACTAGAAAATCTGGAAAAGAAGAAAAAAGATTTAACCGAAAAAAAAAAAAAACAGCAGAAAAGCGCATCTGAAACGCAAGTCTAGGCCGAGCAGAAAGCAGGTGAGCAAATTACCTCGTCGCGGCGCCAAACTGCCCAAAAGCGACTCCAGGAGCACTTTTACCGGGCCGAACGGCAGCCAGAGCCGGGCAGGCAGCGCGACCGGACTGCA
>VXAL01000919.1:17655-46229 GCA_013399475.1 Chauna torquata | reverse complement strand
GATTCTGTGATTCTGTGAAATACGTAGATATCTAACATAAGGCAAAAAATTATCCAAAGCACTTTGCATAGGAATAACCTGTACCAGAACTGTTTGAGGTGTGTTATTCCTGCTCGGCTATGTAATAATTTACTTCTGTGTTACCTTGTAAGAAAATTCCATTCAACTATCGTTCTCCTAGTCAAGCTCTCAAGTAAGATTTGTCCCATGATGCAGCAAGTTTATTAAAGGCTCAGGCAGGGCTGAAGTGTACCTGATTGCATGTTAAAAGGTCAGCAGGTGTCTGGATTTTGGCTTTAGACAAATATTTTTCTCAGTGCAGGTGGACAAGTATCAAGAAACACCTTGTGAAAACCTGTGTAGCACATGCTACAACTTGCCAACTTTCATCAAAAAATCATGCAATTCTGATGCAAAATCACGATCTGTTCAGACTTTGTCTGGAAAGCTCATGAATCTTTTCTCTTGAGTCTCTTGCCCAATCTGCGCTGAATTTCAGTCTTGCTAGGAAAACCAAATGTAGGTGAGTTTTACATAGTCTAGGCATGGACATTTTCCATAGGTCTTAAATCCACTTTTCTCAGTCCACTGTAAGCCTCAAAAACAAGTAGCCCCATCAGTTGCATCAGTGAAAAGAATTCTGCAGAACTTATCTGGGAAAAATAAAGCAAAAAAAGCTCAGAGAATGGTAATAACCTCAAGAGGACCCAAAGCATTTTAGTGAACGCAAGTAACTACAACTCTCTTTTACAGTTCTCAAGCTTTGGCACTGTTTCTCTTATTGTATTGATTTGCATTTTGCATACAGCATCATGTCCACCAGCATTATTTTGGGCTTTCTCTGCTTTAAATGTACCCAAGCAAATGAAAAGAGTGCAACACTAAAACACCGGGTCAGTTATTTGTATGTACACTGGTATTTGTAAAACACTAAGCACTAACCCATTTGTCCCCTGTATTCTGGGACCACCAGGAGAGGTAACAGAAAGCTATCTGAATTAGCCAGTCACTAAAAGAATGTCCTGCTGGGGGCAAAGATTCAGTAACAAGAAGCTAAGCCTTGTGTGACTGTTATACAGTATATAGGCATTTGGGCACCTGAATTGCTAATAACCAAAATGACACTCTGAATTTATTTCAATTATCTCAGAACAAATGTTCATACCTTGCTACAGATTTCTAAGCAGAGCTGGCATAGTATTACATGTTCCTAAAGAATTCACTTTCCTGGAACAATTGTTAATGCCTCCAAATTAAAGAGAGATAAACAAGTTGGTTAGTATAGCATGAAGTCGTCAAAGAAGGGCTATAGTTTAACATTTGGAGCTCTGCCAAGATAGCAGATGTGCCAAGTGTTTTCCCTCTTTGCATCCTCCCTTTCTAAAAACTGCTGACAAATCCAAAATTCTACCTCTTCAGCTGCTTGTCTATCAGATTTAATATCCATTAAAGTAGTTTTCAAATTCCTCAAGGTAGCCTTGAGAAAAACATGCTCGCCGATCGCTTTGAAGACAGAGAAAGTGGTACTTCCTAGGTGGTGTTATCATTGTTTTACAAATTATGATAAGCCTTGAAGTTTCAGGTATGGGCTAGAAATCCTTTTCTCTCGTAACATGTAAACTCGTTCTTCTCTTTTTATAATTTAAACATTACACAGAAGGCTGCTCAGAGATCACGGTAACTGGAACAGCTCTAAGTCCAGGAACAAGGACACAGAGGAATTAAGAAATCACTCCTTCCTTTCTTACCTGTCCCTGCTCCCGCGTCATTTTCCCTTGTTTCACTTGACTGCTAATAGCTGCTGTTACCCCTTCCTAACCTCGGCAACAGAACCAGTATCACATGAACTTAAGGAAGAGAAAAAGAAAGGCTGAAGTGAGGGGGGAATCCTCCAAACATGTTTTGATGGCCTTACCAACCAGAAGGATCTTCTCCTTTGCCTGTAGTGTGCTTTGAAAATCAAACCAATACTCTTTCAAAGCAACACCCAAGAGATGGAAGACACGTAAGGAATGGACTTAACACAACTGCAAAGTGACCTCACCATTAACAAGCACACAGCACTATCCACACAGTCTGGCACAACGTTTTATCTCCTCCAGGGCTTATACTATAAGGGCTCAACACACAGCTCAGATCAGCATGCCTGCCTGATGGACAGATGGCTGTTGCGTCTTGTATTCCAAAAAAGCAGCTGTCTTTGGAAAAGTTTATGCTATAGCCACCAGTCCTAGAAGATCTAAGCAATGTGGATAACCTTGTTAATCACGGAACAAGCTTACTGCTTCTCTAACATCCACAGCACTAGTGGCGGTCACTTCATTACAATGAAGCAACCCATTTGCTGTGGGGAAAAGGAAACTGACATCTCTACTGTCTAACTAACTACTTCTACTAACTGCTGCTTGCTAACTCATACAGTGATAATAACGGTCAAGAGGTGTTCTGCCCCTAGCAGTAGAGGAGGGCGTGCATGGGGGGTGGAAAAGACAGGAGGGAAATGTATACTGAGTTTGGAAATATCTATGTTTGCAACAGATTAGCTCTTCTCTATTATATCCAAAGAGGTCAGATTGAAGCTTAGGTCTAATGAACTCACTTCCTTGATTCATGAAATATTTTATAATTACTGTCACGTGATATATTTTTCCAAGCTAACACGAAAGCAAACTACCCCTTCCAGTTCCAACTGATTTGAAAGTTGTTCACTATAAGGCTTCAGGCAGAACTGGAAGCTCAATTATCTGAATAGCATACATACACTGTGCTACACAAAAGCGTGCTCAAACAGATAGAGATCTCCATATTCCACATCCCTTCAAAGAAAATCTTATGAATTTTAATAGTAAAAGAAAAACTTTATAAGAACTCTTTGAACTATACTGTACATTTAATAGACAACCAGAGCCATGGTAAAAGACCCAGTGCTTCAAAAATAGATGAAGAGGCAGTAACTCTCTAGTAAACTGCACTTGTGCTTAGGGGTTGTTAACAGCACTTTGACAGAACCATATAGAAACTTTTCATTTTATCCCTACTAAATGATATTGGGCAAAAGGACTTCCAGGTTATTGATTCCAATTTCCTGCTCTTGGACAAACTCATGCTTGTGAGTAATAAACAATCCCTTTACATAACCATTACATATATACAATCACATATAATCCTAATCCTTTTGCATACTGACCAAGGTCCACCTGAAAACAAGTTTCTTTTTCCCTCTGCTACTTGCCATTCAATAATTGTTTCAGAAATTCAGTCTTTGATGATGAAGAAATCTTTTATCCCAATGACTTTTTTTTAGTTGGCATGTCTCTTTGGGCAAAGCACAACGAAACAACTCTTGCCCCAAAACCACTGTGTGGTTGCTGCTAATCTAATGATTCTTTACCTAACTAGTACCTAGTACAACAGTCTTTGGCAAAAGTAATTGCAGAATTCGTGATTCACTGCAAAAGAGTATTGATTCACTGTTAAAGAGTACCTCATACAGACTGAATGGGTCTATGACAAGATCTATTTATTTCTGTTGCAATTCAAGTAATGAATAATAGCATACTGTAAACAGAGCTGGTTAGTTCACATGAAGAACAACCTAGATTATTCACTACACTGCTCCCAGGGCGTTTCGCCTGCAACAGCGGCAAAACCATGCTGTTGAAGGGAACACTGGCTTCACGAATAAAATGATTCAAAACAATTCTGTATAATGAGTCACTTCATTTTTGGTGTTTGTATATGAACCTTCCTCTTTGGATCTTATCCAAGTTCAATAACATGTCCAGGTGGCTAGACAAAGAACAAGCAGATATTAACCATCTGTTGGGATCCATAAATAGGGAAAAATGACTTGATCTATAAAAAGAATAAATAAATTCTATAAAATAAATCTAAAGGTCAAAAAACCCTTATTTTAGTTCTTTGTGCCCATTCAGCTACTCGTCTCTAGATTTTCCATCTGTATCTGACTTAGCACAGCTCTTAACCCTATTAAATTTATACCAAGATCTATCCCAAGGCATAAAGGTCCAAGACCTTACACAGAAGTTTGCTGTTTGTTATAAAGCAATAAACTTCCTAAAATTGCTAGTTGGATACCTATTTGACTGGTGAAAGCCAGAACCATCTTTTTAAGAATATCTTCCAAGTTAGCTAGAAAGCAGCCTTCTCAGTAATACACTGGGATGAGGTACATTGCCAGTGATAAGAAGCAGCAACAGAGTGGTATTCCATTTCAAGAGGAACATTCCAGTTTCAGAAAAGTGTTGGGCATTATTTTAAATACTTTGTTTTAGCCAGCACAGAACCAGATGGCATCATCATTATAAACTGTGATTTTAAAATGCTTACAGCAAATTGTTTTTAATGTATTTGCACAGAACATGACAGTCATTTATCATTAATCACTCCTGATTTTCATTCCTGTTGATGCTGGCTTGTATGAAGAACTGAACTAGTCATGGAAAAGGAGTAACCATTCCTTAACTCTCAGGTGATCATGAAGCTGCTTCTGCCAATTTCTTTCAACTGACCATAGAGCAGCCAGTAGCCACTGCTATTCACAATTATCGATGACCTTGGACTTCTAATTATTAGCATATGTTACTAATTTCCCTTGGACTTTTATGTTGTTGATCAAGCAGTTGGCTATGCTTTATTTGTTCTAGGTGGAAAGTATTAAGCAATTAATTGTATGAAGATGCTACTAAAATAAGATTTGGGTGACCCTTGAATTCATTAATAGCTACTGTTTGGTCCACATATAAATTGGAACAAAAGGCCCTTGTGAGCCTTGCTTCTCTCTAGTTACAAGAATGCTCTTACAGAATCTCTAAGGACGAAAAATAAACACTTAAAGGCCATGAGGCCTGAAAATCAACTCTTCCTCTAAGACTTGGGGAGACATACACAGAACTGAAGCACAATGAGGTATGAGGAGGGCCTCACCTGAGCACCACTCACTTGAATGGCTACATGGTGCCACAATTAAAAGGCACAAGTCTGAGCATCCTAAACAGTACCTCAAAGTATGCCATGTTTTCTGTTGCCTATCAAACCAAAGTAGGTCCTACAAGTACCACTCTGCAAGTACTTGAAACCTGATGATATCGAGCATAGTTATATATCCTAGTTCAAACTGTATTCTGGGCAAGTGTTACTCATACAGCACCTTGCTTCTTAAGCAGCAATGGCTGCTCCACAAAGAAATGCTAGATACTGCAAATGACGGAAAAAGTCAGAGTGGGGCAAGAACAAAGACACTCAAACAATGCTAAGACTGGCTAGTTAAATATCATGTGTATGTAATTACAAGGTAATGCTAAAACATGACAAGCATTTCTATTTATTGCTACTGATTCTACACCTAGAACAGAATACAATAGTCTGTCCAAATTGCAAATCTGTCTATCAAAGAATTCAGATGAAATGTAAGGTTAAGTAGGTCTGGCCTTTGCCTTCACTCAGATCACTCAAACAAACACACAGAGAAAAGCATATAAAAGTTTTTCATGTACAACCACCTAGCATTTCGCACACAGAATTGTTACACTTGGCTGAGTAAGGATACTGAGCTGTCCTAAAAGTTAAATGAGCTCACTGATTTTATGGTAGAATTCATATCCCACTTTCACAATAAGAACTGACAAAAAGTTAACAGAAGAGATTTCTTTCTTTTGGGAAGTTTTCCCAAACTCCCAATACTTGATTTTTAAAATTATAAAGAAAAATAAACTCAACTGGGATGGTGCAGCTCTACTAAATATGGGTGATTTCATCCATATTTAGAGAAACAATGTATACTAAACATGGGAATGGTTTCTGTCACATGCTGTGGACAGCCACCTTGCATATGAAGGGGATCTGTGAAGATTAACCTACAAAAACAACAAGAAAAGACTTGTGCTTGAGCTTGCCAGATTATTGACTGATGATAAGATCAGAGATCCAAGGTAAATTAAGACTCAAACATCAGAACCACACAAGGGCAAAACTCAACAATTTCACAGAGGTTTTAGTTCAGAGAACCACACAACTCCTCTGCTACTCAGTCAGCAGAGCTGGTCCTATACACCCTTACCGTGGGTGGAGCCCAGAACAGTAACACAAACTTGAAATTGACTGATATAAGACAAAGCTTGATCTGTTGCCAGATTTCTACCCCTTTTCTTTAATTTTAAGAATCCATTTGTTCCTTAACCGGTACAGTGCAATTACAACTAAAAGCAATTAAGATAATTAATTGAGAAGTACTGCTGATACAGAAAGCATTTTTATTTCTTCCCAGCCAACTTATAATCAAGATCGAGCTCACATTTGTATTCAACATGTTTGGATCCAACTGGAAGAAACACAGACTTAATGGAAGAGGCCATCAAGTAGCACAGTTGTTTGAGTCAGTTCGTTGGAGTGTATCTGTGCTGCAAAGAGTGAAATGGAGATTTGAGTGTCACATACCCAAAGAACTGCAAACTGTCCTAAAATGGGTTATAGTTTTAATGTATGGGTTTGTTATTTTCAGAGAAGTGAGATGATACTCTCCCTAGAACAGGCAAATAAGGGTGAGATTCATCTCTCCTAAAAGTTAAGCAACCTGTTTGAGTTACCTCCTTTCACCCCCTCCTATTGTCAGTGGAGATAAAAGCACTTGAAGGGAGCAATTCATCTCAGACTAACACAGGTGGCTATGAAAGGTTAGATACTGCAGGTTTTGTAGAACTGTCTTCTATAGATGCTTCCACTGACTGGGGAGGGAGCACAAAAGACTAAATTAGATGGCTAAAGTCAATTGAGATCAATCCCATGCTAATAATGCAATAAAACAACTTCACAGGAAAACTTGCCTTTCTTTTGGCACTGTCAGTCACTACAATATGTTTAATTACTGATCTAAAAAAAGCACAGGCCAAGCTGAAGAGAAGCTACTAACTGATGCTGAATAAATTATTTGTTGGATCTAAAGATCTGTATGCCTTAATTCATAGGCATTACAAATGCGTAGGACTCTTAAAGAAAAATATTAAATACTTCTATGTTGCCTTATCTTCCACAGCAGATTTCATCAACTCAAGTTTTGTCAAGTATGTAGTAACAGTCTCCATGCTTGAACATCAGGTTTGGTGGGATTTAAGTGCCCTCAGAACAATTTCACCATCCAGACTTACTCTAAGAATAACACACATCAGTGAAGACTGCGTAAGACTTTCACAACTGTTTCTTACAGAAAAAATCCCAGCACTTGGAAACAGTATTCACATGCTTCTCAGTAACAGCAACCAAAACTTGAGGGAGAGAGGGTTCTGACAACCTAGTGTCACAATCTTATTTTTGAAAATTTTGATTAATTTGCTTGTTTCCTGTAGTACAATGAAAATTGAATAGTATCTGAGGAGTTATGATTATCCACAGAAGTAGAATCAACCAGAATTGTCACCAGGCAGAAACATGGGGCAGTGCAAAGCATTCATCTTCCAACTGTCTATGTAAACAGTTAAAAGAAGATACTGAAAGAAGGTGGTCCAATAAGCAGAAGCAACCAAGTGTTTACTTAAGCACCTACACACCAATAATTTTGTTTTGTTTTATGATATACAAAGTATGGAACAGTGTTATTCCTGATCGGCTGTTCCAGGCAGAGTGCAATGGTACAGATGCTATGTGTAGCCACCTAGCCAGTTACAAAAATCAACTATACTTAGACTAAAATAAGCATTTATCCCAAATGTAACAAAGTCTTTATATACTGTATATAAGGTATAGGCTTTACATAGCTCTTTATATCAGTTCTCTTAGAATAACTGGTCACTTACGAATATGTTGACCATGCCCCTGTTCCTGAAAGTAAATAGCAAACAAAGTGTTCTGTACTTAGAACTTCAAATCTGTCATGGCTCTTTCTAAAAAAAGGAATTTGCTACTCACTCTTTTTCACATAGTCCCCTGAAGATTATCAAATGTTCTCCTGAAAAAATGTTAGTTACTTTTGTGCTAAAAATGTTAGTTATTTTTGTGCTAACATGTGGATCTCCTGAAATCAAATGCATCTATTCCCTTGAAACACATCATATCTATGGGTTTGGGGATGTATGGGGATACAATCTACAACTTTGCAGTTCATAACGCCCTACTGCTGCTGGCAATGTAACCAGCCAGGGCAAGGAAAGAGGAGCAGTGGGAACTGTGCTACACAGTGACAAACTAGATAAAGAATTCATTGTGTTAATCAAGATGAAACAGCTATTTGTCCCAGCATTGTGCTCACAGCAAAAGATGAAGAAGGTGTCTACAATACTAGGTATTTCCTGAGGCTGCCTGTTAAAACATCTGCCTGTCTGCACTGTGTGAACACAAGTCCCCGCAGCAAGTTTCAAGCTAATGCCCCTTTTTTTCCCTTGGGATTACCAGTTCACTAGTGAATATCTTGCATAAACAGCCAGAAGTTTAACAATCAGAAAAGCTCTGGCACATGTATAGAAAAAGACTTACAGCCTTTTTTCTCTCTCTAGGAATAGCAGACCCTTGTAGCATTTTGAATAACATACCAGACTCTAAAAGGACACTCATAAGGCTTACTGGTCCTGACCAGTCTCCCCTGAGGACTTCGCCCAGCACCCTGCCCATGGGCCCACAGGGCCCATTGCAGCTTGCCCCAGGGGTGTTAGTCCCTGCCTGAGCCACTCCATAGGTGTGCTTGTCTCCAGACCCACCTCTGGCTCTGCTGCCTGGAGGGATATCAGACCTATGTTATAGGTAGGTTCTCTCCCTTGGATGTACATTGCAGCTTGTGTCCAGTTCTGGCTTTGACCGTCTCCCAGCGGGCCCACATTGTTGCTTGTCTCCAAGCCCTGCCTCTGGTCCCATCTCCCGCTGATTCAGATGAACCCTACACCTGACCCATTAGTTGCCTTGTCTGGGGCTGTACATGGAGCTTGCTACCACAGACCTGCTATGCCAGCTGTGCTTGCGCGCTGCAGGACTGTGCCATGGACAAGGAGAGCATTGCCTGCACTGCAGTTGCTCTGGATGCCTGGCTCCTACCACATAATGCAGCAGTCCCATTCTTGCTGCTCCCTGACACAGACTGGTTTGCTGGTGAGGTCATTAGACCTTGCAGTGGACTTTATGTACCTCTCTCAAGTAAATCTGTGCAGAACAGAGAGATGAAATGCAATAGTAGGGCAGTATATTTCCTATTTTTTGTGGATAATCTCTGCTCCCTCAATTCAATCTCTTCACAAGTCGAAAACTGACTGAATATTTGCCATTTTCCACTCATTTAAAAAACAAGTGTTAAATACTAGGCATTGATTGAAGATTTCTTTAGGAGACACACAAACCTAACTCTGCCAGTATGTAACTTCTTTCATATTGCATGCCTTATAACAAATAAAGAAGAACAACTCTTTGATGCAAACAGTATTTTATTCTAAGAAGCACTTTTGCAGTTGTAATTAAATTGTCAAAATTTAGCTGGACAAATGCTGGAAGTATATACTCTATTTTCTAGTACTTTTTGTTGGATTTCATTAGACAGAAAACATGTTCAGATCATACTTTTTCTGTCAAATATCCCAAGGTTATTGTCTTTTGCAAATGAACTCTTAGTCTGACTCTTACAAGGACTTATTTCCATTTTCTCTGTGCACTGCCTAAAGAACCATGTTTAAATTTTAAATTGTTTATGATCAGCTTAATTGCAGCTAGTAAGCAGTTTGTGCTATAGCAAAATCTGACGTAGTAAGTGCAAATTGGGTTGTAACATTGTTACCCCTTGATGAAAATATATTTATTATACCCTGCTAGCAACAGCTGGCTAAAAGTGGATGCACAGAAACGTATCAAAATAGCTAAAAAATGGTCCTTTTCTCTGCTGGAGAAGTAACATCATAAGTTTTCTATCCAAGGAGTTACTGAGAATGCAAACTGCTACTTTAAGAAAGAGCAAACAAAATTAATAGACCCTATCTGCAAGAAATTAGTTTGTAAAATTTCTGGAGAAATTGAAGCACTTTTACATGTTTGATAGACAATTATTTAAAGCATAAAAAGAGACTCACTAAATTTATGGCAAGAATCTGATGAAAAAACAATGCCAAACATTTACCTATGGTTCCAAATGACTTCACAGCATTTATGTTTTGGGAAATTTGTGTTTGCATTCCAGTACTCCATGGGACTTCAAATACAGGGTTTTGATTTATTACAAGCCAAATGCTTATCCAGTCTTCCATGAAACAACCTTAGTCCTCTCTTGTTTTATTTCACAACATGACAGTGTTTGAGTGGGAAAAATCTGAGAGGTGGAAATACAATTTATATTATGAATTGGCTTAGGTGTCTGCTGGGTTGTACTGAAACTTGCTCTCAACCTTCTGTCTTCCTAGGAAAGAGTCTGGTTGTGATGTGAGATAATTCTCTGACAACTGCAAGTCTTTCCCTTACAAGGAATCACTACACTGTTTAGATTTAGGCATCTGTACTTCCTAACTGTACTCTCACTGCAAGGAAACCCTGGGATGACTTAAAACTAAGTGATTCCTAGGCAACCTGCCTGAAAACTAATGATGTCTTTTAAATATTGTTCTCTAACTTAGATTATAATACTTGCAAAAACTGAGGGAAAAAAATTTAAAAAAATCTCTTGAAAGACTAAAACTCATTCTGCAGCACTTTTCACTCAGGTATCTCAGCCCTTGACATTCCTGTTGTGTTAGATATTACACAAACATGTACTAAAACTGCTAATCCTGCTTCAGAAAGTTGACAGTTACATGATTAGGAAAATCATCCACAAGCACAATAAACAGGTAGAAGTGTTGAGCGTTCCTTCTGATTAAGGATGAAAATCTGTAGCTATTGCTGTCGTCAAGGAATCACGTTAAATATCGACTCACTTCAAATGATTTAAACGTAAAAAACATTCTGCTGATGTGATGTGTGAAGAAGTTTCTTCTTCCCCATTCCAGCAGTTACAAGCAGAGGGGGACTCCCCTCTCCATGAGTTTGCTCTGACAACACCCATGGAGGAAATCATAAAACTAAACTTCAGCCTCTGCTGAAAAAGAAATCCCCCTAATGTCCCAAGTGTCTGGGATTCAGACAGCTGTAGCTAGGGCAGAAATGAGCCTACATTAGTTACCCACATGGCAAGGCTGAAAGAAGACTATGGAAGAGTCAGGTTCAGGGGGACAGAAGGAGATGGGAACATCATGAACAAGACAGAGACTGTCAGGAGGCAGTAAGGGCTAATTGCTCCCTGAGTGCCAGGCACAGTAACATGGCTGATAGGGCAGGGCCCAGCCCCACAATACTCAAGTGAGGCAAGCATGACAGACCCAGAAATTGTGCCAAGATTCAACCAACAGTACAGATCAACAGGCAAGCTCACGGCAATGAGGCAGGTCCAAGGTCAAACTGGGAAGTCAATCCACAAGTCAGGTCCAGCAATTGCCAAGCAGATCCATAGTGCCAAGGAAGGGCCAACGTCAAGCCAGGAGATCAGTCCACAGGTTGTGGTCCCTGGCCAGAAAAAGGCATGGCTGTAGCCAAGCTGAAGGATGGCTGTGGGTGGAGGGCCCAGGTGAGCCTGGTCAGGGCCATTAAGACCTACTAGTGCCTCCAGGGCTCTGATAGAGACCCTGTAACTGTTAGATTAGTGCTCCTGAATCTGGAAGATGAACCTCACCACAGAGGAGCTACAGATGGCCAAAGGAAGCACGGCACATCTGGGTCTACAAGCTAAGATGATGTGTGAAATGGTTTGGAATTGACTGAAAGTAAGTAGCTGTCAGTGAAAGAGCTGAGATGCAGGACACATGCCCTCTCCTCTCCAAGAGCCCTGAAACTGCACCCAAGGCACTTAGAGCTTCACAATTATTTCCACCAGCATAAAATGGGTCCATCTAACTCAGTATCCTGTCTCAGAGCGGCACACTGGACACTTAAGGAAAGAGTACAGGAACAGAACAAGTGTACAGCAACTCTTCCACAGCATGTTTTGAAGCATTCGACAATCACTTGCTAGGGACTGACTTGGAGGTTTTATCTGCAGCTCTGTCTCATGTCCCAGTAAATTAGTTTTAAGTAGTTCCATTTTCATCACCCCAACCTGCTTGTTCTTCTTCTAGACCATCTCCAGATGTCACCAGCCCATCATCAGTGGTTGCAATGCAACTAAGCAAGATCTGTGAAACATTCCAGAGTAGAAAGGACACCCTCTACTCCTCTTCCACAGGCAATGAATGACAGCCTAGTCACGCTATCAATAAGAGCCTAGTCATGCTATCAATCAGCACAAGTGATAGCACATGTTAAAATCCAGGACTAACCCAGGACTCCCATGATTTAGAGTTCAGTAAATTCCATAGATAGGAAAAGACATCATTAAAAGACTTGAATAAACCCAATACACCCTTCAAAGTTAAGGCAATATTTGGTGCTGTAGATGTCACCGTCTTTCTGGCATTCCACTTTATCCACTAACATCTGTGTTTTAAACAAAAAATGAACTTACTCTGGGTGTGATATTTTCCACAGTTGCCTGGACTGACTGACTGAATGCACGAATATACACATAGCACTTCTTTCCTTTCTACCCTTTGGCCTTCCGCTTCAATGCTCCTCACTGAACTGATGATCCTATATACAAATTTCCAAAATATCCTTTTATATGTTGAATCTGCACCATTATAACCACTGTAAACTCTTCAGTCTCTCATTGTGTCCCTGATATTTCCTTTCGCAGATCAAGAAGCAGCTTTCCCAAACCAAACACAGATCTGCTGATGCTTCCTGAGCACTTTTAGCAGTTTTGGCACAATACTCAGTATATTCTACCATTAGCACTTAGTAAAACAGTATGTGACAGTGTACTTCACACTTCTAAGGGCATCTGCTGGAGTCTGACTTCCAGACAACTACAAACGGCCTGTTTTGCAGGTCTTATTACCATGTTATTACATTACCTGTGGTTCCTTATTGTGTTGGCTAGGATCCTTCTCGTAACTCTCTGCATAGATCCGGAGAGTAGCTCTCACATGGCTAGAAGCACTCATTCTGAAGATGAGCCTGGAAGCATCCGAAAAAACAATCCGCAGCCCCTATGGGAGAAGAAGAAGTGGCATATATGTAAGGTTGCAATACCTTTTACAAATCACAGTTCACTGCCCTAAAATAAAACACAAAAGAAAGAGTCATATGGATGCAGTTCCACTTTCTCTATAACTTTGGACAACTCATTTATTACTTTTTTCCCTTCTCAAGACCAGAAATTACCTTGTGTTTTCCCTCCCACTCCTCATAACAAGGGCTTTTTTACTGCTGTTTTTTCTTTCTTTGGCTGATTTGTTCTGTGTGGCAGAGCAAAAAATCAATGGCCTGAGAAATATTTATAAGATCAGCAAGTGTGAGAAACAGTTACAGGAGCAAAAAACTGTTGTCAGTAGTGAATACAAAAGACAGCATCAGTTCCCTCATAGACTATGCATTGAGATTTGATTACAATGTTTTCAACAAAAGTCTGTAGTACAATTCAGGAACTTACCCTTTGGTGTTAATTTCAAGTTTACTAATTAATGCGCAGTAACTGCATGTAGAATAAAAAGGATTTATTATTAGTTAACCAGAAATTTACTTTTTGCTCCCACCTTCATCCCTTTTTCTTCACTCCTTCCTGCTTTCATACTGTATATATGAACACATTCTTCCACAAACCACAGACCATGTACCTGGATCCACAGTCAACAGACTTTCTGTACAGCAAGGCCATAAAGTAAGCAAGAAGGCCAGACAGATAAACTTGCTCCCATTAAAAGTAAAGGACTAAATTGAACAGTTACATAGCTGCAGTGTTTTAATACTCTACCAATTTTGCAATACATTCTAGTTCCCTTTCTGTAAATGGTACCCCTAGGCTAATTGCCACATCTGTTCTGCCACTGAACTTTATTTCCCATTTTAGTCATGCAGTTGACCAATGCCTGGTGCATAAACTGAGATCCTTGCTAATTTTATTTAAGGGGTAGCAAACCATTCAAAAATGAGAGAAGAGAATTAAAGAGAAGTATTCTATTCTTCCATTTTTATCAGCAGCTTGAGAAGACTGTGATGTTAGCAACACAGTGCTCCACCATTCCAAAACATAAGTGGCAAACCTTTGTTTGCTCAGGTACAAGTCAAAACATCTTCAACACCATACAAAGAACTGTCTGGTTGATACTGCCCATTAACACTAGGAAATATGCAACAGGAAAATATCGCACAAGGATAAAGGGCTGGATCAGATGGCCTATGAGATATTATCCACCTCTAACTTTGCTGATACCATGAACCTTTTTTTAGCTGCTACTACAGTAATATATATCAATCTTAACATACACCTGCAACATAAATTCATCTAGTAGTCTTAATATGAACAGCACATGTAACAAACACAAACAGTTTATACTCAGCAGACTGAGCTTCAGAGCCTTTTTTTCTGACGTTTGCTATTAAGCCAACTTATTAATGGGATGGTTCAAATGATGTTGGTGGGAGTTCTGCCACTGATCTCAATGGAATCAAGATTTCAACCTGGATGGCTAAAAGTATTCAGTCAGTTTGTTATGATCTGATCCTGTGAGCAAGGGGATGTCTTTTGCTGATTGTTAATTACTTTTAACTTTATGACAGTGAAATGAAAAAAGATAATTCAGAGCGTTTTCTGTTCTGAGTATAGTTTGTTTTGAATTTTTGTCAAACCTAGGACCAGCAGCTCAAAGTATGTAACATTAATGTCAATCAACTTTAAGAGGGAAGGAGAGGAGTCTAAAATACTTGCACAAAATGAAACCCTGAACATCAAGAGCATGTGAATGCCTTCCTATCCAACGACTAAGTGGACATTTTGCATGTTTTTGCTAGGCCAGTCCACCTCCATGATGACAAGACTACCATGACCACTTCAATACTCTTCCACATACTCCATATTTATCTGTCAATAATAACAATAACACATTGTTACTTCTCCTAGAACATCAGATTCCGAAGTCTCCCACTCATTAAATTATGGTCTTTGGAACAAAAAAGTTACATAAACACTCCCCATAACTCTGCCCTTAACTTTACGATGCTAAAATTTTCCACCAAACTACAGCATCTGTAGCCGCTTTGATGCTGCAGTTTATGGTACTTTGGATTTTTATGTAACATATACACATACAAGCTCACACGACCAGCATTCAGACAGTTCACTGTGCTATTTCTGAGCTTGTTATTATCTCTGTTTCTCAGGGACACTTGACCAACGCTAGTGATTTTTACAAAAGAGTGATGACAGCTGATATTTGTCTGTAAGACTAGGATTCCTGTCATACTGCTTAAAATACTCTGCAAAGGGAATTATAGGACACAGTGGCTGTACTCCTTAAAAACGTTAATCTCCTAAGTACCAAGGAGAAGTCATATGCTGGGGAAACAATGGCCTTTAGAGCTGGACTGTCAAAGTCAACTTCAGAGTCATGTTTGCACCTGGAGATGTAGTGTAAGGGTGTAAACTTTTCACATAGAGCCCAACAGCAAAAATCTGCTTTTTGACTCTCCCTTGTGAACAGTTATTTCAAAACTAGCAAAACTTTTCACTCAGGAAGGCCACAGAATTTAGTGAGGATATTAAATTTTTAAATACCTCACCATTTTATGGAACTTATACCTAAAAGCTTAAAGTTACAAACATCTGTTAAAACTAAAGGAAAAACAGCCAAAAACACTGTTACTAAACAAACATGAAGAAGCATCACCTGGAGAACAACCTACAACTTTCCGTTGTGTGTAAAGACAAAGGCAAATAGTTTATCCCTGCCTGTTACGGAGTACTCAGTTCAACACATAAAAGTTGTCCTTTTTAGCATTTTTTAGCTTTTGCAATCAGTATGGTCAAAGCAAGCTGGTGAAATTGAAAGCAGTCTACTTACTGTTTGACATGAAGGCATGTTCTCACCTGGCATAAACTCCATAAATTTAAAGCCACATATTTGCTATTCGTTATATAGAAAGTGTCAGCTCCATGAAAGTGCTCAGAATAAACTTTTATATGCAGAATTAATAAACTGACTTAAGAGAAAAAGAAAGAAGAGTAACACACCGAAAAGTCCACAGGACAGAAACTTCCAATTTTAATAAGATAGGGCACACTATTTCTCACGAACATGTTTTCTTATGTGAACTGATAATTCTTTTTTCTGGGAGGAAGCAGATGAAAAGGTTTGATACAGCTCCCACACTGGACATCTGCAGATATTTACAGTAGGAAATTAGGCCTGCTAATGGATATTAATGAGCTGCATGAAAACTCTGAAAAAAAATTATGTTTCATGGTTAACCCATTGCCTTTGAAGCTGATATGACAGAGACAGAGCTTCACAGGGATTTCTCCCTTTTGCATTATAATCCAGTTAAGCAGCCTACTAACATATGAGGATCTCTGAAGCACCCAGAAAACTAAACTTAATACATATTGTACTATGTGACTTGGTTTCCAGTGGTTTCAGGGTTTTTTTTTCAGTTAGCAATTTCATAATTAAATAAGAATTAATTAGCATAGTAAATTAGGATGAACAAGACTAAGTAGCAAACTTAAAGGTTTAGGATTTCGAAAACCATTATTAAAGTATAATGGCGGAGTGTAACACCAGTAGAAAATCTAGCCTAGTAGTAATATATTAGACAGAGACACATACATCAACTAGGAGCAGCTAAAATAACTATACCTTTCCTCAAAATACTGCAGTTATAATTTTAATTTGTTCCTTTATTGGCCCTTCAATGTCCCCAAGGCCTAGCAGGTCACACTCACTATTCTGACAGGAAATACTTTACTGCTGACACAGGATTGAAATATCATTCTGAACAGAGAAGAATTTTTGCCTTATCTCTGGAGACTTATATGAAACAACCTTCTTCCAGCTTTTCCAGTGCCTGTTTCCTGCTCTTGCTCAAACTAAAACAACAACAACAAAAATCACTAGACTACATGCAGAGTCTTTTGCATCCTAAATCTAACAAAGGAGCATGAAAACATTAACAAACTTTAAACAACAAAGCTCAGGAGTTTTATTCTGTGAATCTCAGAATACGAGAAGTTTCCATGAAAGAGCCCAAAACTAATCAATATAATGGACAATTTCTACTTCTGGTCCTTCTAATTCAAATTTCACACACAAATGCAACAAGTCCTGTTTCTGGACTGCAGGATCCTCAGGAGTAGCACTGTTACATTCTAATGTTTGTGCAAAGGTTAGCACAATAGTACTTCAAAAATGAAAATAATCTTCAAGAACACCAGAATGTTTAATTTAATTTTATACCTTATTATTGCACTGTGATAAATAATACTCATGGGTTTCAACAGTCAGAATAAACTACAAGATACAGTTTGGGTGTATTGCTATCTGCCTATTTTGTTGTTGCTGTGTCTGTTTTCTGTTGCTGTGTCTGTTTTCTGCTGTTTATTAACACTGATTGATTAGCACGTAGCCAGCTTCTCATTCATGAGAAGTAGTTCAGTTACACTGAATATAAATGTCTCTCCACTTACTACTGGGGAATAAAACTTTGAACTGGTTCCTGCAAACTTATCTGGAAAATCTACATGAAACTCATCACAGTGACAAAGAGGCATCTGCATTTACAGAAAAAGCAAGCTACCTGAGCAAAATGGCAGCAGTGAACTGCTGTTTCATTTGTATAGACTAATGTCCCTTCTTATTCTATTGTGTTTGGAGAATCCCACTGAGGCTGCAGACACACACAGCTAGGAATGTAACCTTGTAAGAAGGCAAACCAGTGGGACTGTAGTCTCTATAAATGAGTGCTTTTGCCTATGAAAACGCACACTTTCTTGTTTCATGGACTCCGTTTCAGAGTTCATCTAAAAACAGGCCAAGTCATGCTTCTCTGTTTATGTTACATTGTGATTTGATTAGCAATTATATTCCAGTTTAGGACAGGGCTTTGGATGAAAAGCAAGGGAAAGAAAAGTACGCTAAAGATTTACAAGCTATTTTTTAAAAGGACAAGGGCCACAAGCCTGCCATGCCTGTAATTTTCCAGTGGACTTAGATATGACAATATCCTCGTATCTTGCTTCAGCAGCAATATGCACAAAGACAGTAGCTCAGTGGCAGGTGGGCTGCTTATATTATCTGGATGTAATGATGAATGGAAACTATAAAGACACTGCACAGAATGGCATGACAATAGTTTTAATGGCTCGTAATATCATTTGCTACTGCCTAGTCAGGTTAAGTAATTTACAAACCACAGAAACTAGGACAATAAAAATAAACAGCATAAAATCAGAACACATTTAAATATGAGTCATAGCTCATATTCAAGATGTTTTAATATACATTTAACCAGGCAAAAGTAAATGGTTAGTTTTGAGCACATCATGAAGCACTGAAGGCTCAGTTTGAGTTGCAGAACTCAACAGCTAAGGAACCTTACTATTGACACAGCCTACAGTCAGCCCAGAAGGACCAAAGAAGCAGTCATTTTGGCTAGAGAAGTCAAACATGCCCACATATGGTACAATCTACTTAAGTCTTCTGCATGCTGTTAGCCACAGAAAATAATGTGCCTTAATTATGCAAATACCAAAAGCAAGAAAATTTGACCTTTTTTGTAATGTATAGCAAGTGTAGATTTCAGGTTGAAAATAGAAAAAGCAAAGACTGACTTTCTACATGACACTTTCCATTGTTCAGGAAAGGGAACCCCCTCTATACTTGCATTGCTGTCAACGGGGACTCGATCCCTTCCTACACTCTCTGTGACACTACGGCCTCCACCTACGCACAGCAAGGGCAAGCTAAACCAGAGGTGGATTATCTTACCCAGTCTGAGCTAATCTTAAGTAGGAAACTTGGAATTTATCAGAGTAAAGAAAACACCATCCTATAAATAAATGGGGAGGCTTGTCAGCTGGATGTTAGAAACAACATTTTAAGAGACATGTTGAAAGCTGCAAAACTTTGCTACTCCATCACTACAGACATACCTGTCTTTTGGTCACAGTGCCATCCACAGGATCTATGTACTCAAAGCTGTCTGTTCTTTCCACACTGTAGATACTGTTGCCCACAGCAAACTGCTGATGGCTGAATGATTTGTCAGTGATCAAAGCTTCCAGGTCTCGCATTATGAAATATGCTGTTCTGGGTTCCAATGCTTCATAATCAAACCTTTCATGTATATAAAAAAGTAGAAGCAAGAAGTAAGTCCCCCACAGCTTACAAAACAGTTCAGCTTTCATAGCACTAAGTATATGCACAGTTAGCAATTTACTGCTTATTTCAAAAATTGGAGGTAGACCATTGAAGTACCATTTGAGATTGCAAATTAAACCAGCACATGCATGAAGTCCTGTGCAATCTGCCCCATCATCTCTGCGCATCACAGTGCTATACTGGCCACCTAACTCTGAGGTAACAGAAATCATTTAGAAAATGCATGGTTTCTGCAGTAGCATAGAAAACATCATCGATACACAGATAACTTTCTGAAATTAAGGACACAAACAGTGTTCGAAAGAAAATGAAATAGAGGAAACTTTGCTAAAAGTTTTGAGGAACAGCTGTGTGCAAAAGACCTTATGCACATGTTAACTCCTCTGGATTAAGTATATTCTGAAAGAAAGAGAGAGAGACAGAGAGGAAGAGGCTAAGGTAAGATCTGTGTCATGTAAATGCCAGTTAGAATTCACCCTTCTGAGACCTTAATAAAAATGAGTAAATGTCTGGATCTTTGGAGGAGTTCTCCTGAGTTAAAAGTAGGCGTAGTCCCAGTTCCCACAAAAACATTTTCATACAGAAGCACATACTGAAGCAAATACATGAGTAAATCTTGCTGAGATTTTTACTTGTTTCAACACCATGTAACCAGCTACTCCCATGGATTCCACATGTAAATAATTTGAATCTTTCTGCATTTGATGTCAGAAAAATCAATTACCCATATACTGGAAGTGACATATACACACTGATCCTTCAGTAAGTAAGTAAATTCTGCTTACTAAACAGAAAGAAACTGTATACAGAACAGTGGCAACCTGTAGCAGATTTTCATTATGTGGACATAGCAAACACTCACCTGCAGTAGTAGTGCCGGCCAAATTTTGCCCAGTGATCCCTGACAATCTCCTCCACGCTCTGCTTTCGAGCTGCCAGGATTGAAAGCCAAACTAGCACAGCCCATAGTCCATCTTTCTCTCGAAGGTGATCAGACCCTAAAGAGAGATATGTAAAGCACATTACTGGGTATCACTGCATATCAGAAAACAAGGAAAGGAGGCTGGGCAAATGTCTCATTTAATGTGTACGACACATAGTCTGTAAGGTACTAACCTCCACAACTATGGCAGCTCCCAGACTGACAACCAGAACTAATGTTTAAAATGTGATTTATTTACATATGACAAAGTCCGTACTCCTGAGGTTAAATAAAAAAAGACACACAAGTATTTGGATAGAACTGGTAGTAGCACTAAAACATCTTTAATCATTACTCCTGCTCACTGACATACAGAGTGTTTTCACCCTCTGGTACCATTTCCCATAACTGGGCCAGATATGCAAACTCCAGGCCATGAAGCAGAATGTTCTGAGTTATGTGAGTCAATCCAACAGCATCTCCTTATGTGCACAGATGTTCTTCTGTCAAGCTGTGGAGAAAGAATTTTCTCATTCCATGCAAATGAAGATTTCCAGAATGTTGACGACCTCCCACCAGGACAAAAAAAAAAAAAAAAAGAGTTTCATAAAATACTTCTGGAAAAAAAGCAGAAAATACTACTTTTTCCCCTTTCTACATTTCTCCATACCTCTCAGTGATAAAAATATTTGAATGCTCAGACTTAAATTTCTTCCTAGTTTTGTATTTATGAACACAGAAATTGATACAACAATGGAGACTAAGAACAATTTTGGAGTACCTCCAAAGGATTTAGTGCATACTCGGAGAAACAGGAGGCACAAGTTCAAGTCTACTGTCTGAATTCAAACGAGCTTGCATCTGAACTTGCACTTCCCATGTCCAAAACCAAAATGCCAACTTGAAGAAATGGGCTGCTCTGCAACAGACACATATCTCTACCAGAAACATTTCTATGAAGCTAAACTCTGCCTGTTAAAACTAGAATGCATCAATCAGCAAAAAGTTTCGATAAAACCAGAGTTTTCTAACAAAGAGGTATTTGATAGGAAAGATCTTGGTCATCTCAGCAAGTGCCCTCTCCTTTCAGATAATTAGAGCAAGCTTTTGTGGCAATCTGTACCTAATCCAGATTACCAAAAAATCATAACGAAGCATGCACTTCTGAAAATTAATACAAGGTAAGATCTGAGACACCTGACACTCAGTAGTTACTGAAGATGACCGCTTAAGCTAATAGACTCAAGAAACTTGACTAGATATGCCAAAACTGTGGCCATTGCTCAGGTATAATAACACTAGATTTGGTTGAAGTTTGTTAGCTGCACTGTTACCATTTTCTGTCTAGTCACACAAAATAGAAACTCTGGTACAAAGCAAATACATTAAGTGACAAGTTTTGTTTCCTCCATGAACTACTGACAAATCACAGGCAACCAATGGGATTATCTGTGCCTCTAGAAATGACTTGTCAAAAATCCTCCAGAGAGAAATCTGAACAGCTTTAGTTTCAAAACCTGTTGCATGACATATCCTCCTTTGTCAAACATAAAAATCCCGTTGCAGCAAGACTGCTTTGCAGTTCGGCAGTTTTACAGAATAGCCTGCAAGTTCTGCACACTCATTTGTCAAAATGGCTGTGTTTTTCTACTGGCAGCGGATCTGGTTCCCATAATATAAATTGATACACCTAAGACGTTAATCCTGTGAAAAACAGTCAAGAGAAAATTAAAGACATATAAGGAAAACAGGAAGAACTGCATGGAGCCACCATGATTCCTGGGGTTCACTCCTGACATCCGTGTTCCAGTCACTGCTGCTGCCTTCAACTTGCAGTCCCTCTTCTTGGGAGACAGCAGCAGTCAAGGCAGCAGCTGCTATTCATACGCATTTGCTAAGAGCCCATTGTCCTAGGCGTGCCACAGCTCTGACTGCAATTTAGGCTCCTTGGCTTCCATTCAGCCCTAGGGGTGTAGACTCCAGCCCCCTGAATCTAACATTAAAAAAAAAAAAGATCACAGAGTTAACTGCATGTAAATGACTATTTCAGCACAACACCAGAGCTGTATAAAAATAATTACTGAACAGTTGTGAAGGGCAAAAAACGTTTCTAGAAAGCACAACAAAAAAGACATATGAAGATTATGTTTGTGTCTATGAGTTAGGTAACTTAGAAAACTGGGACACTGAATAGCACAGATGGATTTAAGAACTGAGACAGACATTAAAGTTCCCTCACATTTGCAAAGTAGCTGTCATGATACTAAGAATACTTCTGCCACTTTTTATCTGCCTTGATCTGTAGTCTGTGATCTCTCTGCAACAAAGACAGTCTCTTAATACAACACCTAGAGCTATAGGCTGGTCTTTTAGCAGCTGCTACAAAAACAGCAAGAGCTTACTGTGTTCCCTGGGTCAGAGCCATGAAAATCATGGCTCTATCAAGGCATGGAGTGCCAACTAATCAGAAGAAAATGGGCAGGGTTATTTATGAGCTCTCAGAGCTTTGCAAATAGCTTCAGATAAAAAAAGAAAACAAACGTCCCTCCGCAGGAAGTCAGCCCTTCAGATAACCAGGTCCTTACCTCTTCTACTCCCTCGTCAGGATAACACACTAGATCAGCTGAAAGATGCCTTCCACAGAAACACCAACAATAAAGCCTACAGATAATAAAGTCAGCTTTGCTCATATGCAAAGCAGACGGCATAGTCATGATCAATTTTATTGTAGCCAAGAGTCAGTTCCTAGATAATACTGCCAGTGCAGGTTTTTACTACTGCCACCAAAAGAGAGATCTGGAAGAGAGTTGTTACTTCCCACCAGCTTCTGTTATTCCTCTGGTAGCAGCAGCAGCAGAAGTTCTCAGGTCACGACAGGGGCTGGGGGCTCCATGGGGATCAGGTGTGGCTTGGTGGGGCCCATGGCTGGGCAGGACAAGAGCACCGGGAGCTGGAGCCTGGCCCTGCTGTGGTGTCATTGCGGCAAGGGCTGACATGGGGTCCTAGGCCATGGGCTGGGTGGGGGAGCCTTGGGAGGCTGCGCATGGCCCTGGTAACCATGAACTTGCCTCCACCATGGCTGTTCCTTTTCCTCTTAACCTTCCTGGCTCTTCCTTTAGCCATTCATCCTTAGCACTGGAAAAGTCAATTTTGCCTAAAAAGTCATCTCTATTGCTGTTATTACCAGCAATTTAAATTATGTATCTCAGCAGATACTAGCAACAAGTGGAGACACGGTATTGATCTAAACACCTGAACAATTTGTTCCAATGTAAGCAATCATTTATTTTCCTGTCATGCAACACTGCAGACTGCAAGCCATCAAATCATATAGTGAAAGGTAGATTATTCAGTCAGCAAAATGGTCAATACATCATGACATCTGTGCTAAGGTCTGAACTAAACACCAAAGAAGAGATGTATTTTGATTTAACAAACAGTTTGAGCATGTTTCATTGAACCAAAATGGTCCAGTGAAACATGGACAGAAGAATTTTTGGAAAGGTCTCTGTTGTGCTCTGAGCCTTGCTCTGGCATGGCTAAAGCTTATGAATCTCTATGAAGAGCGATGAGTGTACACATGTATCGTTCTTCTGATCCACTTAGCAGCTTTGGCATGTGCTTTGTCCTTGTGTGCCCTTCAGGACAACATAGAGATTGTTGTTTCTCTGGAAAGAGAAAGCGTTAGAAGAAAGCAATCCAGAGGCAAAAGTCTGGATGGAAAAACCTGGAAACAATCCAACTGTTCCAGAATCAAAAATCACTGATTAAAAACACTAGCCTAATGTGGAAATAGCAACAACAGTCCTGTGTGCCCAAGAAATGTCTCAGTACATTATTCTTATTAGAAGGAAAATTGACAACTGGGATTTCTCAGAACTTGTTTATTCCACCTTTTTTATTTTACCAGTACATCCATCAGTTGGGCTACTATTTGCACATATGTGCGAATGTATTGCTCTTGTTTCTTTTAGCAAATTAAAATCCACTACCACAACTCAGTCAACTCCGGTTTTCACTTGCTGTACCTTTGTTTGTAGGTGCCTTGCTTTCTCTCTGCCCAGCTCACGTTAGGAACACTAGGGGGGAAGCTAGTTCTGCCACCTCAGTTCAGCTAACCCCTTTGGTTTATATACCCAGTACCTCTTGTTGTGGATCTGCAGAGGCAGAGCTGGTCTGTGCAAAGTGATCAAATACAAGGTGTTCCTCAATTACGTATTCCTGAGATTGCAATACAAACATCTGTCCTGTCTTGCTGATGGCACTTAGCAATCACAAGACAATTCTGAGTTATACTTTTTATTGAAAAATGCATCACATTAATGAATTTCAGCCTCTGTGTAAGGAGCTGAAGCAGAAAGAACAGTGGAGTCAACAAATACTTTTCCAATTATCCCCTTATATGTAATTTGCCTTTGGTGAGGAAAATCATAATAAGAGCAAGTACTTTGACAGCTTATTTTTAAGTTAATTTGTCAAGTATTTCTTAATATAATAGTAGCAAAAGTTATTTTTTACTACAGCAACAGTCAATTGCTAAGGCCAGATTCGGAGTAAACAATCTGGGAAAAACTGTCAGAGCATGTTCCCATTCAGAAATAAGTATTCAGCTTAGACAGGCTTAAACTGAAGTAAAGCATTGAGAGTCAGTAGCCTGAGAAACAAAGTAAGATCATTCAAAAATGTTCATATTATGATTTTTCTGATACTGTAAAGCTGTTGGGCATGCAAGCTGTCTTTTATATGCCTCATTTATTCTTTATCTGAGCAGACTTCCAGTTTTGATAGAGACAGTGAGCCCTGAGGGTCATACACATGAATAAAATGTAATTTCTTCTTCCTAAACTAGCCAACTCTGTCTAGCAATATTGCATTCTATAAATGTGATTTTAAAACAAAAATGAGACTGAAGCAAGTATACAAACTCACAGTAAAATATTTTGTTTGCATACAGTTTGAGTCTTACAAATTTATCATCTAGGGATCTGAATCCTGATGATATTTTAGGCAAATGGAGATTTAGGGGCATTCTGATCTGTTCTTTTAGTCAAGTTAATGGGATTATTTTAAATTTGTGTTACTGTAACAGATACCACCATATGGCTTTTTAAAGTCTTTCATTATTTTCAGCACCAGCCCATCTTTATATTCTCCCCTAGTTCTTCTTCCACATAATCTTGCAGGAGAAGGCAGTTGGTGTTAATGGCATCTGGAGATTTGGAGATGAAGCATGCAAGTTTACGAAAGATGCAGCAGTTACTGAAGGGGCTTAAACTGCAGAAAGACAAATCAACCACACAGCTCTCCTAATCCTGATTAATAGTTTGCTGATGAAATTTAGAAACTAATTGCTGCTGCTGACGCCCTTCTCTGAACTGTGTCCTGGGCATTAGTCATAGAACCAGAAAGCTACTAACCTCATCTGACAAGCTCCCCACACTGCTACAAAAATGGAAGAAGTTTTTAAAGCATTGGTTGAGCTCCAAGATCAGTTGCCAGAAAACAAGTCTGGGAAACACAGCCCTATGGGATATTTTCAAAATCTTTTTTCCTTTTATAGCAGAAAAGTTGCTTTTATTTACTTGTCAGTGCAAAATCCCTTATATTATAAAACTAGGGCTCTGTATTGTTTGGAAATTCCAGCTGGGCCGGATTACCTGGGTACACAACCAACCAGTCTCCAATGCTGTTCAGTTAGTTTGACCGTAGAATGTGGATCTCTAAAACTCCATTCTCTTGCACAGAACAATAATTTTCCCACTCTGATCTGCTGTACAGTACATTTCTTGAAAAATTCCACACTGAAAGTCAGTTCCCTAAATAGCTATGATGGAGGGGAAAGCTGTAGAATTGATTCAAATGCCCAATACTGGCAGAAAGTTGTGAAGGTCATGCAGCTTAGGACATTACCAAAAGGTTCGCAATAAGGTAAATATTTATTGCTAAAAACAGCTCACATCGCTAACGTATTGGTCATCTACAGACCAGCCTGTGTTTTACAAATAAACCTCCTGGCATATAAGATATTTTCAGACAGCTGCACTGAACTGAAAGATGATAAGAAAATTGAGGCAGGGAGAAAAGCAAACTTTAGACATCATTGTACTTGCCCTGTAGGCACTGTCACAATTCATTTACACAGCAACTACCTGCACACTGACCCAGTGCTCCAAGTTGTCTGGACGCCCATTGGGCTTGAATCTTGGTAGTTTATGCCAGCATTTAGATGGCATTGCCAAAAACAGGAGGCCAGGAGGCTTTCTGCACTGTTAATGAAGTGCTATAGGTACCAAGAAGCTCATCTGACCAGAATGGACCAAGATACACAAGTTAAGTGATGCTGTAGAGTAGCTCTTCGTGCTGACCAGCACCCTTACAACTCACAAGAGACAGAATTTATCAAGAATGTGAAGATTTAATGGCAGGATAGGAGAAACAGATTAAATCAGGAACACAGAGAGCTAGGAATGCAGAGACTGGTGTGAGGTCAGCCGATACGAGTTGCAAAATCAGAAAAGAGGCTGTAGTACAAAATATAATTGTTTTAGGGCCTTACAGCAACATGCAAGTGAAGGAAAAAAAGGCAAGGGCAGGGAGAGAGAGGAGCTGCAATTATCTTGCCTACTTTGAAGAACAGGCAAACCCCAGAGGCCCTTTATCTCTTTTAGACACCTGTCCCTCTTTCCCAATCCTAACAAGCATCTGCTGCTCTGGGTAATAAAGAAGTTAGGCCAACACAAAGAATAATGCCATTAAACCACTTCTCTTGATTTCTATAAAACTGATCTGCAGGCCTGAAGTCCATCAGTGCTTGGGAGAGCCTGCTTAGGAAGACTTGAATAAGCATATAGGTCATGCCTTTTCAAGGTGCCAGGGCAATTTGGTGTTTGGTCTTTTTCGTAACTGCACCATAAGTTTTTCCTGACAGTGTCCTTTGAAGCCAGGTCTCTAATAAGCAAGCAAAGATTCTTCCCATGGGCAAATGGAGACGCAGTCTAACAGCATATGGCAGGAAATGACAGTACGTTCTGAAAAGTACAAGATCTTCCTAATACTGGAAATGACCCTCTCTCCAAGCCAAAACTGTCACTCAGTGACTCTGCAGAACACCATTAGAAAATATCTGTTCAAAAGATACATCCAAGGCAATACGAATCTGTGCCAGCCACAGCAATTAAGCAAAGGCATCTAGATTTCTAACCATGGGACACTGGTTCACATTCAGAACAGAAAGCGAAATACATATTCATTATTCATTTAAATTCTCTTACTTTTTACAGACAGACACTGAAAGAAATCTATCACATTCCTGTTTTTTCCATCACAGTCCAGATACTTACAGGAAACTTAATGAGACGCTACTGCATAAAGTGGCATGTGTATGGCTTAAAGATATCCCCATTTTTAAACAAGCAGCGTTCTGCTCTAATTGACCTTAGCTAATATTGACTTAACACTAGAGTTAACTAAATCAAAGCAACATGAAATTTGTAACCAAATTTCACTGCATGATAAATAATTTTCTATTAAAAGCTGTAGCCAATGAATTACACACTGAAAAATCAAACTTCATCGAACTCACATCAAAATATAGAATAAATTATTAGCCAGGCAATAGGTTAAGTTATTCTGATATGTGATCAAAAACACTTATAACATAACCCTACTAAAAGAAACTACAAAGAGGAAATAATTTCTGCACCAGAATCCAGAAAAGAAAAAAAAAAAACACAGTAAAATTTATTCAGTTTTGCTCATAATCCAAAACCATGTTTGTGCACGGTTTGTGCAACAGAGTACAGACTCTACTGGTTTCCTCTGAATTAAACCCATCGGTACTGAACTCATGAGGGCTGCTCAGATTTGTCTTTCATTTTGCATTCTGTTGTTTGACTGGTCCTTGGGACAGATGATGGAGAAATACTTAGGGAAAACAGGTGCTGACATGCAGCTGAATTTATTCTAGTGATGGCTTTTATTACTATCTGACTTTCCAGTAGCTGTGATGTTCTAAAAAAGGGATGTCTGGAACACGTTTCATTAGATGTGCCATTAGACATACCAATCCTCATGCTTTCTACACATTAAGAAAAACTGAAGTCCACAAGAACCATGTGTGGAGGGCTACTAAGATGATTACGGGACTGCAGCATCTGCCACATGAGGAGATGCTGAGAGAGTTGGGTATGTTTAGCTTGGAGAAGAGAAGACCGGGAGGGGATCTTATCAATGTGTATAAATATCTGAAGGGAGGGTGTCAAGAGGAGGGGGCCAGACTATTTTCAGTGGTGCTCAGTGACAGGACAAGAGCCAATGGGCACAAACTGAAACAAAGGAGGTTCCAGCTGAATATGAGAAAACATTTCTTAGCTGTGAGGGTGACAGAGCAC
>VXAL01000919.1:1278-17584 GCA_013399475.1 Chauna torquata | reverse complement strand
AACCATTCTGTGATTCTGTGAATACAGGCAAAATCCCTCCAAATGCTGTTGCAGTCTGTGAAATACTATTACGGTGGGACCAGTAAGATCCTTCTGCATAACACTGAAGTCAGAGGACAGTGGCAGACACCTCTGAAAGCTGTCTGAGCAGTGGTAAGATTGCCTATGGATTCGCAATGTCCATCATTCACATTTTTGGTACTTCAAGGTACATGGACACCAGAGACTGCAAGACCCTTAAGGTATGAAAAACTGACAGTCCTCTGTGTAAGCACAAGATCAAGCTAATTTGCTGATTTTTTTGGCTTTGACTTGAGGCACTCAAGAAAGGAAAAATATTGTCATTAAAAGTCTGTGGAAATTTTTGATTAGATATTACTTACCAGTGCCAAAGCTTTCCTCCCCACAAAGCGAGCAACGACCAGAATCCATGAGATTGGAAAAATATCTCCATCCTGTTGGTGTTTCATACACAGGAACCTTCATTACTTTTGCCACTCTACAGAAGACACAATAAAACACCACATGATTAAGACAGTGCTTTTTGTATATATGGCTTGAGATCAGTTGAAGAATATTCTAGGTTTTGCTGTATCTCCTGACAGCTGGACTATAAAGTAAAACAAAACAAAACAGATCAACAGCACCATTCAAAACTGATCCTTGTCTCAGAACCTGATGTCAACCAGAACCTAGATATGTTTACACACTGTAATATTTTGGAAAAGGTAGGAACCTCAGCTAAATATGCTTTACCAGTATCTTTCTCTTGTTACTGAGCCAGACTGAGTTATATCTAAAGATACATAGATTTGTTATATTAATACTTTCATTAAAGTTATATCATTATGTTGAAGTACATTCCTTCACAAAACACAGGTGGCCAACAACTATATGCTTGAAAGGCACTTTTATTTCTGCTCATGTGTTCAAAGCCAAGACAATACAGGAATGCTTCCATGGTGCAGCATCTAATCTAAAAAAGCTTTCCTGGTGTCAGCTTCAGTCTGAACTTACTTTTCCTGTCGCCTGACACACCTGCACAAAATACTCCCATTAGTTGGCTGACTTGACAGTATTTTCAAAAATGGAAATAAACAGAAATAAACCACCACNGGAAGGAAAGAAAATAAAAAAAATCCTTTAAGGAACCCTCTACCAAGCTAAGGATTTACACAGAATGAATACTACCATTCTTTTTGTTTCTAATTATATTTGCTTGTTCTCATTGCATGCCTAGAATTTTTCGTCAACTGGTTTTCACTGTGAAAAATAAGACTTGAGGAATAGTCAAACAATCTCACTGACAAGGACCTTACTATGTCCCTATGAATTGCTGCAACAATCATACCTAACAAATGTTTCTTCAATTCCACTCCCACAGAAGAATACTTGAGGTGACATAATTTACCTAATTTTAACTGCAGTCAAGCCCAGGCAAAGAAGATCAGGTGGGATGCAACCTGCTTAACACAATCCACCTAGAAGTTATGTGTCAAGGCTAAAGCACTCACCTCTCTGATCAATAGAGAGAGACGTGTTTTCAGACAGTGTGTTGCTCCTTCTTAAAGCAGGTGCATAAGGTAGATGAAGTGCATAAGGACGACCTGTCCAAATGTGCAAATACTGACCCTTTTGAAAGCTGACACCTAAATGCACCTAAGTGACAGTTCAGCCTTTCAGTATTCCCTCCAAAATCTTTAAATTGTTAAGCAGCACCAGCATTAAGTCTCCAAATCCACTTTTTTTTCCCCATGTAATAAATATCTATTGCTGTCTAAGTATCCTATTCAGTCTAGTGTTAATTTTTGCATTTATATATTACACCTAAAAAAGGGTGTTTTATAAATGAGATCAAGGAAGAATTGCTAATACTTATTTGAAAAGAGCTATAGAGATACTTGGAATAAAAAGATATTATCAAAATGTTTAATCATAAACTTGGTTTTCATGTCTGTGCAGAGGTAGAGGCAAGAGTATACCTTCTTGTGTTTACACAGCACTAGCTGTATTACACGCCCTTAGACATATCACTGCATAAGAGCTGTTACACAGTACAGAGCTGAACAGGTTTCTAGGTAGCTCTGTAAAAAATGAAAAACATAAATGGATTTAATCACTGTGTGACAACAACTGCAGGCTGGGAATGGGACTGTACAGCCAAGAAGTAGAAAACAATCAAACAGAAAACAATGGCTAACATGCTGGAAGAGCAAAACCAATTCTCTTGAGGTTGCCTAATAATACACGAGGAATATCTCTGTTTGCAGAAATGTTCCAATATCCTGGTACTGTTTTTAGCGAAGGAAATCCCTTCCCTTTCACATTTCTGTATTCCTCTAGTCTGAGGACAAACAGCCTCAGATGGACCTATCTTGGCTAGCACCAAAGGCTTCCAGGGACTCTTATGCTTGTTCAAAGCTTTCTGTTTACTAGGCAGGCCAGCTCTGAAAATACATATGATGATTTGTTGGTATTGGGTTTACTTTAGACTAAGCCTTTCAAACAAACACACATAATATACATATAAACATATAAAGTTTATAGTAAAATATGAGGTTGTTTCTTGCAATTATTTTTTGTTTGTTCCTCACTGTTCAGATGTCAACAGAGTAAATAAGTAGAAGCAGCAAATTCAGGTCAACTTAAGCTACTACTGTTCAGTGCTGCAGAAAAGACATTATGTTATGCAAGAAAGCACAAGTAAATAAAGGATTCGACAATACACCATATTCTAAACGAAAATAATTTCTGGTATGAGTTGTGCCCAGAGGAGATTCACTTTCCTCTCTATGTCTGTTTTCCCCATTTAGACTGTCACTTCTTTGAGCAAGGACTAGTTCTGTCTTCAAAGCTCTGAAAAACAAAAGGCTTCAACCCCAGCCAAGTAATGAAAACCACAGTAACCTTCAAAAGAATTTTTCTTTGCCTCAAAGCTACAAAAAGGCAACAGTATTAATAAACCAACAGTTTTTCTGAATTAACATTCAAATACTATAATATCTCACAAGACTGGCCTATCATCTCATCAAAGCAGCATTGGGAAAAGCCCCACCCTCAGTGTAGGGCTATTATAATGACCAGAAGGTGCTAATTGGAGAACATAAGGCTCCTCCCACTGTCCCCAGCCCACAGTTATCCCTGCCCCACCCATAAATCTGTGCCTATGGTTTTAGTAATCTGAGGAGAATGTACACTTTAAATATGACAGCTTTAAAGAATCAGTATCTACCAGTAACAACTATTGGCAGCAGACTACAAGTATCAGTAAACAAAGGAAGGAACAGTCCCAGTGCACAGGTTAATTCAATAAAGTCTTCTGCATTTAGCTGTTAATCTCAGAAATACATAAACTCATCCTAGCAGTCAACAGGTGCTTTTGGAGACACTGTAGCGGCTTCATATCTGCACAAAATGCTTAAGCTTTCCATATTAAATGTGTGACATCACTATACACTGAAGATGACAGCTATTAAAAGCATACTAAAAAATAAGCATCCTCTTTTTTATTGTCATTTTGCTGAAATAAAGAACCATCAGTGGAAGTCCCAATAAATACAGCATGTACCTTTATGCAATCTATTATAGACATCTAAGGCAAATGACCACCCTGGGAAACGTGATGGGGTTCCCACAGGAAGCTGCACAAAATTCTCAAAGCTGCAGACTCAGAGCAATAATGTGCTGCATCAGATCAAACAAATAACAATGCAAGCTACAGGAAAATACCCTCAGAGGAAGGAAACAAATATTCTGTAACTGGGAAATTACTAAATATTCAAAGCCATGGAAAGCAGAGATTAAATGGTGTTAGTGGGAGGGAGATTTTCAGTACTTCTACATCTACGTCATTTGAAACAAGACTGGTATGACTCCAGTGAAGAGGAAGTTAAAAAAAAGTATCTTCAGTTACCCAATCTTTTTTTTTTTTCACCAACCTGCTTTCTTGTAGACAACATGGCAAAATCAGAGCTTTCATTCACTGCTACACCAAGTAGCCACATACATAAAAAGAAATGCCAGTTGAAACAAAAGGGTAGCAGTCCTTGTGGACCAAAATTTGGAAATGAGTTTATATATACTACTGAAGATTCCAGCACTACCTAATGAAGCCTAAGACTTCATGACAAGCTTGAAAGATACTAAGAAAACATTTTATTCTACTAGGCAAAGAAAAGCTTATGATGAGGATTCCTTGAATATGTAATTCTGCAAGAACAATTGCTGACAAGTCACGGTAAATGTTTTTGTTCTCAATCACAGACCCACAAATTACAGTCTACGATGTTTCTAGCAATGCACCTTGATGGGGTAGTTCAAACAAGTCTACATATACACAGCTTTTTAAGTTTCTCATCTTATTTCTGCATGTTTAAACTGGAGTCTGAGTTCTTGGATCCCTAAATTTTGAGGAGTTTGAAGTGGAAAGTCAAGTGGTTACCATGAAGTTTTTGTTGTCTACATGAGACCTCTTGGTCAGACTGGATATTATTTCTCCAGAAAGCGAGTATTGAACCGGTGCTGCAAAGAGATTACAACTTGTAGAGGTCATGGTCACACCGTCTCACTTACCTGAGGAAATTTTGTATGTCCTTATATATATGTATGCTGCATCATCATCAAGATACCGATGCAGCAGTGCTCCTGTAAGGACAGTACCTAACCCTCTGAGTTCTCTGGGCATAGGTGTCAGCTGTCAAAAGGTCTGACTTAATGGTTGTTATGTACTTCCAGAGCAATTCAAAATAAAGACTGGAAGAAAATATGCCATATGAATAGGTTCATTTTCCTAGTCTGTTTGAAGTTAAGACATTCCATTTATGTCTAACCACACAGTTGATATACCTGTGTTTATATGTTCTGTGAGTATGAACTATGTAGAAGGAATACAGCAAACTATGGGCATTCTGGTTCTTATCACCTCAGACATTTAATTGGACTGACTTCAAACAGTATTCTTGCTGTTCTTCTCTCGGTGTAAGTCCTCACTACATCAATGAGATTACACAGTAAAGTTTCTTGTGTCTGTGTGTAGCAGTAACTAGCTCTTGCTAGACTGGGACACAGGGTATTTACACCTGGACCTAAACTGCAGGACACTCGCTTCAGTTATTCTGCCCATATAAGAGCTATGGGCAGTTAGGCTCCCAGTATGCTGAAATACAAAGAAAAAAAACTCAAAGAATAGTGGACTGTACTTTTTACGGTTACACATATTATTTAAAACTATGCTTTGTGAATTAAAAAAAAAAAAAAAAGCATGAGCTAGCCAGTTCATAACAAAGGTAATAATGAACATAGTAACAAACTTCGTAATGATCATCAGGACTTTTGAAAATTTCCTGTCAGAAAAAAAGAATTAATGGCTAATTCTGAAACTGCTTCTGAAAGCCTTAAGAGACTAATGTGGAAAACTTGCCTGTTCTGCACCAGGCAACTGGACGATTTATCTTACAGCTGAACATCCAAATATCCCAAATCTTCCTTGTACTTTGTAGCCATATGCAGATCACCTAACTAGGAAAACGGAGGGTACAGGACTCTCCATAGCCTAAATCATTTTCCTTGGCACAACAGTAATATTATCCTGCTTAAACTGTGTAAAAAGGTAACTCTCCACTGAAAGAAATCATTCTTTTACTTAAAAGGGTTAAAGGAATAACCTTGTGAGACTGTTCTTTCAGTTTTCCATCCAGTGGAGACAACAAACAGACTGTTTTTCACAAATGGACTAATAAGGCAAAGTGGTCCCTGAGGGTATCTCTCAGTCACCACAGTTCGTTTTGCGCTAACAAAATACCACTGATTTCAGCAGAATTATCCATACAATCACAAAAGTCAGAGGAGGGTTTGCTCCAGCCTATTCTCTACAATGCAACCAAAAGACCTGATGAATACATATCATTCAGATACAACAAATGGCCTGGGGCAAGCTGACTTTCTTGTGCTCAGTGAAACTTTTATAACTTCTGAGAATAGATCAGTCAATCAAATAAAATTATCCTGCCAGAGTTATAATGCCTGTTCACTGCAAAGATAAAGGTCACAACATTGGGGGAAGGGCTTTCTTTGACACATCTTATGAACCGTTGTAAACGACTGGCTAGAGTTTTGCATCGTAGGTGAAATGCTGACTAGAGTAAACTGCAGCGTTGCATTCATTCTGGAGTCTTAACTTGGCAGAAAAAAGAGATTTTAATGAAAGAATCACTAAAGAAGCAACTATTGCACGTCTTCCTCTCATCTTCTACTACCTGCAGGTGTCAGCTGCACACACAAAACATGCTCACAGACACTTGGGCAAGCAGACGTCAAAATGCAGACTTGCATTTCATGGACACATTTTTTTCAATCCTGCCCCTCTCTGTGGAGCCAGCACTGAGGCTGACAAGGTGCAGTAACTTGGGCAGCGAAGAGCCCGATTCTGCAGGCGGGTAAGCACTCTAACAGCCCTAATAAAGTCAACAGGAATTGAAGGAATTTGACAGACAGGCATGTGGGTCATTGCAGGAAAGTGTGTGGTAGTGGCATTTCTCAAAATATCTCTGTAACTGTTTCTTTCAGATTTAGCGGCTAAAAAAGAAAAAAGTTTCACACTGGGTCTTCTAAATCTCTACTTTAGCCACTGAAATAGACATTGTGTTATCTAATCTCCAGCTGATTAAAAACCTCATTTGATTTAAGGCCAAAAGCATTTTCAAGTAAAGACTATGGTTTGACTGAAATTAAGAAAGCCAGTTTTTCGTCCCACTTCTGCAGTCTTTCTTCACACAAAGAATGAAAAATATCTCAAGTAAGGACCTGAATCTGATTTATCAAGAAAATCATTTGTTTAGCTGAAAATAAGTCTTCCTGGCGCTGTCTAACCTTGCCATACAAATGCTGAGTTTTATTTGATGTTTTATTTACTGAGATACTTCAAAATGTTTGTAACACCCTGGACACTTCTGAGACCAAAATAACTGACTTGTATTTGTCTATAACAATTTTTCTGTCCCTTTATTAGAGATCCTGCTTTTACTCTTCTCTAACCATATTGTACGGCCTTTGCCTTCATGGACTTACTTAAGTATACTTGTGTTACAAGATTTTTAGTGATTTTATTACTAAAATTTCATTCTTTTGGAGTACTGAGATGACGTCCAGGATTGAACTCCTATTGTGCTGCCACACTTTCTTTTCCATCCAGTATTTGCATTAGTCACCTCACTCCCTCTTCAACATTCAGAACTCCTTTGTTAAGGATTTTTTTTTACACTTCATTGAAAACAAAATATTCATTGCCTTTTCAGTCACAGAGTCCCTATCCCATTCTCACTGCATGAAGTTTCCACTTCTGTGTTTTCTTATTGATGCTGAAGATCTCCTTGCTACCTCATTTCTCAGCTCTGGAAGTCTAATTCTGCTCACCTTTGGTCAGTTCCCTTTTCATTCTTATTTGTCAAGGTGTCTGAGCCATGAACTAAACAGTTTTAACTTTCTTCTTCAGTCTCATCCGCAAGTCTCCCCTTTTTAACTATGAAACTCTTTAACAGCCTGTGAGAAATTCACAGCAGTAACAATGACAGCACTAGCACTGGCACCAACTACAATGTGAAATAGACGTTCTGCTTCTGGATGTTTCCACTCTGTCTGCACCGCCTTCCCTTAAAAGGCTTCAACTGCATATTGTGCAAGGAGCAGAATTAAAACAACAGTCACCCCCCTTATATGGTCAAGTATTACAGTGTTACTCCCTCCTAGTCTTTAATTTATTAAGCAAAAAGCAGTGGAATGCTAAGTGCTCGCACACAACACAGATAACCAGGACATGTCACTAAGATAAGATGTAAACTGCTATGGTTGGCAGAGAGGCTGTCAGGAGCACAAGGCAGAAAAAAAAGTACTGAGAATAAAATACTCTTTCTGCTTTCAAGTATACTGCATCTCATAGAGAAAGATTACAGTAACAGAAACTGATAAATAAAAAGCACCTGAATACACTTTAGCTACAAAGGATCTAAAAACACTTCACTTTTTTGGTTTTGCCACCTCCCCACCCCCTGCAAAGTTTTAACTCTACGATGCTTCTGCAGGTGGGCTAAAAGTGCACTGAATCAAGGTCTGGTGTCCAGGGTAGCTTCTGTCTTGAAAACTGGTAACTTCAGGTAGCTTTTTTCACCTGACAAAAGTTCTGAGTATCGTTATGAATTGCTAATAACTGCAGAAATCACATTCTTGTTCAATTTTATTCTGGACAATTTGAATTCCATTTCTATCAATGGAGCCTCCTGGCACTCATGCAACTTTAAGTGTAGTGCCAACTCACTGCTCCAGTATTCTGTCCTGCCTCTCAGTCTCACATTGGCCCTTCCCTGTGTTTAAATGCTTTTAACAGCACAAACTAAAAGTTATCCCAGCAGAAAAATAGTCATATAAACACTACCTACCTTTCTCATGCTTTCTAACACACAGCAACCATACGTACCAGAAACTTATCTGAGCTACACAGAACACATTAATTTTCAGCACAATCACCACTATACTCCATGGACTCCATGAACTGTTGCATGTAAGGTCAGCCCCTTGGCTTTAAATTCCTAAAACAAACAAATAAAAATTTAGCATCTCCCTTTGGGCTTTTGAAATTCATTGGATTTTTTTGACTCCTGTAGGAAGACAATTGAGAATGCTCGCCACATGAAACAGTCAGGGAACTCGGGCTCCAAAATATACACACAGTGGTGCTCTGGAGTTATTTACATTCCTTGTTGCCACCTATAGGCCATGGTGTGAACACACAGTTCAACGTTGCATACCACCCAGTCTTCTTGCATACATTCTGTAACACCTCAATCAAAAGCTAAAAGCCCCTTGTACCGCTCTGCCCCCCCCCCCCAAAAAAAACCACTTTTTGAAGTACATGAGACACTTTACAAAATAATAGTAAACTCATTTGTGCCCCAAACCCAACAGGCAACTTTGTGATTCTATCACAGGCACAGTTACAGTAAATTCCTGTGCCTAACTTCACAGCCAGCTGCAGAGCTGGGGAGCACTGCCGAACTGAAACACATTTCTAAGCAGGCCAGCAGCTGCAGCACGGCTCTACTTGCAAACTCCACCAACGGGCTGCAGAAAGCCTCTGCCTCTTCCCCACTGTTCACGGAGTCAGTGGTCAAAGTAAAAACAGCCAGCACAGCTCCTTGCTCTGCTTTTGCCTTCAGAACTGATGTGATAACCCTGTCCACTATGGGCAGGGGGTGTAAGGGTACTTTTTATGGATACTGCTCAGGAGATAATTTGCTGTGGAGTGAAATGACACTGATGTAGTGACTGACGTAGTGAACTGGTGACTAGGCACAGTAAATGCACCTTTAATGAATAAAATAAGCAGACGGCATGCAAAGATAAATTTTTTCACCCCATGTTCACAGATGCTGCAAGTAGGTTATTGTTGTAGAAATCAACATATGAAATTACTGCCAATGTTAAAACTACCAATAACACTAATTACATACATATTGTCACAGTAAGATTGTTACCATACCCAATTTGCGGTTAAGGGGACTACAAGGCATTAAAGTATCTTTTTCTGAGAAGTTAAATCAGTTTTGAGAAGTTGCACTGAAAGAGGCCTGACAAGCTTAGGTTTTAGGTTTTTAGTACAGCTTTGGTTGGTAAGTTCCCCTGTAAAGTCTGGATGACAGCAAAGAGTCCTAGCAATGAGATTCCATGGGAGACAAAAGTTGTCTGAAGAGCTATGGGCTTAATTCGATTTAACTGAAGTTTGTGCATTCGTAAACTGCCTAAGTTTCCTTCTTCTCAAGGAAATACAGCATTAAAGAAATCCTACCAAGTAAAACTGGACTTATCAGAAACCCCTCCTTCAGACAGGAAACTGGACAATGAACCTACAACATCTGCTTCTGCTTAGCCAGGCTATCATGGTATAGACAGTGCTGTCAGCAGCAAATCAGTGTAGCTCAGAGTACAAAACACATAATTCTTTGCAGTCTCCAGAAACCCTCCAAAAATCCCCTCTTGTCAGCTTTTTAAAAAAATCTCAGCACTTTGACAGATTTTAGCATGGTGCAAATGTTCAGAAAAGAATCAAAAATAGACCTAACTGCTAGATGCTAGACTTTTGCATAATAACAATAAAACAGAACCAAATAAACACTGACTTGGTGGACTTTGCTATGAGCAGAGTCACTAAGAAGCACTTTCTTTAAACTACTTTTAAAATGAAAATTCTCCAGTAATAAGTATGTTCATAGGTCAAGAGAAATCATCCCCACCTTTTTTAAAAGAAAAAATTATTTAATCATAATGAGAAACTTTTCACTACAAAAGAAATATTTGTGTTGTTATTACAGGCAATGGAACTAGGCCTTATGTGAATTCACATCTAACTGCTAGAAACAAGTCTCAGTTACTTTTTACTAGGAATTAGTTAAACGGAAAATCCTGTTTCCAAACTATTAACACTATTACCTGTTTTGAATTCCTCACGTGGCCAACACCTCTCTTTCCCTTCTCTCCCATTGAATGTTACAAGTCAGAATGAATCCACTGTGTTTAAAACTAAATCCAGACTGTCAGCCTGAATGTCTATATCTAGACTGAGTTTGCTAATAGCAAGAGTTTATTCCTAGAATTTGTCCTAGTGTCCTTTTCTGCTGTGTATGAGGGAAAACATAGTCATGATGGGACAAGAAACAAGACCAGAAACAAGTCTGCAGCACTTCTCAGGTTCAGCTCCACAAAATTCATAGCCCACGTTTTTGTGGCTGGAGAAGACTAAAGTGATTTAAGTCCTGCTAGACCCCCAATAACGTTAGGCAGCACTGAAGGAGCAATCAATAGTAAAACATACATCATATTCTGCAACACAGCATGGTTTGGGGATCTATAACCTCATGGCAAAGAATCTTATCTTTTAAGTAGAAACCAGTCTGGTCCCATCGGTGTGGCACTGCTCCCCTGTTGGTTGGTTTCCATGGAGTGAATTTGGTGCTTTGCTAGCACAAACACACATGCTGTGGGACTCTAGCTAGTATCTCTGCATTGCTCTGTATTATACCAGGTAGAAATATGGGCTTACTCAGGCTTCCATAAAAAAAACTGAACTGTGTGATGTAGGCATGATACAGGCACTGAATCTTCCCTGAGGTGGAGCACTGTCCAGAAACTTCACAGGCTTTATATGATTTCAAACTGCAGTACTGTCTGTGGACAAGCAACCCCGTCTTCTGGGTTGTGTTCCTCCTACTCCTTCCACTTCCATGTCTTCTTATGTCTTCTCAGCCCTGCTTGATCGTGCCACCCATGCTGAAATTCACAAAGAGAAGCAACCTGGGAGGCTCATTATAAGAGAATGCTGACCCGGTCACAGTACAACTTCAATTTCTCCTTTACAGGACAATAAGTGTTTTATACAAGGGCTCAGAGCCAAAACGTAATGAGGATAGCACATAATAAAATGGGGAAAAAGATAAAACATTGAAGTCATGGAAAAACTAGTACTTCATGAAATTTTTCTTTTTTTCTGTACTCTATATTCTTTTTTTTTTTTAATAAATTATTATAAAAGGCTTTCATACTTCCTTTCAAATCTCTGGGGTTTCTCACAAGCCTGAAAGTTAAGTGTGTGCTTAAGTATTTTGCTGAACTGGTGCCAAAAAGCAAAAGTCAACTATTTTCGTTTATTGAGTATTAAGTACCCACTAAAAAAGCAAGACTAGTTACTTGTATTGTAAGACCTGTTTCCAAGAAATCTGCTAACAAATCCAGCACCTTGCAGACAGAAATACTGCTCCTTATGAAGAGAAAAAAAAATTGACGCCAATGTGGACAGGTCTGTGTAAATAAAGATAAGTTCAAAGGTTTATTATTTTAAGGGGAGGGAAGAAGTACTTCTAAGGCACAAAAGTGGTTGTGTTCATCGTCTTGCTCCTAATTTCTCCTCATTGTGTGCATCTGTATAGAAAAACAGGATGCTGTGAACACACACCCTACAAGGAACCCCAACAATTCTTTAGTGTAACTAAAGAGTTGAGATCTTTGTCTATGCTGAGACTAGATACTGCATATGTTCCTCCTGCCTAGACCCTGCAGGCCCCTCATTTTCTTAAACCAGAAGTACCAGTCAGACATGGCCTTATTTAACCCTGTACTCAAGGTCTATCAACCAGAATAACTTCACCAGGTATCTGTCATCACTAACAAAAGAATCCTAGCTGAGACAGACTCCAAAGCTTGAGGGAGGATGGGCAACTTGTCAGATCCACATGAGGAAGGAAAACCTTCTAGAACGAACACTTAATGAATGTTAAGAAGTTATTTTAGTCCTATGAGTTGGAGCAGTCTAACAAGTCAAAGGATGATATTTAAAAGATCCTAAAGATAGCTGCTTAAATAAAAGGTGTGTAAATAAGGGGCTCTCCTTAAACCGGGGCACAAGCAATGGGCATAAGAGCAATTCAGTAGACCCTTTGCCCTTTTTATCTCAGGTACGGAAATTCTCTGAGGCATGCTGAAATGTTGCTGGGACTCTCATCCATTCATTAGTAACAAACTGTAATGTGCTGAATGATCCACCTGAAGAATTTCCAAGAAGATACTGCAACGTTTTCCACAACTCTTCCCAATGCCACAAAGAACGGACCCATCTGGTATAAGTAACAAAGAAGTACTCTGAACACATATGACATGGAGCTTGATTCATCCTGCATGTGATGGAGGCTGTAAGGACAGAAAAGGAAGATCTGATGCGTTAGTTTAAGCTGCAGTTAAACATTATTATGGTAGACTCAGCATGACATTCTACCAACACTTCGGGCCAATGAGCTATAGGAACCTCAGTTCAGTCTCTCTAATTATACTGGCTGAGTGATACCCACCACAAAGCCAATTTTTGCAAAGAAGCGAAGTCAGATGTAAACTGTATGATGAGCATGCAGATCACAGACTGGTAACAAAGTCAGTAATATCCTAGAACTGGCAAAGGCAAGCATGAATCAGGCCTTAAGCATTTTTAAATTATGGGAGAAAAAGCAAAACAAAATACGTTTGTACAGAATTTTGACAAAAAGAAGTTATGAGAGCTTTTGGTGTACTTGATTCATTTGAGCAAGAATAAGTGATTTTACTGGTGCATCTGATCACAGTATGCTTCCTGTGAACTTCTGGACTCCTATGATTTTAGACCACAATTTCTTGTGCTTTTGTAGAACTATCTAAACAAGATTCAGGTAACTAGGAGGGATGCAGAATTAGCTTTTGATTACAGAAGACTCAAGAACCAAGAGATGGTCCGGACCAGTGAGGACTGACAACCAATGCTGTCTGGCCCACAAAGGAGCTATCCTTATGATTGCATCATGCCCAGTCTTCCTTAAGAAACTAATCTTCACTTGGGAAAAAAAGAGATTGAAAAAAATATGACAGTGACTTACTACAGAGATAAAACAATTCAGCAAACTACCCCAGCAATAGCTGATGAGCCAGTCCAGAGCAGCTGCTAAAGAACACAACTCTCCAATTTACAAATAAATCTATGACCAAGCTCATTTCCTAACACATGCCAACAGTGTCTGGAGACACTTGCTAGGTCTATATAATGTTTACTCTTCGGAATCACGGAAAGATTTTTGCAGGCCAGTCAAACCACCTATAATGCCTGGACATTCACATTAAGCACAACAGGAGACACATAGCATGCTATGAGTCTACCCATCTGAGGAACAGTAAGAGTTACTAGGAAAAAAAGATATGGAGTGGTACCTTTAGTACGCCACCTTGCAGTGTATCCATAGACAATTTTCTGTCAGTCTTGGGGAGGGTGAGGAGAGGCAAATTTTACTATCTAGGGTCACAGCATTTGTAGTGGTGGTGGCAGAAAATAGCCGAAGGGTGGGGTTACCCTCTCACTCTTCTTAGATAGAAAGTACACAGTAAAAGTTAAAAGAAAATGTGAAAAATTTGAAGAAAATGGAAACAAGGAGCAAACAACAATTCCTGAAAATCCCATAAAGAATGTGAATTACATTGATTATGGATGTCTCTTAACCTACATTAGCAATAATGATTAGTAATGTTTATGACATTTGAGTAAAATGACATACTGGAGTAGCAGGAAGATATTGATGAACTTTGCTAGCTGGAGATAGAAATAAATGCCAATTTGCCATAAAAGCCTTCTAGAGCACGCACAGATGCAACACTGGCTGCCATGGTGCTGAAGTCCTACACACGCCTGAAATTCACACAACCAAGCAAAAGACACAGGAAGGAGCAACCCTTAAAGGAAATCTAGAGGCTGTGAGTTAGTTCACACTGTAACATTTTGGCAACCTCACGATATTGTTTTAGTGGTAATAAACACTACTTGGACACCAAAGCCCTAACAAAAACCCTAACACTAGTGCAGGTTCATCAGCACCAAAGCCCATACTTCTCAGAAACTCAAATGAGTGATACAAGTGATGTCATGATGAAAACATGAAAATTCTTACTGGTCTCCTAGGCAAGTCAGCTAGGGTAAAAACTTCATGCATTACAGTAGTAAGCTATATATATGCAAAATTACTCCTATTTATATATGCATATGTATGTATAATACGCAAGTACATGAAAATGTCACGCTCTGCCTTTGAACTGTGCAGTATATCCAGGAACCCAAACTTTTCAGTTTGAAAACTTCTAACGAAAAAGTATTACAGCAACTAACATTGTTTTTTTCTGTTTCTCTTGGTTACAAATGTATTGGAAAGCTTTGCACATGATGCGGTCTGTGTAACTCTTTCTTATTATGGGTTTGTTTTCTTCAGTGTGTGGGATGCTAACAGGTGTACTCATGGTAATGTTCCATACCAGATGCTGTTCTCATGTTGCTTTAGTCATCAGTTCGAGATTCAAATCCAAAATGCATAACTTCGCACCCTCTTTCATAAATGTTTTAAGAGTCAGCTCCCCAAGGAAGTATAGCCTTCAGGACAGAGTCTGTGACTCCCTGCCATGTGAAAACTTCGTTTTCCCCTTCATACCAGCTCTAATAGAATCCCTAGAAACAGCTGTTCACGTGTACAATATCTAAATACAGCTGTGCTAAAAGTAAGGATAAAGTAAGAGATAAAAGTTGCTTTGGTAAAGTCAACTAGCAAATACATGCACTTATATGAATATATAATGAGAGAGAGATGTGCTTTGGCAGCAACATAAGCTAACAGAACTTTGTCCTTCACATAATAAAACCAGTTGTCACAGTGCTCAGAGTCTCTGTGAGGTGAAATTGCTCACACACATACTGTAGATCCACACGGAATCAGAGGTTTGCTTGCAGAGGGTTCATAGTACTGATGAAGAAAAGTCCAACCATCTGGTAAGCACGTGGTCATGCTCTCCAGATGTAGTGCAGTAATCCTTAAGGTTATTCATGCCCTTCCTGGCTAAGACTCAAAAATCACTTTTCATTACTATTTCAGCATTCATATGCATATACATAGTTAACTCCTCCTTGTCAGCAAATTAAAGGAGAAAGGGAATGGATGGTGATCAGGCATAACGACTTGTAGCATTTTCAATGAACTTATGCATAACAAATGTAATTTCTTTCACAGAATCATAGAACCATAAAATCATAGAATCATATAATGGTTTGGGTTGGAAGGGACCAAAAAGATCATCCAGTTCCAAACCCTTTGCCATGGGCAGGGACATGTTCCACTGTGGGTTCTGGTTACTCAAAGCCCCATCCAACCCGGCTTTGATCAACACTTCCAGGGATGGGGCATCAACTACTTCTTTGGGCAACCTGTTCAAGTGCCTCAACACCCTCTTAAGTGAAGAAATTCTTCCTTATATCTAACCTAAATCGACTCTCTTTCAGTTTAAAACCATTACCCCTTGTCCTATCACTATATGACCTTGCAAAAAGCCCCTCTCCAGCTTTCTTGTAGGCCCCCTTTAGGTACTGGAAGGCTGCTATAAGGTCTCCCTGGAACCTTCTCTTCTCCAGGCTGAACAACCTCAACTCTCTCAGCCTGTCTTCATAGGAGAGGTGCCCAACCGTCTGATCTTCATGGCCCTCCTCTGGACTTGCTCCAACAGGTCCACATCCTCGTTATATTGTGGTGGTTTTACCCAGTTGAGCAGCAGAACTCCACCACAACCTCTCTCTCACTCCCCCTCCTCAAAGGAAGAGGGAGAGAAAATATGATGGAAAAGTGCTCTAGGGCTGAGATAAGGACAAGAAGGTTGCTCACCAATTACTGTCACGGGCAAAACAGACTCAACATAGGGATATTAATATAATTTATTACTA